>JAJDON010000249.1:0-11216 GCA_022036555.1 Microstegium vimineum | reverse complement strand
ACTTTCCTAAACAAAACTCCTATTTTTAAGGAAATAAAACGACTCGTGCAAGAGTCAAACTCAAACTAAAAATACTGGCATAAAATCACTAGCTTCCATAACCGTCTCCTTTGCGATGAATCCTTCCATCGGCAGACTCCTTCAATCCGCAACTTCCTTCTATTGCCATCGGCAGCCTCCTGCTGACGTCATTATAACTACCTGCATCTATCGGCAATATCCTTCTGCTTCTATCGGCAACATTCCCAATCGGCATTCCTTCAATCATTTGCTTTTATCGGCAAGCAGTACCTCGACACCGATAAGAAACAACAACCATCCCTTCAACGCATTAGGTTTATATTGACACGTACCAAAAAACGGTGTCAACACATGCCCCCCAATTTCGGTGTATAAAACTCTTATGCGCTGAAATTCCTCTTCTGTAATCTTTCCCCTCCAAGATAGCTTGCCCCCCAGCCGATCATGCGCTGACCTCTTTTCTCTGATCAGCCTGCCATAGTTTGATGCCCGATCGTCAAAACAAGGTTTCTTTTCTGCTCGATTGGTAGGGTAGTACTCATTGCACTCAGGGCAATTATCAACAGTAGGCAGTTTGATGCCTTCTTCCCAGCAATGAACGAAGAAGGGACACCTCCAATGATCTTTATGTCGATGCCACTCTTGGCGTCTTTCTTCCTCATGCTGCCGATAATCTTGTTGTGCCGCCTGTGCGTGATTACGACGCCATATGGTATATGTTTACGTTCCCTAGCGTTGCTACTTGCACCGATAACTCCTTTAATTTTTCTATCATCGGTAAATCCCTTTCTCTTCACATCATGCATAGCTATTTGATGTTTAGGATCCACCGATGCATTCTTCCTGGCAGCTTCTGATGTCAGCACTTTAGTCTTCCCGCTAATTTCCACCATATTACATGGAAACGGATGCTCATCAATCTTCATCGGCTCCTGAGCTTTAGAATTTTCAAACTTAATCCGCCCAGACTCAATTTATGACTGCAATTGCTGCCTAAAGACTTTGCAATCATTGGTACTGTGTGAAGCTGCGTTGTGCCACTTACAATACCTGAACCTTCTAAGTTCTTCTACCGATGGGATCACTTGATTAGGCGCCAGCTTGATTCGCCCTTCTTGAAGCAATAGATCAAACATCCTATCGGCCTTGATGATGTCGAAGGTGAATCTTTCAGTCTCCTTCTGGCCGAACGGACAGGATACTGGTTTCTTGTCCTTTACCCATTCAGCAACGCCGATACTTGGTTTTTCATCTGATTCGGAATCTTCTTTCTGTTCAACAAAAGATCCCTTTTTATTCCAAGTCTTCCTAGATTCAAAAACTTTAGTATCCTGATCGTCAATTCTTTGCACAAGATGGCTCAAACTTTCAAACTCTTGAGCCGCATATTTGTCTTTGATGGACGGCAGTAATCCCTGGAAGGCTAAATCTACCAATTGCCGATCGTCCAGCACTAAGTTTTAGCATTTATTCTTTACGTCCCGGAGCCTTTGGACAAAGCTCTCTACCGATTCATCATTACGCTTCCTCAACTTGACCAAATCGGTAATCTTCTTCTCATATACACCAGTGAAGAAGTATTTGTGAAACTGCTTCTCTAGATCGGCCCAAGTGATCATAGAATTTGGAGGCAATGAAACGAACCATGTGAATGCCGATCCAGATAGTGATGATGAGAAAAATCTCATCCTTAGTTCATCTCTGCTGGCTGCTTCTCCACATTGGATAATGAAGCGGTTGATGTGTCATCTTGGACAGAAAACTTTGTGAAATTCGGCACCTTGTACCGATTTGGAAGAGGAATAAAATCATATCCTGGAGGGTACGGCGTCCGATAAGAGTATGTATTAACCTTAGGCTTGATGCCGAATTGCTCTTTCATAACTTCGGCGATCTTATCGGCCCAGTATGCATCATGACCTTGCCGATGCACTGGCTAGATGTTGATAGGTTGAGCTGGTTGACATGCTTCTTCATACCTCTATGGTAAATAAACCGGAGCAGCTGGTGCAGGCGCAACATTAGTCTGCTGAATATTGTGCATCGGCTGATTTGCCGATAGACCACTTTGAACGCCCATTGGGAAATACTGCGGCATCATATTCATCGGTTGATGTACCGATGCTCCACTCTGGGCGTTTTCCAGATACTGACACCCAGGTTGTACCACCTGTTGTTGGATCGGCGTTTGACCAGTCCATCTAGGATTACAAGTCAACGGCATGCAATTTGCCGATGGCTGATAGCTAACCAGTGCCTGTCGCTCCTGTACTCTGGAGTAGTCAACAAATTGGCCACCTTGGTGTGCTGGTACCCCAGTCTGAGGATTCACCAATGTCATGGGCTGACTTATAGTCGCCATATTCTGTTGCATCGGCAAAGAATTTCCCGATGTTTGCGCATAGGGTGCTTTGGGCATCGCCATCTGCAGATTTCCTGACGACGGCTGCACAATCGGAGAGGATGTAGCATAATGCGTCATCGTGATCATTGGCTGTGCAGATGCTGCCGATGCCATGGGAGCCCTCCATGCTGCATTGTTATTTTGAATTGATTTAGAGTCATCATATTGACTTGGAGGCATACCGCATCCCCACCAACTGGCGGGAGTTATTTGACCCTTCGTTGCAGGTCCTGCCTTCGCCGATGCTACCGAATCTGTGTTCAATCGAGTGACGTTTACAGTGCCTGATTTTGGCGGCGAAACCTCATCGGCAAACGGGCTCACAGGTTGGAAAGATGTTACTGGAACCACCGATGGAGTTGCAGCAGATGCCGATCCAGTTTGATAATACACTGGATCAACATAATGGGGTGCATGTCCTTCTTTGAACGATTGCATAACAGCATTGTATACGGTATTGGACAACACATTGGAGTGACTAATTAATGCCCGATTTAATGCAGAATTAACCATCTCTTGCAATTTACCCGGATTGGCGTCGAAAGTGACCTGTCGTGGCAACGGCGGATCTTGCTTCTAGATTGCTTCGCGGCTCCTGCTTAGACTGAAGGATTTCAGATACAATTGCTTATACTCCTACATAGCTTGTTCCATAGCCTGCTTCTGATCATCTTTTAGATCTGCTTCAGAGACTTCAATGACATTCCTTGGATTGACGTTAGTAGAATCACCCATGATCGTAATCAAGAGATGTATCTAGGGTCCCACCGGGTGTGCCAAAAGAGGTGTTGACACAAAAAGCGTCTGATCTGCGAACACCTCGGGCTTATACCAAAACTCGATATCCAAAGGTGTGCCAGTCGATTTGACCAATTAATCGATAAGGACGATAACTAGAACAACGATGAACGAGACAACAACGATATGCCCGGATGTCAAAGCTCAAATTGTTCAAAAAGCGGAACTCGCGAAGTAGACGGAGATCTTGTAGATGCAGCCCGTCGAGATCGTAAGAACTCGTAGATAAACTATAACTAATATGAAAAAGTAGATGCTAGAAAAGTAGATAAAAAGTAATAGATGTATTTAATTGATTGTATTGTATGATATTCTTTTTTACACCGCCCCCGGTACATATTTATACTCCGGCCAAGGGAGTTGTAAACAATCACGACTCTAACTTTCCTAAACAAAACTCCTATTTTTAAGGAAATAAAACGACTCGTGCAAGAGTCAAACTCAAACTAAAAATACTGGCATAAAATAACTAGCTTCCATAACCGTCTCCTTTGCGATGAATCCTTCCATCGGCAGACTCCTTCAATCCGCAACTTCCTTCTATTGCCATCGACAACCTCCTGCTGACGTCATTATATCTACCTGCATCTATCGGCAACACTCCAATCGGCAATATCCTTCTGCTTCTATCGGCAACATTCTCAATCAGCATTCCTTCAATCATTGGCTTTTATCGGCAAGCAGTATCTCGACACCGATAAGGAACAGCAACCATCCCTTCAACGCATTACGTTTATATTGACACGTACCAAAAAACGGTGTCAACACATTCTTTTTCGTGGCATTGGCAAGGATGTGTTCAACCGTGTGCGGAATTGCAAAACCGCTAACGATGTTTGGATAACCATTTGTGCGCTACAAGAAGGGACCAAGTGTGAGCGTGAGGAACGCTACCATTTGGTCATGGCCAAGTTGAACTCCTTTACTATGCTTACTCATGAGAATGCTAATGAGATGTACTCACGTCTTAATATTCTTGTAGAGGAGTTGAATGGACTTGGGCTCAACCAAATGGCGTCGGCCGATGTGGTACACAAGATCTTGTGTGTCTTGCCAATTGAGAAGTATGGCCACATCGTCACGGTGCTTCACCAAGGATACCTCTCCGGCGCCACACCAACTCAAGTCTTGGGTAAGATCAATGCTCACGAGATGTACATGAAGATTGGTGATGGTAGCTCTTCTACTTCCAAGAAGAAAGAAAAGGAAGAGAAGAAAGACTTGGCTCTCAAGGCATCCTCCAAGGAGAAGTGCAAGATTCAATATGTTATTGAGAGTGCAAGTGAAGAAGAGGATGATGAAGACCACATTGCACTCATGGTGAGGAAGACCACCAAGATGTTAAAGAGGCTTAACAAGAGTGGAGTCAAATTTGACTCAAAGAAGAAGAAATTATTCACAAGCACCTCAAGGAAGCCAATCTCCCAAATGAAGTGCTATAATTGCGGCGCTCTTGGTCATCTAGCTCATGCTTGCCCTGAAGAGAAGAAAGAGAAGTTCAAGAACTTCAAGAACAAGAACAAGTTCAAGAAGAACAAGGATGGCAATGATGACTCAAGTGATGATGACAAGAAGCAAGACAAGTCATACAAGAAGAAGACAAACCTCAACTTTCACAAGAAGAAGAAAGATGGCAAGGCTTACATTGTGGGTGATTGGCTCACCGACATTGAGGACTCTAGTGACTCCTCCGATGATGAGAGTGAAGATGAGAAGGTGGCCGCTTTGGTGATTGGTTCTTCCCTTCCACCGCCACCTCCTTCCTCATCACCGGGCTCATCCTCTACACACCTATGCCTCGTGGCTAAGGGTGAAAAGAAGGTACAAATAGAGGATGATGATAGTGGTGACTCTAGTGGTAATGATAGTGACGATGAAGAAGCACCTTCCTATGATGAGCTAATTAAAATTTGCAACAAGTACGCTAGCATCATAAGGAAGTACAAAGGTAAAAATGACAAGCTACTTGAGATCAAAGGAAACTTGCATGATAAGCTTGACACCTTGACTAGTGCTAATGATGATTTGAAGCTTGAGATTAATTCTCTCACATCTAGCACTAGGGAGCTCAAAGCCTCTCTTAAGCAAGCTAATGAGAAACATGATAAGCTTAAGAGGTCAACACAAGAGCTCCACACAAGGTATAACTTGCTAAAAGATGACTACCAAAATGTCAAACAAGAACATGGCACACTAGTGGTAGCAAATGAATTGCTTAATCAAGATCTTGCTACACATGTTGCTACTAACCCATGTGCTAAGTGTGATAGTGCTACCTCTTGTGATATCTTGATTGATGATGTGGCTCTTGAGCAAAGTACTAAGTGCAAGGGCAAGAAGATTGTCGAAGCCGACAAGTATGATGACTATGTCAAGATGAGAGAAGAGAACTCAAAGCTCAAGGAAGAGCTAATCACTCTCAAGTCTAACAAGCTCATTGTCATCAAGCTGGCTCAAGAAGAAGACAAAGATGCTATTACCTTGATCACATCTCTAAGAGAAGAAATTGCCAAGCTCAAGAGTGATAAGACTAAGCTTACAAGTGGCCTTGAGAAGTTCACCAAGGGTCAATCTTCAAAGTGAGCTTTTGATGAGCACCGTCATGAAGAATGACAAGACCGGCATTGGGTTCAAGGAGAACCAAATCATGAAAGCAAAGGTTGAGATTGAGGCCAAGAATTATTACAAGAACAAGTACAATGGCTACAATCAAGAATACGCAAAGCCCAAGCCAAGAAGATGCTTTGAGTGTGGTCAAGTGGGTCATTTCGCTTATGATTGCAAGACTCAACCACCCAAGACCTTGCCCAAGCACACAAGGCCATTTGCTCATGAGGCTCACTATGTCATCAAGAAGGACCACAAGGGTAGACCACTAGTAGTGTTTCTTGGTCCACCAATGAAGAACAAGCCTAGAGTTCTTTGGGTTGCAAAGGAGATGGTTACCAAGGCAATGGGGCCCTGCTTTGAGTGGGTTCCCAAACAACAAGCTTAACTCCAAGTTGCTTGTGTGTAGGTGAACTACAAGACCGGTGGAAGTCTTTAGGTGATTGATAGTGGTTGCACTCAACATATGACCGGTGACTCCCGGATGTTCACCACACTTGATGAAGAATGTGAAGCGCAAGACAAAATTACCTTTGGGGACAATTCAAAAGCTAAAGTTCAAGGTCTAGGCAAAGTGGCAATCTCAAATGATCAATCAATATCAAATGTCTTGCTAGTTCAGTCTCTTAGCTTCAACTTGCTTTCTGTGGGTCAACTTTGTGATCTTGGATTCCATTGTCTATTTACTCCAACTGAGGTGATTGTGACCAAGATTGAAGATTCATCAATGATATTCAAAGGGTTTTGGCACAACAACCTCTACTTAGTGGATTTCACCTCAAATGAAGCCGAGTTGCAAACATGTCTATTCTCCAAGAGTTCTTTGGGTTGGCTTTGGCATAGAAGATTAGCTCATGTGGGCATGTCAACTTTGAAGAAACTTGTCAAGAAGGAGATGGTTAGAGGTGTGAAGGATGTGGTGTTTGAGAAGGACAAGTTGTGTAGTGCATGCCAAGCCGGCAAGCAAGTTGCCAACACCCATCCCACTAAAGCATTCATGTCAACCTCAAGAGTACTTGAATTACTTCACATGGATCTTTTCGGCCCCACTACATATGCTAGTCTTGGAGGAAATCTCTTTTGCCTAGTGGTGGTTGATGATTATTCAAGGTATACTTGGGTGTTCTTTCTTCAAGAAAAGAGTGAAACTCAAGCTATCTTCAAGAAGTTTGCAACAAGGGCACAAAATGAGTTTGAAGTGAAGATCAAGAAGATAAGAAGTGACAATGGCACCGAGTTTGTCAACACAAAGATTGAGGACTATTGTGATGAAGTGGGGATCAAGCATGAGGTATCCGCCACATATACTCCACAACAAAATGGTGTTGTAGAGAGGAAGAACCGGATGCTCATAACTCTAGAAAGGTCTATGCTTGATGAGTACAACACTCCGGAGAAGTTTTGGGCGGAGGCCATCAACACCGTTTGCTATGCGGCAAACCGCCTCTTCATCCAAAGGCTATTGAAGAAGACTCCCTATGAGCTTGTGAATGGGAAGAAGCCGGATATTTCATTCTTTCGGGTGTTTGGATGCAAAGTTTACATCTACAAGAAGCGCCAACACTTGGGTAAATTCCAACGGCGGTGTGATCTTGGTTTCCTTGTTGGATATTCGCTTAAGTCCAAGGCATACCGTGTATTTAACAAAGTCACCGGCTTAGTTGAAGAAATGTATGACTTAGAATTTGATGAAACTAATGGCTCCCAAGGAGCGCTTGAGGATATTGATGTAGGTGATGAACCATTGAGGGAGGCAATGAAGAATATGTCAATTGGTGCTATCAACCCGCAAGAGGTGGAAGAAGTGGAAGATGATGATAATCAAGATCCTTCTCCACCTCGCACACCTCAAGTTGAAGAAGATCAAGTGAGGGAAGCTCAAGAAGATACCTTCATCCCTCAAGATCAAGCCGAGGCCGAAGCAAGCAATGTTGAAGCACCACGTCCTCCTCCTCAAGTTCATGATAGAAGATCAACACCTATCCTTCAAGCACACCTCCATGATCAAATCATAGGAAGTCCATCAAAGGAAGTAATGACTCGTTCTAGACTTGCATCTTATGTTGAACATCACTCGTTTGTTTCCTTTGTTGAGCCTACTAGTGTTGAGGACGCGCTTGCAGATCCAGATTGGGTGAATGCCATGCATGAAGAACTCAACAACTTCATCCGGAACCAAGTGTGGACACTTGAAGAAAGTCCAAAGGGAACAAGAATCATTGGCACCAAGTGGGTGTTTAGGAACAAGCAAGATGATCAAGGCGTGGTTGTGAGGAACAAGGCAAGATTGGTGGCAAAGGGGTTCTCCCAAGTTGAAGGCTTGGATTTTGGGGAGACCTTTGCACCGGTTGCAAGACTAGAAGCCATACGTATCCTTTTAGCATATGCTTCACATCACAAAATGAAACTTTTTCAAATGGATGTGAAGAGTGTCTTTCTAAATGGTTTCATCAATGAACTTGTCTATGTCTCACAACCTCCCGGGTTTGAAGATCCAAACTTGCCTAATCATGTCTATAGGTTGTCCAAGGCTCTCTACGGATTTAAGCAAGCTCCAAAAGCTTGGTACGAGAGGCTAAGGGACTTCCTACTCAAGAAGGGCTTCAAGATCGGGATCGTCGACACAACACTATTCACCAAGAAGCTTAATGGAGAGATCTTTTTTGCCAAGTATATGTCGATGACATTATATTTGGGTCAACAAACCAAGACCATTGCAAGGAGTTTGATGCATTGATGTCCAAAGAGTTCAAGATGTCAATGATTGGCGAGCTAACCTTCTTCCTTGGCTTCCAAGTGAAGCAATTGAGGGAGGGCACCTTCATATCTCAATAAAAGTACACTCATGATGTGCTCAAGAAATTCAAGATGGAGGATTGCAAGCCAATCAAGACCCCAATGCCTACTAATGGGCATCTCGATCTCGATGAGGGAGGTAAACCGATTGACCAAACTCTCTATCGTTCAATGATCGGTAGTTTACTTTACCTCACTGCATCTAGGCTGGATATCATGTTCAGTGTGTGTATGTGTGCTAGGTTTCAAGCAAACCCTAAGGAGTCGCATTTATGTGCGGTTAAAAGAATCCTTAGGTACATAAGGCACACCTCTAGCATTGGCCTTTGGTATCCCAAAGGAGCTCCTTTCCTACTTTGTGGCTATTCCGATTCGGATTATGCCGGGTGTAAAGTTGATAGGAAGAGCACCTCCGGCGGTTGCCATTTGCTAGGAAGATCACTTGTCTCTTGGTCTTCCAAGAAGCAAAACAGTGTGGCATTGTCTACCGCCAAGGCAGAATACATTGCCATGGGAGCAAGTTGTGCACAAATCTTATACATGACCCAAACACTTCTTGATTACGGCATTGTTTTAAAAGATGTTCCACTTTTGTGTGATAATGAAAGCACCATAAAGCTTTCTAACAACCCGGTTCAACACTCTCTCACCAAGCACATTGATATTCGCCATCACTTTCTTAGAGATCATGTGGCTAGGAAATACATCACACTAGTTTGGAGTTAAGAGCGAAGATCAATTGGCGGATATCTTCACTAAACCACTCAATGAAACAACCTTTTGTAGGTTGAGAAGCGAGTTTAATGTGCTTGATCACTCAAACTTCACTAAAAATGAGATTGTGTAAATCATGCATTTATTTGTAATATAATCATGTTTAATCTATAGTAATGCACATAGGCTTGGCTAACGCGGTCGGGATAACCGCCCTCAAGCGTGTGACAAAGCCTTACCGCGGTTTAAACTTGCAAGCAACCTAGATTCAAATTCCGTAATTGCATTGCATATGCATGTGTGTTGCTTGTTGCTTCCTTTTCAGTTAAGTTTGGTCATCCTCTAGGTTCATCACTTTGGGGGAGCAATTCAAAGCTCTAGCTTCAGCTAATACCCCTCTTGTGCCCCTATGGTGACCCTTGGAGCTTTATTGATCTATTTTTCTTAGAAAACTATTTCTAGCCTAAGGCAAACTATTTCTAAATTGAGGGTTTGAGAGATGGCTCTTATGCTAAGTCCAACAAGTGTTTCTTTCTGCTCTTTTATGTTGGTACTTGTCTAAGAGAAAAGTTGGAGAGAAAAACAGGAAAAATTCAAAGCAAATGAAGCTCCAGACCACCCTTCGGACCTCTCGGCATAGTCCGACGCTAGGTGGTCCGGAGGTCGGTTCCTCACTATACCCGAAAATCCAATACACAAAATTCGTCGGACCAGAGGTCCGACGCTCCACCGGACAATCAGCGAGTGGTCCGGAGCCCCAGTCAGCGCTTTTCTCTCTGGTCAACGGACCGTCGGACCAGTCTGACGAGTAGTCCGAAGCCCTAGTCCGGAGCTTGGTTCCTTACTGGATTGGCTCGATTTCTCTCGAAAGTCCGTTGGACCACCCGTCGGACCAAGGCGAGTGGTCCGATGCTCGAAAAATTTGCGCTAACTTGATTTGGCGCTAACTTGAGCTCTTCGGCCGATGGAATCACTTGATTTGGCGCTAACTTGATTCGCCCCTCCTGCAGCAATAGGTCAAACATCCTATCGGCCTTGGTGATGTCAAAGGTGAACCTCTCAGTTTCTTTTTGGCCGAACGGACAAGATACCGACTTCTTATCCTTCACCCATTCGGCCGCATCGACACTCAGCTCTTCATCCGATCCGGAATCTTCTTCTTTCCCGACGAAGGTCACCTTGTTCCAAGTCTTCCTGGGCTCAAAGGCTTTAATATCTTGATCGGCAATCCTCTGCACCAGGTGACTTAGGCTCTCAAACTCCTGGGACGCGTACTTGTCCTTGATATGCGACAGTAACCCTTGGAAGGCCAAATCTGCTAGTTGTCGATCATCAAGCACCAGACTGTAGCACTTGTTCTTTACGTCCCGCAGCCTTTGCACGAAGTTCTCTACCGATTCATCCTTGCGTTGCCTCATTTTGACCAGATCGGTAAGCTTCTTCTCATGTATGCCAGCAAAGAAGTACTTGTGAAATTGCCTCTCCAGATCGGCCCATGTAATTATAGAATTTGGAGGCAACGATATGAACCATGTGAATGCCGATCCAGACAATGATGAAGAGAACAATCTCACCCTTAATTCCTCTCTGCCGGCGGCTTCTCTGCACTGGATAATGAAGCGGTTGATGTGCTCCATTGTTGACGTGTCGTCTTGGCCGGAGAACTTGGTAAAATCGGGCACCTTGTACCGATTTGGAAGAGGAATCAAGTCATACGCAGGCGGGTACGGAGTCCGATAGGAGTATGTGTTGACCTTGGGTTTGATGCCGAATTGCTCTTTCATGACTTCGGCAATCTTACCGACCCAGTACGCATCCTGCTCTTGCCGACTCATTGGCTGATTGTCGACTGGTGGAGTCGGCTGACGCGCTTCTT
>JAJDON010000248.1:0-11373 GCA_022036555.1 Microstegium vimineum | reverse complement strand
TAGGCACTAGGGGTGATTGGCATTTGATAGTTTTTATATTTGCTTTAGAAATTTAAAACAAGCCCACATTCACCCCCCCTTCTTGGGCATCTTGATCCTTTCAATTGGTATCAGAACCTTGTTGCTCCAAATTAGGCTTCACCGCCTAGAGCAAGATGTCCCATGGGGATGGACCGCCACCCATGTTCGATGGGGATGACTTTCCGTATTGGAAAGTGCGGATGGAGGCCTACCTTGAGGCCGTGGATGTCGCGTTCACAAAGCCGCCACCCAAGGTGGATCGGTGTTCGCCGAGTACCCATACTTTGAGAAGAACAATGCCAAGGCAAAGAATATTCTTTTCCGTGGCATTTGCAAGGATGTGTTCAATCGTGTGCGGAATTGAAAAACCCACGCATGAGATTTGGACAAACATTTGTGCTCTACACGAGGGCACTAAATGTGAAAGAGAAGAGCGCTAACACCTTATCATTGCTAAGTTAAATGCTTTCACCATGCTATCTCATGAAAATGCTAATGAAATGTACTCTCGCTTGAATGTGCTTGTAGAGGAGTTGAATGGCCTTGGACTCTCTCAAATGACACCGGCCGATGTGGTGCACAAGATACTTTGTGTCCCTTCCAATAGACAAGTATAGCCACATCGTCACGGTTCTTCATCAAGGCGATCTCTCCGCAACTACACCAACGCAAGTGTTGGGCAAGATCAATGCTCATGAGATGTACATGAAGATCAATGATGGAACTTCATCATCCTCCAAGAAGAAAAGAAGGAGGAGAAGAAGGACTTGGCTCTCAAGGCATCGTCCAAGGAGAAGTGCAAGATTCAATATGTCGTTGAGAGTACAAGTGATGATGATGATGAAGACAACATCGCTCTCATGGTGAAGAAGACCGCCAAGATGTTGAAGAGGCTAAACAAGAATGGAGTCAAGTTTGACTCAAAGAAGAAGAAATTCTTTACAAGCTCCTAAAGGAAGCCAATATCCCAAATGAAGTGCTACAATTGCGGCACTCTTGGTCATCTAGCCCATGCGTGTCCCGAAGAGAAGAAAGACAAGTTCAAGAACTTCAAGAAGAACAAGGGCGGCAATGATGACTCAAGTGGTGATAACAAGAAGCAAGACAAGCCATACAAGAAGAAGAAGAACCTCAACTTCCACAAGAAGAAGAAGGATGTCAAAGCTTACATTGTGGGTGATTGGCTCACCGACATTGATGATTCAAGCGACTCCTCCGATGATGAGTGAAGAAGAGAAGGTGGCCGCTTTGGTGATTGGTTCTTCGATTCCATCACCACCTCCTCCTTCATCGCCGGGTTCATCCTCTACACACCTATGCCTTATGGCTAAAGGTGACAAGAAGGTACAAAAAGAGGATGATGGTGATGACCTCTCTAGTGACGATAGCGATGATGAAGAAGCACCTTCCTATGATGAACTAATTAAAATTTGCAACAAATAGCTAGCATCATAAGGAAGTACAAGAGTAAAAATGACAAACTTCTTGAGATCAAAGAAAACTTGCATGATAAGCTTGATAACTTGTCTAGTGTTAATGATGATTTGAAGCTTGAGATTAACTCTCTCACATCTAGCACTAGGGAGCTCAAAGCCTCTCTTAAGCAAGCCAATGAGAAACATGATAAGCTTGAGAGGTCATCCCAAGAGCTCCTCACAAGGTTTAACTTGCTAAAAGATGACTACAATCAAGTGAAAAGTGATCATGGCACACTAGTAGTAGCAAATGAATTACTTACTCAAGATCTTACACATGTTGCTACTAACCCGTGTGCTAAGTGTGCAAGTGCTACCTCTTGTGATATCGAGCTTGATGATGTGGCTCTTGAGCAAAGTGCAAAGTGCAAGGCAAGAGAGTTGTAGAAGCCGACAAGTATGATGATTATGTGAAGATGAGTGAAGAGAACTCAAAGCTCAAGGAAGAGCTAATCAACCTCAAGGCGAACAAGCCCTTCACCATCAAGCCGGCTCAAGAAGACAAAGATGCTATCATCTTGACCAACTCTCTTCGAGAAGAGATTGCCAAGCTCAAGAATGACAAGACCAAGCTTACAAGTGGCTTTGAAAAGTTCACCAAGGGCCATAATCTCCAAAGTGAGCTTCTAATGAGCACCGTCATGAAGAGTGACAAGACCGGTATTGGTACAAGAAGAACCAAGTGATGAAGGCCAAGGTCAAGATTGAAGCCAAGAACTACTACAAGAACAAGTACAATGGCTACAATCAAGAGAAGCCAAAGCCGAAGCCTAAGAGGTGCTTTGGATGTGGAAAAATTGGTCATCTATCATTTCAATGCAAGACTCCACTTCCCAAGACCTTGCCCAAGCACACTAGGCCATTTGCTCATGATGCTCACTATGTCATCAACAAAGATTCCAAGGGTAGACCACTTGTGGGGTTTCTTGGACCACTAATGAAGAACAAGCCTAGGGTTCTTTGGGTTGCTAAGGATTGGTTGACAAGGCAATGGGGCCCCGCACTAAGGGGGTTCCCAAACAACAAGCTTAACTCCAAGTTGCTTGTGTGTAGGTGAACTACAAGACCGGTGGGAGCCATTGGGTAATTGATAGTGGTTGCACTCAACACATGACCGGCGACCCCCCGGATGTTCACCACACTTGATGAGGATTGTGCAAATCAAGACAAGATTACTTTTGGGGATAATTCAAAGGGCAAAGTTCAAGGCTTAGGCAAAGTGGCTATCTCCCAAGATCAATCAATCTCAAATGTCTTGCTAGTACAATCATTGAGCTTCAACTTGCTATCGGTTGGTCAACTTTGTGATCTCGGGTTTCATTGTCTCTTCACACCAAATGAGGTGATTGTGACCAAGATTGAAGATTCATCAATGATATTCAAAGGGTTCCGGCACAACAACCTCTACTTAGTGGACTTCACTTCCAATGAAGCAAACTTGCAAGCTTGTCTATTCTCCAAGAATTCTTTGGGTTGGCTATGGCATAGAAGATTAGCTCATGTGGGCATGTCAACCTTGAAGAAACTAGTCAAGAAGGAAATGGTTAGAGGAATCAAGGATGTGGTGTTTGAGAAGGACAAACTTTGTAGTGCATGTCAAGCCGGCAAGCAAGTGGCAAACACTCATCCAACCAAGGCTTTCATGTCAACCTCAAGAGTCCTAGAGTTGCTACACATGGACCTATTTGGCCCTACCACCTATGCTAGTCTGGAGGAAATCTCTATTGCTTAGTGGTAGTGGATGACTACTCTCGTACACTTGGGTGTTCTTTCTTCAAGACAAAGGAGAGACACAAGGCATCTTCAAGAAGTTTGCTACAAGAGCTCAAAATGAATTTGATGAGAAGATCAAGAAGATTAGAAGTGACAATGGCACCGAGTTTGTGAACACAAAGATTGAAGATTATTGTGATGAAGTTGGGATCAAGCATGAAGTGTCCGCCATATAACTCCACAACAAAATGGTGTCGTAGAGAGGAAGAACTGGACACTCATAACTCTAGCAAGGTCTATGCTTGATGAGTACAACACTCCGGAGAAATTTTGGGCGGAGGCAATCAACACCGTTTGCTATGCGGCAAACCGTCTCTTCGTCCAAAGGCTATTAAAGAAGACCCCCTATGAGCTTATCAATGGGAAGAAGCCGGATATTTCATTCTTTCGGGTGTTTGGTTGCAAGGTGTACATCTACAAGAAGCGCCAACACTTGGGCAAATTCCAACGGCGGTGTGACATTGGTTTCCTTGTTGGTTATTCACTTAAATCCAAGGCATACCGTGTATTTAACAAAGCCACCGGCTTAGTTGAAGAAACGTATGACTTGGAGTTTGATGAAACTAATGGCTCCCAAGGAGCGCTTGAGGATATTGATGTAGGTGATGAACCCTTGAGGGAGGCAATGAAGAATATGCCAATTGGTGCTATCAACCCGTAAGAGGTGGAAGAAGTTGAAGATGAAGCAAATCAAGATCCTTCTCCACCTCACACGCCTCAAGTTGATGAAGGAGATCAAGTGAGAAGCTCAAGAAGACACTCACATTCCTCAAGATCAAGCCAAGGCGAAGCAAGCAATGTTGAAGCACCACATCCTCCTCCTCAAGAGACAAATAGAAAATCAACATCCATCCTTCAAGCTCATCCCCATGATCAATCATAGGGAGTCCATCAAAGGGAGTAATGACTCGCTCAAGACTTGCATCTTATGTTGAACATCACTCGTTTGTTTCCCTTTTGTTCACCTACTAGTGTAGAAGAAGCACTTGCGGATCCAGATTGGGTGAATGCCATGCATGAAGAACTCAACAACTTCACCCGGAACCAAGTGTGGACACTTGAAGAGAAGCCAAAGGATGCAAGAATCATAGGCACCAAGTGGGTGTTTAGGAACAAGCAAGATGATCAAGGCGTGGTTGTGGAACAAGCAAGATTGGTGGCAAAGGGTTCTCTCAAGTAGAAGGACTCGATTTTGGAGAGACCTTTGCTCCGGTTGCAAGACTTGAAGCCCTCCGTATCCTTTTGGCGTATGCTTCACATCAAAAAATGAAACTCTTTCAAATGGATGTGAAGAGCGCCTTCTTAAATGGTTTCATTAATGAACTTGTTATGTCTCACAACCTCCCGGGTTTGAAGACCCAAACTTACCTAATCATATGTATAGGTTGTCCAAGGAACTCCTACGGTTTGAAGCAAGCTCCAAGAGCTTGGTATGAGAGGCTAAGGGACTTCCTAATCAAGAAGGGGTTCAAGATCGGGATCGTCGACACTACACTATTCACCAAGAAGCTTAATGGAGAGACCTTTGTTTGCCAAGTATATGTCGATGACATTATATTTGGGTCAACAAACCAAGACTATGCAAGGAGTTTGGTGACTTGATGTCCAAAGAGTTCGAGATTCAATGATTGGCGAGCTAACCTTCTTCCTCGGCTTTCAAGTGAAGCAAATGAGAGAAGGAACCTTCATCTCTCAAGAAAAGTACACTTATGATCTACTTAAGAAGTTCAAGATGGAGGATTGCAAGCCAATCAAGACCCCAATGCCTACTAATGGCATCTCGATCTCGATGAGGGAGGTAAACCGATTGACCAAACTCTTTATCGCTCTATGATCGGTAGTTTACTAAAACCTCACCGCATCTAGGCCGGATAAAACATGTTTAGTGTATGTATGTGTGCTAGGTTTCAAGCAAACCCTAAGGAGTCGCATCTTTGTGTGGTTAAAAGAATCCTTAGGTACTTAAGGCACACCCCTAGCATGGGTCTTTGGTATCCCAAAGGAGCTCCCTTCCAGCTAGTTGGCTATTCCGATTCGGATTATGCCGGTGCAAGGTTGATAGGAAGAGTACCTCCGGCGGGTGCCACATGCTAGGAAGATCACTTTTTCTTGGTCCTCAAAGAAGCAAAACATGTGGCATTGTCAACCGCCGAGGCGGAATATATTTCCATGGGAGCAAGTTGTGCACAAATCTTATACATGACCCAAACACTCTTTGATTACGGCGTGTTTTTAAAAGAAGTTCCACTTTTGTGTGATAATGAAAGCGCCGTAAAGCTTGCTAACAACCCGGGTTTAACACTCTCGCACCAAGCACATTGATATTCGCCATCACTTTCTTAGAGATCATGTGGCTAGGAAAGACATCACACTAGTTGGAGTTAAGAGCAAAGGTCAATTGGGGGATATCTTCACTAAACCACTCGATGAAACAACCTTTTGTAGGTTGAGAAGCGAGTTAAATGTGCTTGATCACTCTAACTTCACTAAAAGATGAGCTTGTGTGAATCATGCATTCATATGTAATATAACATGTTTAATTTGGTAATGCACATAGGCTTGGCTAACGCGGTTAAGATAACCGCCTTCAAAGCGTGTGACGAAGCTTAACCACGGTTTTAAACTTGCAAGCAACCTAGATTCAAATTCCTTTTGCATTGCATATGCAAAAGTGTTGCTTCTTCGTTTCTTTTCGGTTATAGTTTTGTTGGTTATCATTAGGTTCAACACTTAGGGGGGCAATTCAACGCTCTAGCTTCAGCTAATGCCCCTCTAGTGCCCCTAAGGTGACCCTTGGAGCTTTATTGAACTATTTTTCTTATGAAAACTAATTCGAGCCTATGGCAAACTACTTTCTAAAATTGAGGGTTTGAGAGATGGTTCTTATGTTAAGTCCAACAAGTGTTCCTCTTTGCTCTTTTGTGTTGGTACTTGGCTAAGAGAAAAGATTGGAGAGAAAAATAGGAAAATTCAGAGCAAAATTAAGCACCCGACCACCCTCCGGACCACTCTGCATTGGTCCGACGCAGTGGTCCGACGCCCTGTCCCTCACTGCATAAATCCTCTCCAGCCAAAGAATCCTTCGGACCAGTGTCCGACGCTGCAACCGGACCAATGACAAGTTGTCCGGTGCCTCTGTCATTCTGATCTATTCACCGTCGACCAGTCCGGTGCTACCATCGACTAGTCCGGTGAGTCGTCCGGCGAAGTAGTCCGGTGGTCGGTTTTGCTCACTGATTTCCCCTCTTGGTACCTCCGGACCACCCGTCGGACCAGCCACCGGACCAAGCGGAGTGGTCCGACGCTTTGAAATTTTTGCGATATCCCCCCCCCCCCCCCGCGAACGGCTCTGTTTCGGCAGTCTCTCTGTTTTCATCCGAAACGCCGTCACCGCCTAGCTCCGCCGCTGCTCTGCCTAACCTCGCCGTCACGCCCACCTCGCCGCCGGTGAGGCCTCCTCCTAAGCGCCGCCCCCCACTACTGCTGCCACTGCTCACTGCCGAGCAGCTGCACCTCCAGCTCACCGTCGCCGCCGCCTGCCACCACTCCACTCCATCGCCGCCGCGCCGCCGTCCTCCCCTCACCGCCGGCGCACTGCTCTGCTCCTCCACCGCCGTGCCAGCCTGAGCAAATCCCCTAGGGTTCCCCTCCTTGCATTGCCCTGCAAGATCACTAGTTAGGGTTTGCCCTAACCCTAGGAGGATTTCGCCGTGTTCGTTCTCCGAACGAAATCGGGTTTCGACGCGTTCGCCCTCGACCGTTCATCGTCTTCGTCCGCGACCGTTTCATCGTCGTCGACTCCATCACTTCGATTCTAGGGTATGGTTTCGGTTTACGATATCGTGTTTTGTCGAGTCGTTAATTGAATTATGCCCTAGATTTATTCCTTGAAAATCCACATTCAATCCAAACCACTAAAGTCAATTGCCAATTGTGATTCACAGCCGGTATATCCCGTTCGGAGAGTGCTTTGGTACTTGAGATTGCTCTGAATAGCTACGCTCTCTTACCTCAGGTATCATGTCAGATTTCATTCTATCACTTATCTAAATGCTTGCTTCTATACGGTTTCTTATCTCTAATGCTATATATGCTTATGTATACCCTGTCTATTCTATCCAGCAGCAGTCAGTGACAGTTAAACTCGGGGGAAAGCTCGCGAGTAAGGATTGAGGCAAAGCCTCAAGGTTCAGTCCAGGGCTTGGAGGCCCCTCTGACAGTTGTGATTGTGGATTGCTCAGTTGCCAGTTGATTCTTACAGCTTTCAGTTGTGGGCAGTGGTTCTGACAGTTGACAGTGGATCTTGTGATTGTCATGGGCAGTGATCATTGCTTATTTCAGTATGACTCGCAACACTCGTGCTCAGGCCGCTGGTCTGGTGGTGATGCTCCTCCTCCTCCACGTCCTTCCAGAGACAAGGGGAAGAAGCCAGTGGTTGAGAAAGCTAAGAAGAAGAAGCGCAAGCTCACAGAGGCTGAGAAAGCCGAGGCAGTGGCCGATGCAGCGGACCGCGCAAAGCGAGGCGGTCGCCGAGGTACCATGAGACTCGGCACCCCTCCGCGGGGTCTTCCCACTTCTCCTCCACTGGGTCACCACACTGAGGATACTCCACAGGAGCCAGAGCTTGTCACAGAGGCCCTGGGTACACCGTTGGCACCTATTCCTGGGGCCTCCACCCGCTCCCAGTCTGCTCAGTCACCTCAGTCAGCGGCTCCCACAGCAGCTTCAGCCTCAGTTCACCTCGACCTGAGGAATCTTACAGCGAAGCAAGTGAAGAAGCTCAGATTCGTTGCTCTAGAGAAGTGGTGTCCGGATCAGAGAGACCCCAGAGCTCACCAGGTTGGCATACACCTCTCATGGAGGACTTCTACCGGCAGCTCAGTTGACCAGCATTCAGATACGACCACATAGGGTTTGCTCCTAGAGAGCATAGTTGAGCTAGCAGGTGAGGAGATCAGGCCGTTCTTGACCTACCAGCCGGGACTCGCCGATTTACTCGGCGTTCTGGTAACTATATAGAACGATGGGTCAGAGAGTTCTATGCTTTAGTTTGTGTGGATCCGGAGCACAAGTTTTTGCAGTACACCTTCAGAGGCGAGAGGTACAGGCTATACTTGACCAGACTCAGAGATCTTTCGCTTCCGTCAGGAGGGTGGTGAGTTTGACTTGCACTACAAGTGTTACCGAGGAGCTTCAGTGCCTCGCAGAGCACGAGGAGGCCGTACTTTGTCAGTGCAGGAGATGGCTCCTCTGTTCAAGCCACCTTTCTCAGAGGGCTCCAGGCGTAGCCCCGCAGAGCTCAGGCCTACAGTTCATAGATTGAACGAGGTGCTCCGCCGTACTCTGCTACTCGCACGGGGTACAAGGAAGGATTGACCAACATGCAGCAGCTTCTCCATTCAAACCCTGGTAATCTCAAGACACCCATTTGATATTGCAGACTTCTAGTGTCAGAGATAGAGGATGTGATAGCAGATGGCATGAGGGCCTGACGACAGTTTCCCTATGCTCACTGGATCTCTGCTATTATTGCTATTGAGCTAGAGGGAGCACACCCTGGACTCCATGGTCTATTGGACCAGTCGCCTACTTCTTTCCCAGATTACAGAGTCCTGGGGTCGTTTGATAGCCGGTTTTGGAAACCGGGTCCTCCGTCTTGTCAGAGAGGACAGCACCAACTGACAGAGCAGAGGTTGATGCTAAGGATGAGGCCATTCGTGGGGTAGGCAGCAGGAGCTACATGGTCTAGATACAGGAGCTGATGTGACTCCAGAGGATACTTCTGACAGCTCAGACGCAGACTTCCAGCCGGTTCCACAGATGCCCCCACGGGCACACGACACTGAGGCTGGCGGCTCTGCCTCTGCCACCGAGCGATGATGCTCAAGCTCCTTGACAGGATGAATGAGCAGCAGAGCTCTATCGTCACCACTGCAGTTACACAGGTCCAGCAGAGACAGGACGAGATGCAGCGACAGTCAGAGGAGCGTCACTTCGAGATGCAAGCGACAGATGCTCGCCATGCAGCTAGAGTCCCAGCGACTTCAGTTACAGTCACATCAGCAGAACATGGCATTTATGGCACACATAATGAAGTGGGCTGGTGCTCCTCCTCTAGAGTTCCCTGCAGCTCCACAGATTCAGATGATGACACTTCCAGCCCTCACAGTCAGTTGGGCAGCTTGGAGGGCCCCAGTTCTCAGTAGGACCTTCAGTTGGCCCCTCAGTGGTCCCTGCGAGCTCTGCCGGTCAGTCAGTCACTCCCACCCCAGCCATACAGTCCAGTGGACTTCCGGGTGCTGGATTGACCACCCCGTTCCAGTCACCGACGACTCAGGTGACTCAGTGGTTGGACACCTTTGGACCTACTCAGCATTCACCCCTCTCACTACAGGTTTTCCACTCCACTTACCGCTACGATGGGTGCTACTGCTAAGAGATCTGTCAGCGTCCTTCAGTGACATTACCGGTCAGCCGTCCTCACTGGTCCTCAGATTGCGACAGAGGTCGAGGCCCAGCTTGTAGCACCAACAGCTGATCATCACCGCCCTCAGTAGCTTCCTCAGAGGCTACCCACGACAGTCGGGCTCCAGCCGTGTCTACCCTTCCGACAGCTGCAGTCGCTACCGATGCTACCGTTGTCACCTCCACTCCAGTCCACCTCAGCATTCCTCCGTTTCTTCAGGCTCCAGACAAGTCAGTGCAAAGAGGCACCACCGGTCACAGCAGCTCCTGAGGCTCCCGCAGAGACACCAGCACCGGTTACCGCTCCTACTGCTTCACCACTACTGCCCCGAGTCTTCGACCGCAGCAGACCTGTCAGCTTCCGACCCCCAGACCGCTTCACTACCAGCTACCGACACTCAGGGGAGGACTCAGATGATGAAAACCTATCTGGCAGCTTCAGGGGCCTCGACCGCCAATCCACGGCTGCTTCCACTCCACCTCCAGACGTTTAGTTTAGGTGTTTCGACGCCAAAGGGGAGAGAGAGAGTCGAGTAGATGGGCTAGCTTTAGGGAGAGCTAGTAGGACTCGTTCATTTGTTGTGTATAAACTCTATTGCATCATGCATCACGTTTACCGTCTTATTGCATTGTATGATATGTGTGATGGTTGAGACTTGATGGGTGTGTGACATGTGTGGACTTTCTTTTTATAAAATCATGTCACTTGGTTATGCTATTGCTTCCGCGCTTAAAACTCTGATCTTTTGGCTATAGCATATCCTTTTTGAAATCAAGTACTATGCTTCTTTCATATCTATTGTGCTTGTCATGGCTTGAATGGTTAGGCATGTATTTTTCTTTCTTATTACTAACCCATGCCAAAAATTCCATGTCAAGTCATGCTTTCTCTTATCAAAATTCCTCATTATTCTCACTCGAGCTTGTATTGTCGTCAATCACCTAAAAGGGGAGATTGTAGAATCATGGACTCTTGTGTTTAGGCGATTTAACGACAATACTAGATCACTATGACTAACGTGTGTTTTTGCAGAGACAAAGTCATTTGTGTTAGGTCATGAGTGATGCATTTTGAATGGGGTTAATGGATATTCATTTCCCCCAAGATGGAAATCGTTTTCGGTTGCAAAGGATGGAGATACACGACGAAGACTAGGCTAGTTCTTAGTGCCATAAGGTTGAGAAGGGCACTAAGTATAGCTAGGGCTTTTGTTTTTCCTTTGACCGTACTATAAAGAGGGGTATGAGGTTAGTAGCTTGATCTAGGAGAGTTTAGAAAAGTGGGTATATGCACACTTGTCACAACTAGTCCTAGAGACCTTGCTTTCAGCCTTTGACAAACCCTAAAATGGTAGGAGCAAAATCCCTTGAGAAACCTCAGCGAAAACACTTGTTTTAGAGGGAGAATGAGGCTCCGGGCCACTCTGCTAAGTGGGCACCGGACCAAGGAGAGTATCCGGTGGTCCCTGACTTAGGGAATTTCTCTCACTTGAGGACTTCGGACCACCTGTCTGGAAAGCACCGGACCATAGGAGAGTGGTCCGGTGGCTTGGTTCAGAGAGTCAAAGGCTCTGGACTAGTCCGACAGTTAGTCCGACGGCTAGTCCGACGCCTCAAGATAGGAAGTTTGGTTCTATGC
>JAJDON010000247.1:0-11389 GCA_022036555.1 Microstegium vimineum | reverse complement strand
TTGTCTCTTCTGGGGGACTGGGGCTAACGGTGCTGATGCCGACGCCGCCTCCGCTGCCATGGGGGTGTTGTCGTTCATCGGGGATTTCAGCTGACGGTGCCGATGCTGATGCCACCTCTGCCGCTGCCGGGGGGGAACTGTCTCTACGGGGACGTCGTCCTCGGTGACAGGATGGGAAACCCATGGATTGCGCCGATAACGCCCCGACAGTTGGTGGTGCAAGTTGACCCCGGTGGTGAAGGAAAGCCAGCCTCAGCCCTTTTTTTTCGTTGGCGCAGCAGCGGGGAACCAACCCGCTTTGACGAAGCCCGGGGGGCTTTGGGCACAGGGCTGGAAGTGCTTGTCTGTTTGAAGCAGCTGCCGATACCACAATGCCGAGAAATAAACAATCATATGAGATAAAATTTTGCCGATAAAACGTAGTAATTTTATGGGTAAAGATGAGTTACTGCATGAACCCCGTCAGGGCAACAGCAGGGGCCCCGTGTTACCGGGCTTTGTGGGTGTCGGCGTAGGTACCTATTGAGGCTAAAGGCACCATGCGGGGCTTTGGTGCCGATATCGATAGGGGGGGCCCATTACCCAAAAAGATTGAAGGGCCTGCCACTTTGCTTGTTCGGCGATCGGATCATCGGCCTGCAAGCGCAAAGGATTAAGTTCGTGACGAAAGAAAAAAGTAATAAAAATGCATGGGATAGAAGACTTACTGCGTCATCAGGGAATTGCTCACGTCAATCAGGTGCCATAGTAGGGGAGACTTGGAAAAATAGCTGGCCCCCTCCACCTTGCCACCAAGACTTGTACCTTTCGAATGGGGAGTTGGCGACCAGGGGAAAATCAATGTCTATTTCGCATCGCAAGAAAATGACGCCTTGTTCCAGTCTAGAGCCGGGATATTTTTTTGCTGGGCTTCCTATTTTGGAGTACAGATTTTGATCGCATTGGCCAAAGCATTGTCTCGCCCTGCCGAGGGTAGTAGAACTAAAAGATGGAGGGGCATTTTTTCCCGGATCCGAAGATTTTTCACTGAATCGCTCGGGAGTGATGCTGGCCTTCATGAGCTGGGTTCTCGGGATTCCCATCGGTCGGGTTTAACAGGCGGGAACGATTGTGCCATCGATATAGGCCACCGGCCCCTTCCGTGGAGAGAGTCCGTTGTGAATTTTTAGAAAAAGTACGAAGTGCTCGTATGGGATTGGTCCCCTGGCAGCCTATAATACCTCTCCAAAATTAAGTGGAGGGCATTTGCCGTTTCATCTCCCCTTTTCGTAATTTTCCATATGTCCCTGGGAACTTTGGGCAAAAAATCAAACGGGAGACCCCCGGCATGTGTGCTTTCAGCCACATATTAACAAACCACCAGGGCCCCCAAGTTTGCCGAGGGTTTTCCCCCTAGCAATACTTCGGGGATACTTGTGTGAAAAGGTTACGATTCAAAAAGGGGACCTCCAAGGGAATCTTTTTTCCATGGGAAAGTAATTCACCACGGGGAGATGCATGGGGTGGGGCCCAACATTTTTCCCCAAAAAATGAACTTCTCCAACCACATGTTCAGGAAAGTACGTGCCCCCCTTGGGTTTCCCATCCGGTTTTCGGGTTCCATTGAGTAACCCTCCAAAAACCGCCGATGTTCCGGGTTTTCACCTGTACTCGGTTTTTCTTTTGAAAAGGGAAAAAGGTATCGGCAAGGTGGTGCCCAAACCCGGTTAACATGTGGCATCGAAAGGGGTTGGGGGTGGCTGGCCCCGTGCCAAAGAGGAAAGCATTCATCTATCGGACCAAATATAGGCTCCCAAATCACATTCTCATTCTTTTCCATATGGGCAATTGAAAGCCTGTACACTTCTAGGTTTTTTCTTGCCAACCCCTGGATCGGGCTACCCAAGTACCTTTTTTCCCCCCCTTGGTGGGTTTGGGCCATGACGGAGGCACCTTCCACAATCCTAGACCGAAACGCTCGGAATCTGAATGGTCCCCCGGGGGTTTTCTGTTGAAGAGAAAGTGGATCGGGTTTGCCATGGGGCCTAAGCAGCTTAAGTTGAATCAACAAGGGGGATCACTATCTTTGTACAGCCCTGGGGTTCGAAGAGAAGAAGGGGGCCGGATAAACCAAGTTTATGCTGAAAAAGGACCACAAAAGGGTTGGGGATGGGAGGAGAAAAGTCTTACCTTTGGGATGTCGACTTGGATCCCCATTGAAATTAAAGGTGCTTGCATTCGCCTTGGATTGCAGAAGGGTACTTTTGCTCGAGCTCGTGTTCTTCAGAGCGGCTGGGGGTTGAAGACGAAGGCCAGGAGGTGAAAGTGAAAATGAACTCGGGTAAAAAATAGTGGAAACCCGGTAACTTTTATAAGCTTACCCCGGGGCATTTTGGGGTTCTGTTTACACTGTCCGGAAGGGAGAGGCCCGCGGTTTAAAACCGCGGTGATCGGGTGTCTGCAACTGTTTGGCTACAAAAAAAGGGTTTTTTTAAAATTCAGTTCCACACCCCCAGATCGAGGGAAACTGGCATCTATCTCGGGGGTAACGCTACACAAATGCTACATGGAGAGAATTTCGGGGGACGTAAAGTATTTTCATTCCCGAAACTGGGGCATTTTGACACCCGTTTTTTAGCACGGGCAAATGAGCTAAGGCTTGACTGGGCAAAAACGGCTGTTTCTATCGGCATCGGAAATTTGACCATATTGCCGGGTGAGAGTGTTGCGAGAATGCAAGGTATTTAAAACCGAGGGGGGGCGATGTGATTGCCGACAGAGACATTCCGATTTCCGATAAGGGACCTGTCGATTGCCGTGACGACGTTTCCGAATGCCGTGAGAAGCAATGCCGAGTGCCGGTGGGAGTGGTTGCCGATTGCCGATAGTTGGTAACAGTTATCGGGACAGATTGCTATTGGGAAGTGTTTCCGATGCCGTAAGGGGACTTAGCGTGGAATCACAAGGCCCACGTGGCCAAAAAAAGGAAGTCGAGATTGGAGGGATCCCGAGGAAAGTTTCCATCGGGAGTATAAGGAAACTGGTGTTTTGTACCGGTTTAATTTTTTAATAAATTTTAGTCTGGGTCTTGCAGAGTCGTTTTATTTTCCTTTAAAATAGGTTTTTGTTTTTGGAAAATAAATTTGTTATCCGCTCCTGCGCGATTCGTTTCCTAACATTTGGGTTTTTTTTAGGAAAGGGGACTGTCGTGCTTTGTACAACTCTCCAGCGGGAGTAAAATACGGCCCAGGGCTTTCGGAAAATATCAATTCCAAAATTTAAAAAACCAATTTACTTCTTATTCTACTTTTTTTCGCAATTTACCTTTATTGCATTATTTTTAAAACTTTTTAAACGATTTTTTCAAAACTCGACGGCCATCACCTTGATCCCGTCAAACCCTTCAAGTTCCGCTGGGGGTACCTCTGAGCCCTTTGGGTCCGGGCGCATCGTTTTTTTTCTCTTCAGCTCCTCTTTGTTTTCCTTTCAAGCCCAATCCCCGTATCCGGCGCAATCGCCGTTGCTGGATTGATCTTGCTCAGTTATCGTCCTTTTGATTACTGGCCCAAAAAAAACTGGGAAACCCTCCCCAATACCGACTTTGGGTAAAAAGCTCGAGGGTTCGCAGATCCTGACCTTTTTTTTGTCAACATTGTAAAACTTGACCAAGTTAAAAGCAACCCGCAGTACCGGAACTAGTTGCATCTTTGATCTTCAAAACCTATGTTCCTTCTTGCTACGAGATAAACTTACAGTAAGTGCTCACACTTCTTACTTTTCTCAAACCCCCTAATTCAGATGGCTATGAGGGACGACTCGTGAAGAGATACTGTAGGCTAGTGCGTCCAACTAGTCGAGGACGTACCCTGTAGAAGTGGACTTACGGTCGCTGAGATTTATCGTTATTTTTAGTTCTCGCTGATTTATTTATTAAAATAGCTATTCGTTAACTAATAAGCCACTCCATGAAGGTACTAATTTAAGATTTGTACGCTTACTGTGTGTGATTGATCTCTGGGCACACAAATGAGATTTATTACATAATCAATTTTATCCTAAAATTGGGTCGCTGACATCAAACCTCGCCCCATAAGAAGGAAAGAGGTTGGCGTGGCAGGGCAGCGCGCGGGAGACGATAGCAACTGGGCAATGCGCAGCAGGCAAAGCCACGAGCGACAAGCTCGAGCGAGGAAGAGGCAGGACTGTCAACCACGCCTCGCGTCAGGGTCTGCCGTGCTGGCTGGTCGCATGGACCACGTGATCACTCCGCCGCCGTCGAAGGGGCGTGTGCCAGGCGCCTACACAACGAAAGCGTCGGAGCCATAGGTGGTCGACTCGGCCGAGGTGGAGAGGTATGAGACCTCCAAGCACAGCCGTAGATATGGAGGATGTTTAGACGTTGACCAATCCGTCTAGCGATGAAGAGTAACGACCTGGAAGGCGCCCGACCGGCTCGAAAGCGGTGGCCCGAGAAATCCATGGCGCGTCGTGGGAGGCGCGTATAGCGCGCTAGCATGGGCGAGGAGGAAGGCGTCGGCACAGAGGATGAGAGCGAATTGTCGCTGCAATCCGGAGCGTGCCCGAACGTCAGTGGAGACCACTCTTCGAGGGGCCTCAAGAGCTCGCCCGCAGATAAGTGAAAAGGCGGGGACAGTCTGCGATGACGACAGAGCTGGCAGGAGACAGTGAGTGGTGACGATCCCTCGTTAGGAGACAGGAGGGGAGCCGTGTGGGTGCCTGCAGAGAGAGCGGCGCGGCTCGGACGTGGCCTTATGTCCGCGGCGTCATCGGCCTATCCAGCGAAGTCAGGTCAGTCCGTCTACTCGAGGTGAACACCTCTCTACAACTAGTCGACGTGGAGGGAGGGGGACTACTGTGACCTGTGACATTGAGATGCTAATGTAGTGTTTCTCTCACGTCGCAGCATGGTTATTCTCACGGCGAGGACCATCTTTTCCGCCTAGAGGACGATGACAATCGGAGTGGAACGGCGCTGACCCTAGCAAGATGACTCTGAGGAAGCCAGGGTCGTGCCCGGGACTCCTGTCGAGGGGGACGACTTCAAAAACGTCCTTCCCCACTTTGGCGGAGCGGTGATGCTCCATGTGGGTGACCTCGAGATGTCCAGGGCATCAGCGGGAGGTCAAAGAGAGGAACGACCATGCCGCAAAAACTAAACAAGCAAGTTCTGGGGCAGGAGACCCGCTCGAGACTGGCCGACCTTGCCAAGACCCATGGTGGCAAGGCAAGCCATATCCTCAATCTCGATGATCAGCCGAGCTCAGGTAGATGGGAACACCTGGAGGAGATCCAGGCGTGGCTTGCCCATAAGGTGGTATGCGGTCGCAGGAGGATTCGCTTAACCAGCGGCTTATTACCGGGGATGGAAGTAAGTCCTCGTTTTCTCTCTGATTACTTTGCTTGGAGTCATTTTTGTCTGTTCTTTCTGATGGATCCTGACCATTTTTTATCCCTGGTCATGATGTTAGCGGCGAGTCCGTAAACGATAACAGTCCCAATCCATCCTCCGGGAGCCGGTACTGTGGAAGTCAGCTCCCATCCTTCTCACGCCAAGCCTCGATTGGAAGCGCGCGAGGCCAGAAGGCCCACCCAGTCGCGAAGGTCGAGGCCGGCTGCCCCAGCGCAGAGGTGCCAAGGTCCAGCTCAGAGGAGCGCACACCGGCACTGCTCGTAGGGCCAGAACTCTGCCCCTCACATGAGTTGCAGAGGTCGGGCTAGAACAGCGGGCACGCCGCCTACAATGATGTCCGGGCGTAAGGGCTAGGGAGGAGGACACCTCCGTTGAGGTGGGGAACTGGTTCTCTAATGGCACTGGCAGACAGGTCCGCAAGCTCCAGGCACAACGCTGGAGCAGGGCGTGGTCAGCACGACCAGCAAGCCTCACCCTCGACACGAGCGCGGGTCTGACAGCATCATATCTAGATCGTATATCGACGTTGTCACACAGAAGACCAGCGGCATCTCGCAGAACGTCGCGGAGGCAGAAGGCTTGAGCCATATCACCATTCTGGAGAGGTCGGACGGATGCCCAGAAGAGGGCACCACCTACGATGGTACTAGTCAGGAAAATCCTCACGAACGCTCCGGGCTAAGACGTGACCAAGAGCTGCAGCTCTCCGTCGACGTCCGCATAAGCGCCAACTGCAAGAAGGCTGAGCCCGGCCTACTACACCCGGAAGCACGCGCCAAAGGTGACTATTTTAGAAGTAGATATTGAGTGCCTCATGACGCTAATGTCTCAGACCCCCTGATAATATCCCCTGTTCTTGTTGGTTTGATGTAAGTCTTCAAATTTGTTTGGCGCAGAACTCGAAGGGAACAAGCCCTAGCCCAGTGAGGCATCTACCAGTCTTCCAAGAACCTCCTCGCGCGGAGGACGAGCTTGAAACTAGACGTCTTAGGAAGCCATCTCCTCCATTCTGTGACGACATGGGTTGGTCGAGCCGGAGTTGCCGTGTTTGCTGGGACACGTGTGATAGGAGATTCCTCTTGCGCCATGCTCTTCGCCGACCCATGGAGTGGACGGAAGCAGGTACCGTGCTTGGCCCTTAAACACATATGCGGAAGCTGCCCGGGCCCCTTCCAAGTTCATCTAAACCATCCAGATCAGGGGGAACTCCTACACGACACAAATCAAACTACGTCGCCCACCGGCTCTATCGTCGTCGACCCCATAGCTGACCGATGGTTAAGCGAACATCGGCGAGATGCCAAGAGCTAGATCGACCGCCAAAGCAAAAGGTGCCATGGCGTTGAGTTGCGAAGGCGTGTTCGATAGGACTGAGAGTGCTATCCAACCAGCGGATGGCGATGAGTAGTTGTAGGCTGTGACCAAATCTTGGACAAGAAGGTCCATGTAATAGATTAGGTTTGGCGTCGACGAATATTGATGTCGACGAACCAGCCTGGTGGCGTTATTAAACTATAGATGCATTTTAATTCGAGATGCATTCTGGGTAGTTTCTTTATTCTCGAAGCTCATCGCTATTCTCTTTGCCTGAGTCGTTGCTTGTGGACAGTTATAGTAATTACTAAACGCACTCGTATACCTTGAGGGGAGGGTCGAGTGGGGGTGACCAGACGACCTGAGCCTGTAGCGAGTCGCGACACCTGGCCACATACGAACGCCTCAGAAACCCTTAGGGAGTTTCTAAGCAATTTTTTCAGTGTTAGCATGAAGCTTATACTCGGAGGACAAAGGTGTGAAAGAGAAGGCCCGAGTTTTCGGAAAAACGTTCGATTGTTAGAGGACTCTAAGGAGGGGGGGCAAATCCCCGCGCCTAGTCAGCGCACACTCGATGAAGCTGACTTTGCAGGAGCAAGTCAGCTACCTTCAGACTCACTGAACAAACGTGAAATGTGATTTTGAGAACATTTTATTACCATGTCATGATGGCGATAAACTGTAACAAATAATGCCATAACAGATTACAAGGCCGCGAGGCCATTAGGGGTAGAAAGCCGACGTATTGTGTCGATGATCCATGCGTTGGTGAGCGATTCATGCTCAATGCTGTTCTTCAGCCCTTGTAAGATCCCTGGACTTTAGCACCTCTTGGCCACGATGAAGCGGACATTCCCAAGTGCGTCAGCTGTGACGCCCCTAGTGCTATATATTCGTATATCGGCGCAGTATCGAGTCGCCAGACGTCGAGGTCCCTTTTTGAGATGATGTGCTTTCGTGAGTAAGCTGCCGAAAACAAGTCTGCTGTACTCTGAACTCCAGAGAACTAAAACCAAAAATCGATTGTTGACTTGTAAGAGGGTCAGAGTAAGTTTACCCGGGCTTGCATTCTCATGCAACTTGGTCGAGGGAGTCCTCTCGGAGCTAACTGCTTGGCTTCCTCGTTGTAAAGCCTTTAATTCAAGGACCCGTTACCGAGGTCATGTGGGGAGAGAAAACCGAGCCTAGTGTCCGTTCTGGACATGCCGTACGACCTAATGAAGAACGGGAGAACATTGGTAGCAGACGACTTAAGGCGTCGTACACTCCGCATAACTCCCATAGACTGAGGTAGTAGCTCATCGACCCATCTCTTGCCTGCGTTTGTTTAGCCGGATCGAAGATCCTTGCTGAGGCCCTGCAAAACATACCATATGCGCTCCATCGACCTCCGTTAGTTCGAGGGTGGGCGAACTGTAGACCGCAGTTGAAACGTGATGGTGTGTTGTCACAAAATCCACAGAACTTTTGGCCGGTGAACGCGAGTCGTTGTCGTGATGATGTCATTGGACCCGAAGCGGTGACTATGTCGGTGAAGAAACAACACAGCTTGTTGAGATTTGAAATGTTGGCGATGGTCCGAGCCTCAATCCAATTCGAGAACTTGTCTATGGCCACGAGGAGGTTGGTGCGGCCACCTTTGTTCTTTCTCAGGGCCGACCATGTCGAGCCCCCATACTGCGAATGGGCCAAGCCTATGGGTAATCATATGGAGAGCTTGGGCGGGTAGGTGGGTCTTCCTGGCGTAGAATTGGCATCCCTTGAAAGAAAGCGAACAATTTGGTAGCAACGGCGACGGGCTGTCGCCAGAAGAAGCCTTGTCGAAAAGGCGTTTCCTACTACGTTCTTGCCAGCCGCCTGGTGCCGCAAGCCCCCGAGTGTAGGTCCTTCAGAAGTGTCCTCGCCTCCTCGCGGAGAGGCAACGTTGAAGTACACCGGTAGGACTTGCGTCGATACAGCACGCGCCATCCCCATAACAAACTGTAGGTTTGGCGCGCGGGCTATGCGACGGGCTTCGGTGCGGTCCTCTGGGAGCTTGCCCAGTATTAGGTACTTGAGGTAGGGTGTGCGTCAGTCCGTCAGAGGGTTGGTGTGCGTTGTTTCAATCGATCTCTTGACCTCTCCACCGTTCGAGGGAGGATCATCGAGGAGGAAGGGTCGACCTCCTTGCTCAGGCGGGAGCCCCCGACGCCTAGGATATCGACGGACGGCTTGCGAAGGTTCCCTCGAGAAGACATCGGAGGGACAGTACCTCGAGTGACCGCGATTTTTGCTAGCTTCGTCAGTAGCTTCGTTGTACCTGGCGGCGACAGTGGTTGAGCTCGAGCCATAGAATTATGTCCCTCCCAGCTTACGGACCTCCTTGCAGTAGGCTTCCATCTAGGGTTCGTGGCAGCTCGAGGCCTTCATCACCTGGTCGTTCACAAGCTAGTGAGTCCCCCCCGAACGTCCAATAAAAAGAGGCGTCGAACCCCAGCTCGATGCGAACCAGAGAAGACCTTGACGAGGCCACTACTCGCTATGTTGTTGGAGGCGGGAAGTGGAAGGCGGATGACGTAGCGCAGGTTGTACCCCCTGAGGGAGATATGAACAGCAGTCTAGCGCCTCCCCCCGTCTCATTCAACGACCCGTCGAGTACATGGTCCAAGCTCGGCCCTGAAACCTCTGCGCACGGGGTAGTTGAGTAATCGATCCATTCTGCAATGAGTCTGCCAATACCTGAGACATGAATGCCATCCGAGGGGCGTATGAGAGAGTTTCCCCCATGAGCTCGAAACCGACCACTTGGCGATTCTCCCTCCCCAGACGCCTCCCGGTTCTGGATTTCTCCCCCGAGAGGGAAAGACAAGACCACATTTAATGGTGGCCCAGGTAATATGTTGGAGCTTGCGCCGAGTGACGGGAACGATGGCATACCACAACTTACTGAATGTGGGGTATCTTATTTTTGTCTCGAATCCCCGCTCCTGAAGTAGAGCGGGCCCCTCTGCACGAGCAGGTGTGTCCCCCTCTTCTGCCCTCATCGACCTACTATGGCAACGCGCTGACAACTAAGTAGTTGCAGCAAACAAAGAGCAAGAGGGTCACGGCTGGGCTTAGGGACAACCAAGATAGGTGGCGAGGAGTGAGTAAGAGCATTTTGAAGTTGGAGAGCGACTCCTCAGGCCTCCGACCGTCCAAGTGAAGTGTTCTGTTTTCCTTAGAGGCGGTAAAAGGGTAGTGTCTTCTCTCCAAGCCATGAGATGAACGTTGAGGGCATGCGAGGCACTTGTGACCCTTTTAAGCCCTAAAGATCAATGATACGGGCCCTCCTAGTGATGGCGGTTACAACTCTCATGGTAGTCCTCGATCCCGCGTTGGAAACTAAGTACCCTAGGAGCATGCCTCGAGGGAACCTCGAAACACACTTCTCTGGTTTAGCTTTATGTGATTTGCCCTGAGCACCCAAACGCGATCTCCAAGGTCCCCGACTAGGTTCACACTTTCTTGATTGACCCGATGTCATCTTCGTAGCCTCGACGGTTGGCCCTACAATTTTTTTCCAAAGACATGGAGCATGCATCGTTGAGATGTGGCCCCGGCGTTTCGCAAAAACCAAGGCATATGAGGTACAAAACATGCCAAAGGGGGTGAGAAGAAGTCGCGAGCTGATCGGAAAACACCTACATCTTTATTTGGTGATAGCCATGAAATACCATCAAGAAAGCAGAGAGTTTCACATCACCGAAGTGGAATTCTCCTATTATGATCAATATGTGGTAATGGAAAAGGAACCTTAGGACCAGCTATTTATTTAACAGTGTATTCTACGCACATTCTATCCTTTCCAATCTTTTTCTTGAGAGTACAAATTTTTCTAACCACGTCGGAGATGATTACGCCTGAATGAATCCGGCTTCAAAATCTTGTCGACCTCCTCCCTGCTGATCTGCGCTTCTCCTCGTGAAGCAGCGCAGCCGTTGCTTTCACACGTTTGGATCCGGCTCGGATGTCCAAGGAGTGCTCGGGGCGACATCCCTCAGATGCCCACATATCCGATGGACTCCTCGCAAACAAGTCAGCATTGTGCGGAGGAATCGAACCAGGCAACGGCTTCCTATTTGGCCGCGGGTGGCGCAGATCGTCACGCTTCCCATCCCGCGTGGCCGAGGTCGAGCGGGAGGTCTTGTGTACCTTCGCAGGCTGAAAGTGGCCGGCGTAACCGCTTGGGGTCGGGGATGGCCTTGGAAGAATTCGTCGAGGGACCGAGGATGCTGACTCCTCACCACACCTCGCTTTTCCACGCACTCGACCGTCGCAGTCATAAAAGCGTGCTCGTAGGAGGTGTCGAACGGTATGATCTCTAGTGCCTGCATCTTTAGCTTGAGGTAGGTGTAGTTCGCGAATCACCATGAACTGGCGTATCTAGGTCGACCGATGATGGCGTGGGTAGATTCCGGAATGCAAACCACCTCGAAGGTCAGATCTCCTCTACCTTTCCGACGTTCGAGGGGGTGCCGAAGCAGACGGGTAGCTTGAACGTGGCCCGACGGGAATGCCTCTTTCCTAGACAATCCCGTGAATCCCCCCGCGCTGGGCAGTGAAGCATGGTCCTCGGGATCCCCTAGGAGGTCGAAGGTCTCGACGTAGATGATGTGGGAGGGCTACTTCCACAATCCATGATAC
>JAJDON010000246.1:0-11611 GCA_022036555.1 Microstegium vimineum | reverse complement strand
CTGTCCTTGACTGACTGAAGCTCGGACCATGTCCTGAAGCTGTAGTCTCCTTTCAGGTGGTGCAGAAAGCATTATATCTTTGATCTGTACAGCCACAGATGGAATCTGAATAAAGTGAGAGAACAACTTTTTGGAAATGGTGTTCACTTCAGCCAGCTCCTGTGAAACAGTATCACTGGACAGAGAGAAAATCATCAGGAAGGCCTCCAGCAGAAGAGTCGTAGCATCTTGTTGGTATTTCTTTGATTGTGCTAGTGTATGGAAGAGGAACAGAAGTTTCAAACATTCATCAATGACACTAACAGATTCTTTGTTCGAACATTCCTTCAACGTAGTCTGCATCACCAAAAACAAGTCTCCCAGCAATTCCGTTAGCAACATCATAAAAGAATCCATCTTTGTTTCTGAACCTTCAGTTAGCTCCTTCTGTGCATAGCTTCTCAGTACATGCAGACCCAGCATGTGCATCTGTATGCTGGTACTACGAAGTGAACCCTGAATAACCTGTACGCACAGCCTGAAACTGCCCCAAATGAGCACATCATTGTTACTTACATTTTCACTTCGATAAACGATCTCAGGAACAAGTTTTGCAAGAGCAGTGGCTTCTCCCAAGCAAAAAAGCAGTATCTTTGTCAACAGCTTGTAGGAATCAGAAATCTTGATTTCGAGCAATGAAATCTTCTTATCACACTCTATATAGAAGTATACCACTAGGCCAACCAAAGCACCGAAGACAACTTTAGGACCCGTGCACTCACCATCTGATTGAGCTCTTTCTCTAAAACATTTCCTCATGAAAGGCAAGATATTTTGGAGGAAGGATATAATATTTGACAGGCATAAATTAGTTGACACTTGTTGAAATGATTGGTGTGAACTGGATACCACTAACATCATCAGCTTCCAGAAATACTCTCCTTTGATCCGACAAGCCATTGTCTCGCTTGCAATAGACAACTCAGAAATCAAAGCGTTACTTGAATGGTTTTGAGAACTCCCACCCCTACATTGAAGTATCACACCAAGATACCGAGACAATAACTCTAATGCAGAGGAGACAAAGGCTTCAACCTCAAAAAAATTGTCAGGGCAGAATCTGATAATCTGGGTGAATAGGTGGATGATAGGAGCACTTGAACAATCAGCATATGTAAGTGCCTGGAGGAGTTCCTGGCAAATATCCACTGAAAGGAAATTATTGCTGAAAAAGGCTTCTGTTGTGAGGGACAACAGCACGGGTAAAACCTGATCACACGGTTTTTTATTATCTAGTCTGCGAACTATAAATTCACCAAACTTTTTGTCTTGTTTAGAGTCAAGGTTGATCTTCAAATAATTATTCTTCACTGATTGGCATGAATTAAACAGCACAAGGATAGATAACCCACAAAGAAATTGGAATTCAGTTCTGTCCAATTTGACCATACAATGCCCAGATATAAATGTTTGTTCAAGTAAATTGCCAGGGTTATTCTCGTCAAATTCCACAGGCGCAGCATCAAGAGCTGTTGCTTGAAGAATTAATAACCAAACTTCATCAAGATACCTCTGCACCTTGGACGAGACTAAAAATGACTGAATCCCATCAAGGAATGGCTTGTAATTGATTTTTGAGTGCAAACCAAAACTTATTGAAACATAATCCTTGAGTGCTCGAATCCAATAATTTCCTAATAGAGTTGAGCTGTTTACAAGTGAAGGTGCCAATTGCTGGTATTCATTAGGAGCATTTTCCTTCATCCTCAAGAATTGATAGGTGTTACACTTGACTGCTGCATGGGCAGTTAGAAGGCGAACCTTTATCTTGCACACTACCCAGTCAGCAAAAGACGGATAAAATAGGCCCTCTATGTCACTTAATGGGCGTGTTATCAGAGAAAACAAACGACTAAGAGCTACTCTATCCCCACCAATTATGCTGCTCGTCATAACCCTTGTAGCGAGTTCAAGTCCAGCCTCCAAAAGAAGTGGACCAGAAGCAGTGCTTATAGCCATTCTAACAGCAGAAACAAGTTGGGCCTGAAATTGTTCCAACAAGATATGGCCAGGAAATTCAGGATCTACTGCCTTGCCAAACTTTTCCATTATCAAACTCAAAAGCTTCACGCCTATTGGTTGCATTCCTTCGAATTGCCCAGTACTTATCTGATATGAAAGTGAGACCAGTTCCTGTAGCTTAAGCACTAGCCAATCATTTGACAGATAAGTCCCTTTAGATATTGCGCTCCTTGCTAACAAGAGGTCAAAATGAGCAGGTTCTCCTCCAACTGCAATTGGTACATGGCTAACGCATTCTGCAGCGAAAACCCTGGTACGATATCTGAGGTGCTTATTCCTTGGAGGAAACTGGCTGGATATAGAACCAGCCCAGTGGACTTGCTCCTGCTTTGAGCTGGAAATCATGTTGTCTTCATCTTCTCCGTCATACACATCATTGTCAGATATACTATCAGGGGGATTATGTCCAAAATATGACAGAACTTCACCTGTGTTTCTTCTAATTGACGTAGCAAGAACAATATTACGTAAAACTGCCAGCCACCGTGATGGACGTAGTGGACATGATGTATACAACAAGCGAATAATAGTTGCACGAACCAACATCGCTATTTCAGAATCTGTCTCCTCGTCAAGCATACTGAACAAATTCTCTTCAATATTCTCGTCAATCATTGCAGCCGGATCCCTTTCAATCAGATGACGCAGTGTTGACACTGCTAAATACCTAAGACTTGGCTGTCTTGAGTAAAGCATTGGGATAAGACTCTGAACATGCAAGTGCACGGGAACAGCTTGAGGAGCAAAAAGAACAAGCTGCTGGGAAAATCTAACCGATTCTAAAAGAGTAGCCATTTCATTTGAGGAACTTATCTCTGCAATGACAGACTTGCAACGCGAAAAGAATGTGCTACCAGGAGCAAGCTCTGGACCAAGAACAGCAACTATTGCATTGATAAGATGACCAATTCCCTGTCGAAGATCCACATAACCATTTTCTTCCAAGAGGAGAATCTCCATAGCAAGGAAAAGTGTCCCCTGAACTTGGGAGACATAAGACAAGCCAGCAGCTTCAATGGTTAAAAGAAGAGTATGCAGTGACCACAACTGCAGATTGAAATTAGAGCTTTTACTCAAATGAGATAGTGAGCTCACAGTTGGAGTAACCAGAGTAGATAATGCCATTCCTCCAGCACTTCGATGGATGCAACCCAGTGAAAATGCAACCGAAGTTGTATAGCCCAGATCTGTTGCTGTTACCAGCTCTCCAAGAAGGGAGCGAGCCATCCTTGCTGTAAAGATATCAGTCCCAACTCGTGCTAATAAACCGAGGCCCTCGCATGCTGCTCGCCGCTGTGCTGTAGAAATTTCAGGCTCTACTAAAATGGCCTTGAAAATGGACTGGATTATACTTAATATATCAATTGGCAATGATTGAGCACCACGTAAAGTGAGGAATTCCTTTAACCCTGACAATAGAGCAACACATGCATTTGTAACGAGAAACTTAAACCACAGGTACTTCTTCCCAGACTTCAGGCACTGGTCAAGATTGTTCAAGAGGCTTATCTTGACAGTGTTTTCCTGACATGCGAATATGGAACCATAACAGAGAAGCATCTGGTTGACAAGCATTTTGCGAATTGACTCTGGCTGAGGGAAGTTACTGATTTCATCATCCCACACACACGGTAGAAACCCATCAGCACCACCATCAAAAGCACGTAACTCATCCTCAAATGAATCCCTTCCAGGTATCCATGGGCCAAGCGAAGCATCTCTCTTATCCAACAAAAACTTCAAGCATGAGCTTTCTTCCCATCCAGAAGGATCACTGAACGGACTTGAGCAAAGCTGGAGCATCTGCTGGTGCTCGGTTTTATATACCACTGGATTCGAAAGGGACCGATACGCCATCAATGTTCTAGTTGTGAGTAGGTCCAGCGCAGACCTTACACTGGGCACTTGTTTAGATCTCAATGAAGATATGAGGGATAGAGCTCCGCCGAGGTAGGCCAGTACAGGATTAAGCAAGATTCCACCATCAGCAGTTGTGATAATTGGACAAACAAAACTTCTTATGAAGGCAGTAAGCGCCTCAATTGCAACTGACAGAACCCGCATTTCTGATGCCCAATCCTGTATATGACGAAGGTAAGATTCAGGATTTCCAGTAAAAGGACCAGCCCATAGCAAAAGAACATCAAACACCTGGTCTTCCAGCTCCTCTTTTGGCATGGATACTAGAAGAGAAGCTAATAGCAACCAACCGGCTTCACGCTCTGCAATAGCAGCCACTGGATTTCGACTGAAACCATTCAGCATTTTTTTGGATAATTCAAGTACAGACTTCGGCAGCCTCGCAGGATAACCAAGAAGCAACTTTGGCGATATTGCAACAAGAGCAGCTAACACAGTGGCCTGTCCATGTAGTGAGTCGAGCTCAAGGTTCAAATTTTTGCCCTTATCAATTGATACAGTCTCTCTAAGAGCTTGCAATGTTGTAAGACCATATGAAACTAAACCACCTACACAAGTAGGATCAACCTCTGCTAAAGCACGCAATGTTAAAGCTGCCTCCACACGGACATGAGCAGAAGAATGAGATAATGCTGCAACAACTGTGTTATCAAGTACATCCTTGAATTCAACTGGAACCTCACCAATGCTTCTCAACAGGTAAGACAAAATTCGTAGTGTTGCCACTCTCATTGAAGCTGTGTAATTCAAAGACTCCAGCTTTCTTCCCAGAAATACCAAAAATTCACGTTGCGTCGGCTCAGTCATCTGATCCGCGACACCAACTCGAAGAACATACAGAACACATGCCAGTGCATGTGGATCAGGGGAATCATTCCCTTGGAGAATTTCCATTGCTTGTATGGCATAGTTTTGAAGTTCACTATCTGGGGTGCCATACTTCATATGAATCATATGCAGAAAGAACACCCATGATAAAGCCAAACCAATCCGGAGTTCCTTTGCATTAGCTCCATTTGCTTTGACAAATGGCACAATCAAATGCTTCTGTACACCATCTTCAATTTTCTTTGCAGAAGCAGCTTGTTTTTTCCCGCCTTTCTTCACCTGGGCATCTGGGTTCACTGAAAGAGCAAGTATGGCACCAAGTGCTTCGGCAAATGAATCTCTAACTGAAGATACACCATCTTCCAAACCCTTCACGCAATAGGACATGGAAGAATCGAATTCAGCCATCCCCAACGCAGGCCCACCAATATGAGCAAATGCCTTCAAGCACCGTGCTGCCGCTACTCTGACAATGAATGATTTATCAATTACACCTCCTCGCATGATGATACGGAAAGCCTCCTGATAAGCTGCAGCAGCAGCACCACCACCAGAGCCTTCCAATGCATTCTCAAGCAAGAGAAGAGCATCTTGTCTCACAAAGTCCTCATGATACTTCATGAGTTTAGCTACAATGCTTGATGTCTCAATCAGCCCTGCAGTAATCTTGCGTCCAAATAAACGGTAAATTTCCCCAGACATTGCGCTGCACCTGCAACTGCAATGGCCTCCGCCCTTTTCACATCAGCCAACCAGCCCTGCAAGTTACTTGCCCTTGAGTATACAGATATCACATCGCCTTTCTCGATAATCTGGCCCATCGCTGATGACGCCAAACGCCGAACTGGGCGCCGCGCCCCAAGGACGAGCAAGGATTGGAGAGCATCCTCGCATTTCCTTTGCCAAAGTTGTATGGTCTCCTATATAGCACCATGAAAACACACAATTCAACATCATTAATACTCAGTCTGCCATTCAATAATAACTCAGATCAGTGCATGGGCCCAGATCATTTAGCATGTCTTTTTTCCTCTGTTGCCCCCCTTCAACTACAGCTAAATGCAACCACATGGAGGGTGTGTTTGGTTTGTGGGATGGGTTGATCCATCACTAACTCATTCCTCACAAGTCAATAATTAGTATAGGCATGGGGAATGGGTTGATTCCACCAAAATTCATGGAATCAACTCATGATGCACCATGATTCCACAAACCAAACACACCTGAAGAGAGCAAGTTGCTAGACTGATATCACTACAGCTTAGCACAAAACTTGGAGCGGCCAGCTAAATGCAAGAGCAAGCTGCTAGGCTGGACATCACTACAGTTTAGCACAAAACAAGGAGCTGCCATTTCGATGAGATCATGGTTCACGGCCGAACAAGACCTTAACTAGCTATAACCATGGGGAGGGAACCCGCACAGGGACAGGAACAACAGCAGACGTGCAGCGGTGCAGGCGCGCGCATTGCCCTAACGAGAGAGATCTGCGCTCCAGGGAATGAGGTCAGGAGGCAGTGGATCGGACCTTGGGGGCCTCGTCGATGGCGGAGGAGAGCTCGGAGAGGAGGTCGAAGCAGAGCAGCGCATCGGGGGTCTTCTGCCTGGCCGATGCCACCACGGACTCCAGCTGGGCCACCAACGCGCCGAACCGCGACAGCGGTATGGGCTCCCCGCCGCCGACGCCCTTCGCCATGGGAAGGCAGCGGTTGGAGTTGGAGCGGGAACGCGTCACGGGTGCTCCGTGCTCGGGTGTCGTCTTGTTCAACCGAGATCTGGGACTTGTAGAGCTAGAGCGGTGATGTTGGACTCTGGCTTACCGAGATCTCAGCGCTCACACGATCCCCAAGATGGGGATTGAGAGGAGCAGGACGACGACGATGAAATAACATTTGTCAATAACCAATATATACTTTTTTATATTTGTTCTAAGTCAAAAAAGTTAATGTTTTTAAAATACATCAGCATCTGCAATATTTAGTTCCATTAAATTTTCCATAAAATATGTCTTAATTATTTGTATGTGTTAATACATTTTTCTCTAAGAGACCATTTAAATCATTTTATTTGGAGGAATTAAAATCTACGTAGTAAATTAGGCCATTTGGCTTTAAATTTGACATTCCACCACTTTTAAAAGTTCACATATAAATCTATCTTAAATTCATAAAGTGGCATGTGAAAACTGATTCTATAGATTAGAATCAGAATCCTATGTTTTTACTTTGCAACTTATAACACTCATTTCAACTCGTTTCCCTACAATATAAATGCAACATATAAATATCTCTATCGTATAGCCAATAATAATATACGAATATAATATTATACAACCATATTAAGTTAATTAATATGTGTCCAAATTATTATTGTTCAAATAGATTCAATTTCAAAGATTCAAATTGGGATGGAAAGTTTTTGGCATGGTTATGAGTACAAATATATTTTGCTCAATTCGTGGGTCCATCTACAAACAAGTGAGTGTAGGTTAGATGTTAGATCCTTATAGTGGTATCTACTACTTACATGCATAGGTTCAAGTATTTGGTTTGAGACAGTTGTTCATATTTCTCTAGATTTATTTAAAAGTTTAATGGTGCTATTTAAAAAAAAATGCTCCATCCATTCCTTTTAAATACGTTGCATTTGCTATGCATATAGATATACACTATTTCTAAAAGTAAAGGACGATCGCATAACTGTCATTGTTTTAAGCTTTAAATGTGTGTTTGCTCCTATTTTTTAACTTTGCATGTTTGCTCCTGTTTTTAAAACTTTTTTTGCGACGAAAGAAGAATTATATTATATGAGACCTAGGTTCATCAATACGTTACAAGCACTTTGCAATACGAAAAAGTACTCACGCTGTGAATAGCACACCTCAAAATCTAACTTGTTAATCGTTTTGCAGTGTAGATGGCCGCACAAGCAAACACTCAAAAAATAGCCTGAGAACTGCTCAACGAACGACGACCAACGTTCCTCTAGTGGAATTGAGGATCTCTTTCTTATTTCTGGTGTCTTCCTTCTTCTTCTTCTTCTTTCTTCCACCGAAGAACGAGGAATACTGATCTGAAAAATATTCTCTCTAGTCTTTCATCGTGGTCAGATCTAACCACAACAAAACAAAGAAGAGACCGGAGATAATTATTCCATGGCGGCAACATCATCTCCACCGTAATGCTACCGTCCGGAAACAAAAATCTACATGTCGTCAAAGTCGATGAAGATGGTGACGCCGAAGTTGTCGTCCCCGTCTTCAACGAAGTCGTCATGGAGAAGACGATTTCATCCTTCTCCTTCGCCATTGTCGGAGAAGACGAGAAGGAGGAGATAAAACTCCAATACCAAACTTTGGCATGGAAACTCTAACTCTAATGACTTAATTTAATCTACTAGAGAACCTCATTAAAATCAATGGATCCCCACCCCCTTCAGCCCTGGTGAGATACCAGAGGGGAAGGGAGGGGGACCAGCGGTGGTGGACGGGGAAGACGACGGCGGCTCACTCCCCTTCTCCCCCCTTGTTTTTAAAATCTGAAGCTTTCGGTTGCCCCTATTCCGTCAAGGAGAGTTAACACCGTTAAGTACATGCTGAAAAGACAGAAATGTCCTCGACATAAATAACCAAAAAAACAGGGCAAACATGTAAAGTTAAAAAAATAGAGGCAAACGAATTGTTAGAGCTTAAAACAATGACACGTAGTCCCCTGGCGAAATGCTTGTCCTCGGCTCCTCGTTGCGCCAAGCGGACGCAGCGTGTACGGCGGTCGCCGGATGACGATGCTGGCGCTGGTGCGGTGACGACAACAACACGGCGTGCCGGAGCCGGACAGACGGCAGCGGCAGCAGCTCAGACTCGCCCCTTGCGGCTTGCAGTCTGGAGCGCGACGCTTCTGCTTAGGAGCCCGTCCGCGCGGCGCGGTGAGGAAAGGAGCGACGCTTCGCTCTGGAAGGGTGACGTAGTGGGCTGCATTGTTGACAGGATTGCTTGTTGGGCTGGTGGGGTGCCTCATTTTGGGCCATGGGGGTGCATATAGGGCCGAATTTTGTTAGCTATTAGGAAATTCTGGAATTTGAGGGGTGCCTGGGCACCCACAACCTCTTATTGGGCTTCGCCCCTGCGCACACGTGAAACTAAGTTTTTCTAACTCCTCAGAGATTAGGAATTGTTAAAGATGTTTTTTTAAAAAAAACACAGATTGAGAGGGTGTTTTAGAAACTCTTGAAGATGCTCGTAGCAACAATGAAGATGAATGGATAGATGATGAATATTATGAAAGAACAATTGTCTTCATTCGTGATGTGATGAAAATACTAGAGATCCATGGAGCAAGACGAAAACGTCGTTGTGGTTTTCGGATGTGATGGGATTATGGGACCAGCGAAACATGTGTAGCACAATTAAATTAATTGAATGGACAGGTTGAGAGCAATGGTTAAGATGGGGATTGAGAGGAGCAAGACGATGATGAAATAACATTTGTCAATAACCAATATATACTTTCTTTATATATTTATTTTAAGTCAATTTTTAATGTTTTTAAAATACATCAACATCTACAATATTTAGTTTCATTCAATTTTCGATAAAATATGTCTTAATTATTTGCATGTGTTAGTACATTTCTCTAAGAAACCATTTCAATCCTTTTATTTGGAGGAATTAAAATCTACCTAGTAAATTAGGCCATTTGGCTTTAAATTTGACATTCCACCAGTTTCTAAAGTTCATATGAGTCTATCTCAAATTCATAAAGTGGCATATGGAAATTGATTCTATAGATAATAATCCTATGTTTCCACTTTGTAACTTATAACACTCACTTCAACTCGCTTCCCTACTATACAAATGCAACATATAAATTTCTCTCTCGTATAGCCAACAATAATGTACGAATATAATGTATATACAACCATATTAAGTTAATCAATATATGTCTAAATTATGATTATTACAATAGATTCAATTCCAAAGATTCAAATGGGGCTGAAAAGTTTTTGGCATGGTTTGTGAGTACAAATATATTTTGCTCAATTTGTAGGTTCGTCTACAAATAACTGAGTGTAGGTTAGATGTTAGATCCTTATAGTGGTATCTACTACCAACATGCAAGGTTCAAGTATTCAGTTCGGAACAGGTGCTTCTAATTTCTCTAGATTTATTTAAAAAAGTTTAATAGTGCTATCTTTTAAAAAAATTACTCTCTCTGTTCCAAATCATAAGACGTTTTGGTTTTCCAAATATATTACATTTGCTATGCATATACATATACACTATTTCTAGTAGATATATATAGTAAAAGCAATGTATTTAAAAAATTAAAATATACATATACACTATTTCTAGTAGATATATATAGTAAAAGCAATGTATTTAAAAAATTAAAATGTTTTATAATTTGGAACAGCTTTAGTAGGTGATATACGCATCGAAATCGAAACGCACCCGATTTGGTCAATTTTGAGAACCATAAATATACTATGCAATCATTTGGATGTGCTCATATGAATACAATGTGCATGTATGTGTCTATAGGGGGTGATAGATTGTACGTGAACATGAGTACGTGTCTATGAGCTGATGCGTTCATATTGTAATTAAAAAGATTATATATTTATATTTGTTAACGTAGCAAGTAACTGAATAGTAGATGCAACTTTTATGTATTTATAAGGAAAACTATAGTTTATAGTATAGCACTGCACTACTCTCTCCGTCCAAAAAAAAAATCTTTTTTATTTTAACTAGGTTCATAAAAAATATTTAAAATTAATATCTTTAAATAAATATATTATAAAAATATATTCAATGATTTATTTAATAATATTAATTATTGAACATACATATTAATAAATTTTTACATATATTTGGTCAAAGTTGAATGTGTGTTTGACTTTAAGAATGACACTCTAAAAACGATAGGGGGAGTATGACAGTAAGACAACAATATAATGTGTGAGGCTTCAGTTGCTGCTTTTTGTGTAGAAAAGTCAGATGCAACTACAACTGGTGGTGGGAGTGCATTAGAAAAGCATGTGTGGGTCCAATATTGTCTGTGTCATGCACTCATGCGTGTAGATACATCGACGCGATATAAACGGAATATTGGCGACAACCAAAATTAGGAGAAGGACGATTTAATAATGAGCATCCACTTATGCAATATCGAGGATACGTGAGGATACTAAAGTCAACTAATCTTGAAAAAACTTGTCAAAAAAAAAACTAATCTTGAAAATCGGTTATATTCCTAGAACGGTTTCAAGGCTGTTTTTTAAAAACTGATTTTTTTTTAGAACAGTTGTCTTTAGAGAACTGTCCGTAAAACGATTGTTTAAGGACGGTTATCTTAATTAGGAAACATCCCTGAAAATTGATTTCTAGAATGGCTTTAAAGCAACCTATAAAAATCAATTTCTAGAACAGCTTTAAAACAACCTATAAAAATCAATTATTTTATAATCGGCGCCCCTAAAATCTTTTGTGTACTAGTGAGAACTCAAATCTCCAAACATACTATGAACCCGTTTTCTATGGCTTAGTGGTTTAGCACCGACGGTAATAAGTATGCGTCATGTTGTCAGCTATATTATATATGGGAACGTATCATGTGCAAACTATAATTTCATGAAAACTCATACAAACCATGGCAAAAAAGTAATCTAAATTTACAAAAAAAAAATCATACATGTAGACCATACGATGATACATAAACTTATAAAATATCTTGTCCAAACTCAACTTCGTTTGTTAGATATAAAAATAACAAATTTCTAACAAATCATCTAGACACCTTTG
>JAJDON010000245.1:0-11631 GCA_022036555.1 Microstegium vimineum | reverse complement strand
GGTCGGTCGAGCGGCCCGAGGCGACACCCGCGCCGGCGCAGGACGGGATGCTTGATGGAGTCCACCCCCGACGAAGTGGACGAGATGGTGGCCGAGCTGGTGGGCTCGGCGGAGACGACCACCGTCGCGGTCCCTCGGGCGGAACCGGAGGTGGCTCGGCCTCCCCTCGAGGCTGGGGGGCCGTTGTCTCGAGGTAAGCCATACTTCGACTTACTCGAGACGCAGTGGGTTTGCATTGCTGGGTGCTAATTTTTTCGAGTCTTTCACCGCGCAGGGCCGTTCTACTGGCCGGGGTTTCCTTCGCCTGGTGGCGACGGCTCGGCGGGGCCGTCGACGTCCTCGCGGGGTGGCCCTGAGGACGGGAGAGGACAGGCGGAGGAGTTCTCCCCCCTCTCTGCTTGGCGAGAGGAGGTCGAGCGGCGCGGGGGTCCCGCCGCCGTGCGCCAGGGCGTCACGCGGGCGGTCGAAGAGAGGATCGCCGCCCGCAGCGTGGCCTGGGGCCAGGAGGTTCTCGAGCTAGCGAACCCTCAAGACCCCGAGCGGCTCTTCCTCACGCTCGACGACCATTCCGAGCTCCGACGGTGGGAGCACGTCGAGGAGTATCGGGCCTGGTTTGAGCACTCGGTACGCCGCGCCACGGAGGTCGCCGCCATGGACATACGCCAGGGGATGGAGGTGGGTTTCGCTCTCCTTAGATTGTACTTGGATTGTCTATTGCTGTTTGCTGATGGTCTTCCCTTTTATCCTCGTCAGGCGCTGCGGGTGAGGTCTTACGAGAAGTCCCTGTACATCCTCCGGGTGCAGGAGCAACTCCCGACCCTTCGCGCCTCGCTGGATAGGGCGGAGGATGAGGTCGCCCGCGCGAGGGCTGAGGCGGTAGCCGTCCAGGAGGATGCCGAATCGAAGGTCGCCCACGCGAGGGCCGGCTTCGAGGCCATGCAGAAGGAAGCCTGGGCGGCCTTGCAGACGGCGCAGACGAGGCTCGACATCGCCCTTCAGTCGACCGTCACAGTCGGGCGGGAACGGGACGCTGCCCTCGAAGCCAAGCGCAAGGCCGAGGAGGAGGCCACCCGGCTGAAGGAGGAGCTGGCCCGGGCGACGGAGGGCATCCGGGGGCTCCGGGGAGACCTCAACGCCATCTCCCGCGAGCGCGACACGCTTGCCGCCTCGGAGGAGAAGGCTCGGACCCGCGCGACCTCCCTGGGCTGTGGTGGCGATGAACCAGAAGAGGGCCCTCGATGACGCAGGGAAAACCATCGAGGGCCTCGAGGCCAAGGTCAGGGGTCAGGCCTCCGACCTTGTCGACGTCCGCCGCCAGCTCAAGGAGACCGAGCAGGCCTACGCCACCCTGGACGCGCATGCCCAAGGTGAGTGTTTCGAGGTGTTGCAGAATCTGTCCTGCCTCGACCCTCTTCTGTTCTTTTGGGTTTTGACTGTGTTGCGTGTTTGTTTTGGCAGAGCTCGCGACGGATAAGGCCCGCGCCCATGAGGACCTGAACAATCTTCATGGCCTCCTCGGGATTGAGGCGAACCTCAACGCGAGGTTCACGGACGTCATCAACACCTTCTGCGACGACCTCTCGGTCAAGCCGGAGCCGGAGGTTGAGGGCGACGCTCGAGGGGACTCCCTGCTGTGCCGCTTCTACTCCATGACGCAAGAGGTGACGGAGCACGTCCGTGCCGCCCTGCATGTGGGCGTGAAGCGGGCCCTCGCGGTCGTCAACTCGGTCTACAATGTGGACCTCAACCTCGTTGTCGACGGGTTTGCCACCGACCCGAGGATGACCGACGAAGAGAACGATGCGAGGTGCCAGGAGTTGATGGATCTCGCGGAGGTGCCCGGGGGCGAGCTGGCGAAGCTCTTCAAGCCCGAGGTGATCCCCTCGGCGGACGGAGATGGCGCCAGTAGCCCTCGGAAGGTGTCGATGAGTTTTTGCAGACTTTTCACCGTCCGATGTGGCCAACGGGTGATGCCCAACTTCCTGCATTGCCTCTTGAGGACGGCGACCCCCTCGATGAGTAGTCCTGGGCCTGCGAGCCATATCTGGACAGGAAGGTCCATGTAATAGTTAGGCTTTTTGTACTGATACAATGCCGAGCCCCGAGGGCTTCTTGTGTATAATGCATTTTGATCAGATGCACATAGTTATTTTTGTTTTTGAGCTCTCCCTACTTTTCTTTGCCTAAGTCGACGCTTACGGACTTAAGTGCTCGACGCACGCTCGCATCCCTGGAAGGGGGGGAGCGAGGGGGATACCGTAGCCCTAGGGCGTAGGTGAGTCCCTGGCTCAACGACACCCGCAACCCTTAGGGAGTTCAGGCCCTTTACTTAGTCACGAAGCGCACTCGAGGGAAAGAACGAGAGGGAAAGCTGAGTTTTGAAAAACGTTTGAGTTTTTCGGGGACTTAGGAGGGGGGTGCCCCCCTGTTAGCCCCCGAGGGAGGCTCGACTTTGCTGAGGCAAAGTCGAGGCTACCTTAGTGCTGTAGACGGGTGCGTCTCGTTATTTCTACTTCTCGAGCTCTCTCTGCTTTTCTTTGCCTGAGTCGACGCTTGTGAACTAAGTGTTCGACGCACGCTCGTATCCCTGGAAGGGGGGTGGCGAGCGGGGATACCGTAGCCCTGGGGCATAGATGAGTCCCTGGCTCGATGACACCCTCGACCCTTAAGGAGTTCGAGGCGCCTTTACTTAGTTATGAAGCGTACTCGAGGCAAAGGTCGAGAGGGAAAGTCGGGTTTCGAAAAAACGTTTGGGTTTTTCGAGGACTTAGGAGGGGGGCGCCCCCCTGTCAGCCCCCAAGGGGAGCTCGACTTTTGTCGGGGCAAAGTTGAGGCTACCTTTGAGCTACGAACGAATGTGAAATGTGTTTCGAGAACATTTTATTCATTCGAGGATTTGTACATAAATGCGAAAATGTACAAGGCCCTGAGGCCTCAGGATAGAAGCGACGTAGCTGTTCGATGTTCCACGCGTTGGTGAAGATCTCGCCCTTCTCGTTCTTCAGCTTGTAAGTGTCGGGCTTCAGCACCTCTGCCACAATGAAGGGTCCCTCCCAAGGTGGCGTCAACTTGTGACGCCCCTTGTTGCTTTGTCGACGGCGCAGAACGAGGTCGCCGACGTTGAGGTCCCTTTTGCGCACGTTTTTGTCGTGGTAGCGCTGTAGCGTCTGCTGGTACTGTGCCGACATAAAGAGGGCCATATCACGGGCTTCCTCGAGCTGGTCGAGGGAGTCCTCTCGGGCTACTGTGTTGGCTTGCTCGCTGTAGGCTTTCAGTCGAGGGGACCCGTACTCGAGGTCGGTGGGGAGGACGGCCTCGGACCCATAGACCAAGAAGAATGGAGAGAACCCCGTGGCTCGACTTGGTGTCATTCGGAGACTCCATAGCACAGTGGGCAGCTCATCGACCCATCCCCTGCCATGCCTGTTCAGCCGATCGAAGATCCTTGGCTTGAGACCCTGCAAAACCATACCATTGGCATGCTCGACCTGACCGTTAGTTCGAGGGTGGGCAACTGCGGACCAATTCACCCTGATGTGGTGATGGTCACAGAAGTCCAGGAACTTTTGGCCAGTGAATTGCGTGCCGTTGTCGGTGATGATGACGTTGGGGACCCCGAAGCGGTGGATGATGTCGGTGAAGAATAGCACGGCTTGTCGAGACTGGATGTTGGCGATGGGTCGAGCCTCGATCCACTTCGAGAACTTGTCGATAGCCACGAGAAGGTGAGTGTGCCCACCCTTGGTTCTTTTCAGGGAGCCGACCATGTCGAGCCCCCATACTGCGAATGGCCAGGTTATAGGTATCATCTGAAGAGCTTGGGCGGGTAGGTGGGTCTGCCTGGCGTAGAATTGGCATCCCTTGCAGGATCGAACGAGTTTGGTGGCGTCGTTGACGGCCGTCGGCCAGTAGAAGCCCTGTCGAAAGGCACTTCCTACCAGCGTTCTCGGCGCCGCGTGGTGGCCACAAGCCCCCGAGTGTAGATCTTTCAGCAACGCCCTCCCCTCCTCGAGGGTGAGGCAGCGTTGAAGTACACCCGACGGGCTACGTCGATATAGCTCGCGGCCGTCCCCGTACAAGACGTAGGTTTTGGCGCGTCGAGCTACATGACGGGCTTCCGTGCGGTCTTCTAGGAGTTTGCCTCGTGTCAGGTACTAGAGGTAGGGTGCGCGCCAATCCGTCGGGGGGGTTGGCGCTGCGACAGCCCCGTCGATCTCCATGACCTCTCCCCCGCTCGAGGAGGGATCGATCGAGGGGGGTGGATCGACCCCTTGCTCGAGGGCGGGAGCCCCCGAGCCCAGGTCGACGGACGGCTTGTGAAGATCCCTCGAGAAGATGTCGGGAGGGACCGTGCCTCGAGTAGACGCGATTTTGGCCAGCTCGTCGGCAGCTTCATTGTACCAACGAGCGACGTGGTTGAGCTCGAGGCCGTAGAACTTGTCCTCGAGTTTTCGGACCTCCTTGCAGTAGGCTTCCATCTTGGGGTCGTGGGAGCTCGAATCTTTCATCACTTGGTCGATCACCAACTGAGAGTCCCCTCGCACGTCGAGGCGTCGAACCCCGAGCCCGACGGCGATGCGCAGGCCGTTGGCGAGGGCCTCGTACTCGGCGACGTTGTTGGAGGCGGGGAAGTGGAGGCGGATGACATAGCGCATATGGACCCCTGAGGGTGATATGAGCAGTAATCCAGCGCCTGCTCCCGTCTTCATCAACGATCCGTCGAAGTACATGGTCCAGAGCTCGTTGTGAACCTGCGCTGGGGGTAGTTGGGTGTCGGTCCATTCTGCAACGAAGTCTGCCAGTACCTAAGACTTGATGGCCTTCCGAGGGGCATAGGAGAGAGTCTCCCCCATGAGCTCAGCCGACCACTTGGCGATCCTTCCAGACGCCTCCCGGTTCTGGATTATCTCTCCGAGGGGGAAAGATGAGACCACAGTAACCGGGTGGCCCAGGAAATAGTGTTTGAGCTTACACCGAGTGAGGACGATCGCGTACAACAGCTTCTGGATGTGGGGGTACCTCGTCTTGGTCTCGGAAAGGACCTCGCTCACGAAGTAGACAGGCCTCTGCACCGGCAGGGCGTGTCCTTCCTCCTCCCTCTCGACTACTATGACCGCGCTGACTACCTGGGTAGTTGCTGCGACATAGAGCAAGAGGGGCTCGGCCGGACATGGGGGTACCAAGACCGGGGGTGAGGTGAGCAAGGCCTTGAGTCTCGAGAGCGATTCCTCGGCTTCGGCGGTCCACGTGAAGTGTTCCGTCTTCTTCAGGAGGCGGTAAAGGGGTAGGGCCTTCTCTTCGAGCCTCGAGACGAAGCGACTGAGGGCGGCGAGGCACCCAGTGACCCTTTGCACGCTCTTGAGGTCGTTGATCGGGCCCATCCTCGTGATGGCGGTTACCTTCTCGGGATTGGCCTCGATCCCGCGCTGGGAAACTATGTACCCTAAGAGCATGCCTCGAGGGACCCCGAAGACACACTTCTCAGGGTTCAGTTTTATGCGATTAGCCCTGAGGCACCCAAACACGATCTCGAGGTCTCCGACCAGGTTTCCTACTGTTCTGGACTTGACCACGATGTCATCGACATAGGACTCGACCGTCGGCCCTATGTGTTTCTCGAAGATGTGGAGCATGCATCGCTGGTAGGTGGCCCCAGCGTTTCGCAAGCCAAAGGGCATGGTGAGGTAGCAAAACATGCCAAAGGGAGTGATGAAGGAAGTCGCGAGCTGATCGGATTCCTTCATCTTTATTTGGTGGTAGCCAGAATACGCATCAAGGAAGCAAAGGATTTCACATCCTGAAGTGGAATCCACTATTTGATCGATACGTGGTAAAGAAAAAGGAACTTTAGGACATGCTTTATTCAAACTAGTGTAGTCTACACACATCCTATCCTTCCTATTCTTTTTCTTTACAAGCACGGGATTAGCTAACCACTCGGGATGATGCACCTCCTTAATGAATCCGGCCTTCAAAAGCTTGTCGACCTCCTCCCCGATGATCCTGCGCTTCTCCTCGTCGAAGTGGCGCAGGCGTTGCTTCACCGGTTTGGACCCGGCTCGGATGTCCAAGGAGTGCTCGACGACCTCCCTCGGAATGCCCGGCATATCCGAGGGACTCCATGCGAACACGTCGTCATTCGCACGGAGAAAGTCGACAAGCACTGCTTCCTATTTGGGCTCAAGGGTGGCACTGATCGTCAGCACCTTCCCATCCGCGTGGCCGGGGTCGAGCGGGACGGTCTTGGTGTCTTCCGCCGGCTTGAAGTTGCTAGCATGTCGCTTGGGGTCTGGGATCTCTCCAGACAAGTCATCGAGGGCTGTGAGGATTGCCGAATCCTCGCGGGCCTCGGCTTTCTCCACGCACTCAACGTCGCAGTCGTATGCGTGCTCGTAGGAGGTGTCGACGGTGATGACCCCCGAGGGCCCCGGCATCTTGAGCTTGAGGTAGGTGTAGTTCGGGACCGCCATGAACTTGGCGTATCCCGGTCGCCCTATGATGGCGTGGTAGGTGCCCCGGAACGCAACCACCTCGAAGGTTAGCTCTTCCTTTCGGAAGATCGAGGGGATGCCGAAACAGACCGGTAGCTTGATGCGGCCGAACGGGAGTGACTTCTTCCCCGGGACGATCCCGTGGAACCCCCCTGCGCTGGGCAGGAGCATGGTCCTCGGGATCCCCAGGAGGTCGAGGGTCTCGGCGTAGATGACGTTGAGGCTGCTCCCCCGTCCATGAGTACCTTTTTGAGGCGGGTGTTGAGGATGATCGGGTCGACGACGAGCGGGTAAACCCCTGCGTTGGGGATGTGCTCGGGGTGGTCGTCCTGATCGAAGGTGTCGGTGTGTGTGACCAGTCGAGGTACCGCAGAGCCTAGGCTCGAACGGAGAAAACCTCTCGACGCTCCCTCTTACGCTGGCGCGTGGTGAGGCGAGTCGAGGGTCCCCCGTAGATCATGTAGCAGTCGTGGACTTCGGGGAAGCCTCCTTTTTTGACATCGCCCCTGACGTGGGCGTCACAGGGCGGGTCTTCTTTGCCGTCATCTCTCCTGAGACCAGGAGGGATGAAATGCTTTCGAAGCATGCGGCAGTCCTCGAGGCAGTGGTTGGCCGGCCCCATATGATAGGGGCAAGCCTCCTTCAACATCTTATCGAAGACGCCCCCGTCGGGAGGGGGCCCTCGAGGCTTCTTCTTGTCCGCCGCAGCGACAAGGTCGTCGGGCTCGTCGTTGGGCTCGACGTTGGGCTCGACGTTGGGCTCGACATTGCGTTGGCCCAGTTGGTTCTTCTTCTTCTTCTTCTTCCGGCCGCCGTTGCCGTCGTTGTTCCTTCTGGGCCCATTGTTCCTCTTGGGCCCGTCGTCCGAGCCCCCGGGCTCATCCGCCTTGCCTTTCCCCTTCCCTAGGGGTATCTGGAAGAACGCACCAACGGCCTCTTCGCCAGCTGCGTAGTTGGCGATGACGTCCATGAGCTCGTTGGCGGTCTTGGGGGTGTTTCGCCCCAGCTCCCGCACCAACTCCTTGTAGGTTGTCCCGGCGATGAACGCTGTGATGACCTCGTGGTCGGAGATGTGGGTCAGTGCGGTACGCTGCCTTGAGAATCGGCGGGTGAAGGCGCGGAGGGTCTCCCCTGGCTTCTGCTTGCAGCTGCGAAGGTCCCAGGGGTTGCCCGGTCGCTCGTAGGTGCCCTTGAAGTTGCCCTCGAAGATCCAGACCAGGTCGGGCCTGTCTTGGATCAAGTCCGGGGGCAGCTCTTCGAGCCACCTTCGAGCGGTGTCAGAGAGGAACATTGGGAGTTGCCGAATGATGTCGTGGTCGTTGTCGGCTCCGCCCAGCTGACACGCCAGCCTGAAGTCGGCAAGCCAGAGCTCTGGCTTGGTCTCTCCGTTATACTTGACCAGGCTGGTGGGTGGACGAAAACGGACGGGCAGGGGGGGTCTGCCGGATGGTTCTGCCGAAGACTCGGGGCCCCGGTGGCTTTGGAGACCGACATCGGTCTTCGTCGCTGTCGTAGCGCCCACCCCGGTGAGCGCTGTAGCCCCGAGCCTCGGCGTCGCCGTACCGACGTCGATTGTTCACCCGAGGGGGTCGATCGTCGACGAGGCGTTCCTGAACCAGTCGTTGCTCGACTTGGCCCTGGGGCACCTTGTTCTGGTGGACGGACACCTCTCGATTTTGTCGGGGGGGCACTGCTTGTCGCTCAGAGGCAGCCCCTCGACGCCTCGAGGCTGAGCTCTCCGCTTGCTGCATGGCCGCAGTTTGGAGAAGCCCCTGGATTTCGTACCTGATACGCCGTGCTTGGGGGTCGATGGCTCCGGCATGTCGCGGAGCAGCATCGCGGCCGCTACGACATTCTGGCTGGCGTGGTTGAAGACTCGGGGTTCGACGGCCCCCTCCTCGACGATCTACCGGTGGACTTCCCGGGGCCGCTCGCGAGCTCCTCCACCCTGAGGACGCCCTCGATCCCGCTCGAGGGCGTGCTCGAGCTGCTGAAGACGCAGACGCTCCTCCTCCAGCTTGCTGAGAAGCTCTCGGACCTGCGCAATCTGGACGTCTGGGGGTGGATCGGCTCTATCAGGACTTGGGGGGTTGGCATCTCGAGCTGGTGTAGCGTTGGCCCCTCCTCCTTCTTCGGTGGCCGCGGTGTCGTCGACGTCGTCCTGCGGGTCGGCTTGTTCGTCGAGGTGGAAGCACTCCCGGTGGAGTCGTAACTCTCGTCGGGAGAGTCCGAGTCGGGGTCGGCATGGTAGAAGTGGGGGAAGGACCCCCTGCGCTCCTTCGCCAGGCGCCGCCGCAACGTGCCCCATGTACGGGGTAGTCCTGGCTCGCCCGGTGAAGAGGTGGTGACGAGAACGGCCGTCGCACGCGGCGGAGTCCCTAGAGACCCGCCACGTGTCTGTATCTGCAATCCTGCGAGGGCGGAAGAGAGCCCTGCACTATCGTGGTGCCCGCGCGGGAATGGGTCACGCGGTGGTGATGGGGTCGAGTGTGTCAGAGAGGCGACGGGGACCCCTGGGGACGACGGCGTGGCAGAGCCAAAGTCCCATTTGGAGGGGCGCCCGCCCTCGGCGCACAAGCATGGGTCAGACGGATTCCCAGGAGGAGGGACTGTATCGCCAGCTGGGGCCGGGGAAATGGCATCCGGCACCTCGGAATATGCACGATGACGAGCGCGTCGGAGCCACTCACGCCTCCTCCTGATCGCAGGCCAGAGGCGCAAGCGGAGGGGTCGTCGCCTGACCCTTGCTGGCCCCGTCGTACCGGTGCTGCTGGCGTCCAGGCCACGAGCGAAGGGAAAAAACTATGAAGCGACCCTGGCCCATGGATACGAACCCTAGACTACCGAACCAGACGACGGCGGCGAATGGAAACGGTGGGATGGTGGAATCCATCTGAGAGAGTAGTTCGGAGTTGATCGACACGCAATTCCCCCTACCTGGCGCGCCAACTGTCGGTGTTATGACCCGGGGGTCAAGACCACCAACGAGTAAATTTGTATATCGCGTGCTCCCTCTCTCAGACGTGATGCAAGATGGACACAAGGTTTATCCTGGTTCGGGCAAAGAAGGACACAAGGAAAACCTGAGAACATCAAGTTGTTCAAGGAACAGATGATGGCTGAATTTGAAATGACTGACCTTGGACTTCTGAACTATTACCTTGGAATTGAGGTATGTCAGAAGGAAGATTTCATCACTGTGAAACAAGCTGGCTATACTAGAAAAGTTCTTGAGCAGTTTGGGATGGCTGAGCGTAATCCAAGTAAATTTCCAATGGAGCCAAGAAACAAGCTGAATGCTGACAAGGGAGGCAAGGCTGCTGATGCAACAACATACAGGCAAATGATATGATGTCTCAGGTATCTATTGCACACTAGGCCTGATTTGTCATACCCAGTGGGTTTGGCTAGCAGGTTTATGGAGAAAACTATAGTGATGCATGTAGCAGCTATCAAGCAAATCTTCAGGTATCTCAGAGGTACTCTTGAGTTTGGACTGGTGTATGTTCAAGGTGGGGGTACATGTCTTGTCGGTGTTATGACCCGGGGGTCAAGACCACCAACGAGTAAATTTTTATATCGCGTGCTCCCTCTCTCAGACGTGATGCAAGATGGACACAAGGTTTATCCTGGTTCAGGCAAAGAAGGCCCTACGTCCAGCGGGGGAGGATGACTTGTATTATCTCGCACCCAAAACGTGCTCGTACAGGGGGGGTACAAGCTGTGTTACACGGGGTTGCTCAGAGTGAGCTGCGGTCTAAGGCTAGCGGGTGTGCCCTAGGCTGCGGGTTTGCCATCCGAGGGGTCGATCGAGTGGCGGGGTGTGAGAGTCTGAACTGAAGTCTCGGAGATTTCCGGATTCCGCCCTTTATTCCTCCTCGGCGTCCCCTTTTATAGACCAAGGGGAGGTCCGAGGGTACAGGACCCTAACTGTGGCGGTATGGGTGGCGTGTTCTCGGCACAGTGTTGGCGAAGGGACGACGTTCACTGTGCTGGCATGGTCTTCCCGTCCTTCTGGCGCTCCCGGTCGTGGTGGCAGTGGAAGTCGCCACGACACGGCACAACGTCCGCAAACGGGCACGAATCCCACGACCGAAGCGAGATGGGGCGGATGGGACAGGCCCCATACTGGAGTTGTCGGAGAGAGGTGTCGAGCCCCCCGGTCGAGGGAGGGGTCGAGCCCTGCGTGGCTCTGTCGTATCCCTGAAGTCATCGTCGAGGGCCGCACTGTTCACTTTCCGAGGGTACTGCTGGAGTCCGTACTCGCGTAGTGGCAACAGTGGAGGCACAGTTGACAGGGATCGGGGACTTGACGGGGAGTCGGCGGATTTGACAGCGGACGCGGTGCCCATGTCGTTAGGTGGTTTCACTTTAACCCATGTTGGGAGCAGTTGGGTTAATCGAGCCTCTCGTCCGGGGGTCGTCCGTTCGACCCCTGGTCCGTCGCTCATCGTCGAGGTAGGGTCGGAGCAGAGACGGCGTCGGAGCAGAGACGGGGTCGGAGAGGTCGAGGTAGAGGTCGGGGGGTCGTTCGTTCGACCCCTCGTCCATCCTTCGTTCGTCGAGGTGGGAGCCGGGGGGTCGTTCGCTCGCCCCCTCGGTCCATCATTTATCGTCGAGGTAGGAGCCGGGGGTGTCGTTCCTCGCCCCCTCGGTCCGTCATTTATCGTCGAGGTAGGAGCCGGGGGCTCGTTCGTCCGACCCTCGGTCCGTCTCTTGACGTCGAGGTGGGGGCCGGCCCGTGACTTGTCGCCTCAGCTGGTGTAGAGGGGGCCCTCGAGCGATGGGCCGTGCCTTACTGAGCAGTGGGCTGGTCCCTGCCTTAAAAATAGTTGCTATGTTTAGTGTTAATTTATCGAAGGGTTTAGGGTACCCCTTACCTTCGTACCCGATAGTAGCCCCCGAGGCCCCAGAGGAGTGATTTAGAACTCCTTTGGGGGCTATGATACACGTTTTCTCGGAGGGAGTAAGGATTACCCGGAGGTTTTGTCCTTGGCCTGGAGGGTTAGTGAGAGGTTCGATTCTCCGTGGGGTGCGCGCGAGCGCACCCCGCGGGGGTAGCCCCCGAGGCCCCAGAGGAGTGATTAAGAACTCCTCTGGGGCTATAATATGTTGTATCGAGGGGTTTTTTAAGGATACC
>JAJDON010000244.1:0-11700 GCA_022036555.1 Microstegium vimineum | reverse complement strand
TTTTTGTTGCTATCTTTCTTTAGAATTTAGAGCGTACTATGCTTTACAAGTGTACTAGCTCTATTGTGTTTTGCTCATGCAACAGATAATAAAACCCATCGACTTTGAAGAGAACTCAAGCTTCCATCATGCCTTCCTTTTTTCCCTTCGTGTGTATCTCCAAAGATACTTGGTCCCTCGTGGCCCAGTGTTTTAAAAACATGGGTTGTGCACCGAAGATTCCTTGGGGTAACTTGTAATAATAAAAATTTAAAGTATGGTGCATCATCTTCAGATTGAGTCTCCATCACACCATATTCTAGATAGAACACTATACCCCAAAATCTTCAGATTTTCAATCATCCTTCAATTGATCCATTGATCGATCATCACACCTATATGATATGAATTTATGCAAATGCATTTGTAAGATGATAGATGCATAACTAAAGTTGTTTTAAAAAGATAAAAGAAAGTACTACGTCATTGAGGCTAACAAGGAGACGAATCGTACTAAAGCTCAACTCTCATCCTTACCGAAAGGATTTCACTTGTAATTCTTTTGTTAAGTTCCAAAGTGTATAAACTCATATAAATTAAATAACTAAAATAGAATAGATTTAAGTTACTTCATTTTAAAAAAGATGTAGTTGGCTAACTTGTCTTATAGAGCATATCAGATTTGAATGACTTAAGATAATTTGAGTTAATAATTTTAACATGTATATGAAGTTACATCATTCTAGTGCTTAAAACTAACAAAAACAATTTAGATGTAGTCACAATAACAACAAGTCTACACTAACATGTTTAGTAATTTAGAGCATCTCCAACAATTTGTTATTTCTTCACTTCCCCAAATCTTGTGTTTTAGCAAGTTGCTATAAAAATTTACCAAGTTGGAAAGAAGTCATCTCCAACATTTGCTATTTCTCCACTTGCCAAACCAAAAAAGAAGATTAAAAATGAAGGAAACTTGCATGCGGGAAACCGAGAGGAGGACTCCGCGGGCGAGAGGATGGCCAAGCCGATGCGCGTCCCCAAAAATGGCAAACCGATGCAATCTTTTGGCAAACGTGTAGAATTGACAAGTCCAATGGCAAACTTTTGGGAGAGTGTTTTTTGATTGATTTGCCAAATTTTAAAGGATGACAAGTGATTTAGCAAAACTATTGGAGATGCTCTTAGAAGCGACTTTACGTTGGTATTTTCTATATACTAACTTTACTTAAGTTCCCAAAATTTTATTAGAAATTATATATTAATTTACATGATACAATTATAAACCTAGTTTACTTGAAGTTGATTAAGCAAACCATGATCATAATCATACAAGCATGTTATTTTAACTTGGGTCTGGTTGCCCTGTATTCTTCTTCCTCTTTTGTCTTCTCTTCTTTGTACATTGGTTGTTCCATTCTTTCTTTAATGAAAAAAATGAAAAAATAGGTAGGGGATTCCCCTACTATTCAGGTAAAAAAAAAATAGGTAGGGGATTCCCCTACTATTCGGGTAAAAAAATGAGTTTACTTAATAGTTACATGGAACAAGTGAACTACATCACAATAACATATATAACACATTAGTTACTAATAGGAAGACTTAGTTTAATCAGGTTAGGCTAGTTATACTAGGTGATAAAGGTGGTGCTTAACATGATGATATCTCTCTTTTTAGTTTACCTCAGTAAAAACACTTGTTTACTAAAAATTAAGTACTAATAACTTCATAAAGAAGTTTGGGTTGGTGTCAAAGGCTTAGGTGTGGCATATTAAAACATACATGCTAAAGTTACTAAAGTTACAACGTATGATTTTTTCACTTTGGTTTAATACATACCATAATGTTGGTCATCATTACATACATTTTTCTATGCTATTGATTTATCATTTTGGGTGTTTAGTATATGTATGGTAAGCTAAAGTATTAAGCTAAACTAACCTTTACAACAAACTAATCTAGGTAATGCTTAAACCGAGTTAACATTGAAATAATTAAAGATGTGCATGCAGTCCAAGCACAATGGCCCGGTCCAAAGCATGACATTTTGGGCCGACACGAGCATGGAAATGGCCTAGTGAGTAGCAAGCCCGAGGCCGACATGGCCTGATATATAGGACCATTCCTGGTGGCTGGGTCGCTCACCAGGCATTCGGGTGCATGGCCCAACCCATAAAATTGACTGGGCCATCCGACATAAAAAAAGTGGCACAATGAGCCATGCTTGGGCCGACCGGCTAGGCCCGGAGCCCTAATGGGCATGGGCCCAGAAGCACGACATGCCATTCCCGACCCAATTTGAATGAGCCTTACTTTCTTTGGGCCCGTGCTGGCGGCTCGTTGGCACATCTTTAGAAAACAATGAACAAAAGAAAACATATATGAAGTGTTGTTTTTTTATTATCTATTATGCTTTTTGCTTATATATTAAAAACCCTAATTATAATGATTTAATTCCACATCTCTAATTATTTTCCATAACACCATGGGGATATCAAGTGTTCTAAAAGTATTTATTGCAGTAACAATATTCTAAGGATATAAAATTTCATATTTCAATTTTCTTTTAATTTTGTCCTAAGCATTAAACTAGAATTTACAAGAAAAATTTAAAATAAACCAATCATACAATATCTAATGATCATGAAATTTTTATATAGATATATCATACCAAAATAAGCTACCATAAAAATTTCATAATTTTTGGACTAAAACAAGTATTTTAATTTAAAACTACAATGAATGTTAGATTAATTTTTAAGGCAACTATTTTGTATGAAAAAATTATTTTATAACTTTACTGTGTATTAGACTTTATTTAGAGTTCAATGAAACTCAAATTACCATTTTAGAATGTTCAGCTGTTTTTATGAAAATGAAAAAAAATCGCAGAAAAAGAGAAACGGCGCCTTTAGGCCGATTTTTGGCCGAACAAAGGCCACGGGAGGCCCAGCGCGGGAGCGGGTTTTGGCCCCAGGATGTGGCCCAGAACGGAATACGCAGGGGGGGCTGAGGGTTTTTGCCAAAGAGTTCCCTTTTTCCCATTTCTATTTCTATAATAAATTTTGAGTACTTTTTCAACTGAGTCAATGGGCATTTTATCAAGCCCCCAATTTAAAAATGTTGTCTTGACCTTTCCCAGTCCCTGGGCGGCTCCAGGGGCAGAGCAGCCCCGAGGGGCGGCCGGCGGCCAAATCGACCGGGAAGGGCACGGCGGCGGCGGAGGGTTGGCCGGAAGGTGCGCGGGCCCAGTCAGGGTCTACGCGGTCCCGAGAGAGGCCCCGGACTCCGGAGGGTCAGAGACGAACTAGGGTTCCATGACCACGGTGAGGGCGGCTTGCCGGCGGTGGCGCACGTGTCCCAGTGAGACGAGCACGTTAGAGATCGATCCGAGCCGTGAGGAAGCAATAAGGGCTCATCTAGGTACTGCCTGAGGTTTTTTTTTCGGTCGGAGACGGCACGGGAAGTCCGGCCACGTGCAGAGGGATCATGTGTTCGGCCATGGCGAGGGACGAGGTCGTTCCCGATGGCCGAGGGCTCCACTGGCCGGTGAAACCTATTTCAGGGGAGGTACTGTGACATCAAGACGAGGTCGGGAAAAAGAGGTAATCGAGAGAGAGAGAGAGAGAGAGAGAGAGAGAGATCTGAAAAGGGCGATCATTTGCGCGGAGTACAAGTCCGTGGCTTTGGGGCGACGAGTTTGGGCTCGGTTGAGCGCGCTGGTGGATGGTTTTCAACGCGATTGCTTTGGGTGCTATGGCCAGAGAGAGCGTGGGGAGCAATGTGAGGGTTGGCAAGCCCCCAAACGGAGCAAGGCCAAGGACATTGCGGACGCTCAGGCAGCGAACGTGGAAAGGGCCCGGTGCACGGTTGGGAAACAAACGGTGGCAACCCAAAGGCAGCGCAAACTTGTGGTGAGTTTAAAGAAAAAGACTTTGGTCGATATACCCAAATGAGCTTTAGTCCCGACGAAAATTGAGTCTGGGATAAAAGTGCCCTCCTACAGCTACTATTGTCAAGCAGTTGCAAAGACACTTTTCGTCCCTGTTGGTCCCGATTTTTTTGGGACCAACCGAAACTAAAGGTTTTGGGCCTTCAGTCCCGGTTTGGGGATAGAGACGGGGACTAAATGCCACCCCCCTATTTGAACTCTTCCTCCTCCCCAGCCCGAGCCTGAGCTCCAATTTCTCTTCCCTGTTCTTCAATGTTCTTTTTGTGTTTTTCACTGTTCTTCTTTTCAACTTCGGCCATTGATTGATTTTTTGCACTTCTACGCTGCCACCCACTTGTTGAAAGGGTACTATCTTCACCTCTCATATGTTACTTTTTGATGTGTTATTTTATTTTATGTTGTTTTTCTTTATGATTTGTCTCTTTACCATTTTAAGCTTCATTCACTTGATACATATAGTTTTCATTGCTACAATCATATGATATCCTAAGTAAGTATACACTTTTCATTGCTACTATGTTCTACCACATTTTTATGGTTTAATTAGTTGAAAATAGAGATTTTAGTGTATTATTTAATTTAATTTATGTAAAAAATAGAAATATGTATAACTATATGCATACCATATTTTATGATTAATTGGAGAAATATAATACTTTAATTTATTAAAATTGTGTCAGGTCCAAGTAATAAATTAAAACTAATATATTGACCTTTCACACACACACACACATATGTTTTCACTTAATTTTCATGCATGTTTACACATATATTAAAACCAATAAATTAAAACTAATATATTGAAACCCTTTTAAGTAATAAATTGTATATATAAAATATATATTATATATATATTATATTTTATATATATATATTCCAAAACCCGGCCATTTTTAATCGCTCCGCACGGGCCCTTTTGCATCCGTCGTCGGCTGATGATCCGAAGGATTGGGTTCACCGTACCAGTCAGAACACTAGCCAGCGGGTGGACACCCCGAAACCGATTCCCGTTCAGCCTGGTGCGCTCTCCTCACTCTCTCGCCGCCGGAGACTAGCAAAACCCCCGTCCCCACCCTACGCCAGGTGCCGATGGGCCTCACCGGGCCCTTGGCCGCTCCTTGCCGTCGATGAGCACCACCAGGGGCCATCCGCCCCCGCCTTCCTTCGCCTTCCCGCTGTGTGAAACCCAGCTCCGGCGACGACTGGCGGCTGCCGCCTCCATCCTGCGCCAGGTGGCCGAGGGCTTCGGCAAGCGCTTGGCTCCTGTCCGGCGACGAGCACCGCCAGTTTTGTCATTCCCTGCCTTCCCTTCCCCTTCCTGCTGTGCGAATCCGAGCTCCCAACCCTAGCGTAAGCTATTTTCTACCTGCGCCTCCCTTATCTCTTCACCTGAGCCAGGGTGATTCCTCTTCTCCTTGGCATCGGTCTTGTGTTTGATTAGCAGTGGGGGGGTGACAGATCGGGAGTCGCTTTGGTGGCTAGCCACTCACCGCTGCCCGTCGTCTTCGCTTTCAGATCGGGTTGCCTGCGCTGAGTCTCAGAGGGCGCCAAATCGAAATTTAGCGACGCCACCTCACTCGTTCCCCACCAGTAACGGCGATCCTGGGACAGTGATGCGTCCCCGGCACAGCCGCATGACGTTTTTCAGCACGGCAAAACGTCCACCCGAGCCACCCTGCCAAGGTGGGGGACTCTATTAATCCTTAAGTGTCCATGCCTTACCATGTGGTTGTTACCTAAGTGATGTTGATCATTGTGGGAGCAGGTTGCTTGACTACTTGCCTGATTACTTCTCTTGTATTTAGTATTTTCCTTGATTCATGGGATTCCTAATTTCAGAGACAACTCATTGGTACGCATGCAGGTAGTAATTTTCTTCCACCCCCATCTTGAGCTTTTGCAGATCCAATTTGCTTCCATTATTTCTTTGCATAATCTGGTAGTGAGGCCAAATGATAATTTTCTAAATAATCACTATTTTGGGTTTATATGAAGAAGAGAAAACGCAGTGCTCAACTGAATGATACTTGTGGTTAATGGCTCTTACTATTATGAACGACATTCTCTGCTAAGCTGCAAATTACCATGCTACAGTAAATGGCACTGTTTTAATCATTCTGGACCTATTTAACTGCTTCATCAGTTCACCAGCATACATAGAGGTTTTTTATTTTTATCAATTGCCGTCTTCTCAGTTCAGTAGTTCAGTTCAGTATTTAACTGCAGCTCATTTATTTCATTCCCTGATCACCTTTCTGTCTCAGAAATCTTCCAGTACTGAAAGCTCACATAAGAAAGGGAATTTTCTCTTGAGCTGTTTTATACTTTGCTGTTGGGGTGTTTGGATGGTTAGAAATGATGCCATTTCCCCAGGGATAAACCCGAATGGGCAACCCGCTGTAAGGTTATTTTTACTTCTGGGAAACTTTGCTTTTAATTCACAGAATCAATGGTGGACTAGCTCCTTACTGGAATCTTGGCTAAACACCCAACCTGTAACCTGCTGTCGTCTCTGTTTGGCTCTTGTTTAGCTTAGAATCAAGGTGGACTAGCTCCTTAATGGAATCTTGGCTAAACACCAACCTGTAACCTGTTGTCGGCTCTGTTTGGCTCTTGTTTAGCTTAGCTGTTAGCCTTTTTGTTTTTTCGTTTTGTTTTGTCTTGTCTTGTCTTGTCTTGTTTTGTTTTTTTCCCCCCTTGTAAGGGAAATTTGTTTTTTTGATTTTTAAACCCTTTTTCGTAGGACCCCGGTTTTTTACTTAAAAAAAATGTTTGGAGCATAAAATCAGTAGTTTAGTTTTCTCTGCCAGTAAAAATAATATTTTTGATTTTCTTTTGGGATTTTTAAAGCCCGGAAGCAGAAAAACGGCCTAGCAAACGGATATAAATAAAAAAAAATTGGAAGGTGGGGAAAATTTTGCTGGGGAGGGCGGGCAGAGAATTTCCTTGTTTTTTAGAAAAGAAGGTAGGGGGTGTGGAGGTGATTGGTTTCTTTTTAGTAAAAGATAAATGTTTAAAAACAGGCAGCTGAGAAAGGGTGGGTTTTTAGCGAGTTGGTTTGATTTAGTTGTTGTTTGGGGGGACCCCTTGTCCCGGGGGGAAAAAAAACTGCGCGAACCCAATTTTTGCTTGGGGCCAGAATAACCCCCAATTTTAGAAAATTCCCCCAATTCTTTAAGAAAATTTTTTTTTTTAAAATTTTTGAAATTTTATTGTTAAGTTAAAAAATTTTTGTAAAAATGATAAAAAAAAATAAAAGAAGAATAAAGGGAGTTTAAGTTGTGAAACTTGTTCATGAACTTTAAATTTTGGTTTTTTTTATTTTTTAGATTAGATTAATGAAATTTTTTGTTAACCATGCGTTTCCCATTTTACTTTAGTTGAACCCTGTCTTGTTTTTTGCATTTCTTTTATTTAAATAATATGAAATTGTACTGGTTTTTTTTTTTTTTTTTTTTAAAAAATATGTTTTGGGAGTTAGTCCCAAAAGGGGGAACCTTTGATTCTTGGTATTGTTGGTTTTTCATGTTTAATTAAGTGTGAATTTTTTTATATTCCATGTATTTTAAAAAAAGTTCATTTTTAGATAATAGGGAAAGTTGGATTTTTTTTAAACACGATGTTTTAAAAATTTGATAAGATTCCCCGCAGTGGTTTGAAAATTCTGTGAAAAAAAAGGGTTTTTTTCCCCCCATTTTTTGGAATCTCTGTAATTACCGATTTGGTGGCTTAAAATTTAATGGTTTTTTAAATAGCGAAAGGGACCAATGAGATTGGATGGTTGGGGTTGGGATTCTTTTGAGTAACAAACCTGCGTGAAAATGTGCTTGATTACTATGGATTTAATTGGGGAATGGGCCCAATGTGTCTTGTAGGAAATATTGGGGGAATGATAAGGGAAAAAAATGAAATAAGGAAATTTTTAATTATTTTTTAATTTATTTTTTTTTTTTTGTTCTTACATTGGGTTTCCCAAGTTATTTTGGGGGGGAGAAAAGTAAAACCAAAACGGAAAGATGGTGAAATAAAAATAAGTAATATGTGGGGAGGGTTTTTTAAGGGTTTTTCCCTTAAATTTTGAAATTTATTATTTCTTGTAGGAACTTTATAAATAACAAGAAAATTATTATATTAGCAAAGGCATTATTTATGTTCGGGGGTTTAGTTTTTTTTCCCCCATGTTTAAATTTAAACCCATTTGCTTTTACTAGAAAAATTTTTGGGAAAACACGGGCTTGATTGTGTTTTCTTATGGGTAAAGAAAAAAATTTTAGATATGTTAAATTTTTAGGCAAAAAAAAGGGGGGATGTTTATACAGCAAAATTAGTGTGCTTAAACAGTGGTTGTAAGCTAAAATTTGCGGGGGTTTTCAGAACTGATAGGTACAAATTATTTAAACCCCCCATTTTTCGGCAGGTCTCCACGGTAGTGTGGCGGGTTTAATAAAAGGCTATGGAAAAGAAAAAAATATATTTTGTTTGGGCAAAAAAATGTTTTTAAAATGGAAAAATATGGTAAAAAAAAAAGGGCCAAAAAATTGGGAAATTTTTAAAACTTTTTAAAAAGAAAAAAAAAGATTATAATTATGCAAAATCAGGTTTTTGATCTTGGTGCAAAATTGTTATTCATTGTTTTTGTTTTATGAAGAAAATCTGTTTTGGGAAAATGAAATGTGTTTTTGATTAAAAAAAAGTTTTGTTAGATTTGGCTGTTTTTTTTAAAGTTTTCAAATTGATTGTTTTTTTTTTTCAGTTTGCCAAAGGAAGCTTTTTTTTTTTTTGGTGAGTTAAATAAAGTTTAGTTGGTTTTATAAAGAATTAAAAACAAAATTTTGGATATGGGTTTGGAAAATAAGGATTTTATGTGTTTCTGTTTTTAAACTATTTATGCAGTTTACTTTATTTTTGGGTTGTTGATTTTGATGTGCACTATCGGAAAATTTGTCCCGGGCCCAGGGCAGTAGAATGAATTTTTTAAGTGAGTGAAAAAGGAAATTTTTTTAAAAAAGGAAAAGAAACGAAAATCGTTTTGAGGTAGAAAAAAACGGGGGGGCCCGTAAAAAAAGTTTTTAATTTAATTTTTCAATACTATAAATAGTTTTTAGTTAAAAAAGGTTAATTTATGTTATTTTGAGAAATATTATTTTATTTGTATTTTTTTCCTTTTTTTGGGTTTTTAAAAAAATTTTAAAAATTTGAAAATTATATATGAAATATTTTATTAGTTGTTGTTTCCCCAAATTTTCTATAATGTTTTTTGGGGAATGAGAGAAGAAAAGGAAGGGAAAAAGGGGAGGTAAAAGAAAGAAAAGTAAAAGGAGAAAGGTAAATTGTGTTTAAAAAAAAAAATAGATTTTAGTTTTTAAAGAGATTTTGGGGGTTAAGTGTCCCATTTTAAGATTAATTTAGAAAAGTTAGGGGAATAAGAATTTTTTTTGTATTAATTATTTAATTTGTGTAAAAAATTAGAATAGATTATTTTAATTTAAATTTTTGGGTAAAAATATGATATAAAAAAAAGGGTAAATTTTTGTGTATTTCCCCCCTTTAAAATTGAAGTTTTCCCAAGTTTTTTGGGAGGGGCCCCAAAATTTATAAAGTTTAAATCAAATTTTTTTAATTGATAAAAATTTTTGGGAAATAAGTATTTAAAAATTTTTTTTCATTTAATATTTTCATATATATTTTTGATTTATCATTTTTGTTTTCTTTGTTTTGGTAAAACTTAAAAGGGTTTTGATTCCCCAAGATTTTTAAAATGATTACAATTTGCAAGGGGGAGGTATAAATTTTTAAAAAAATTTTATTTGTTTAAAACAAAATCTTTAAGTGTATGTGAAAAAAAAACCCCTAAATTGGGGTTTTTAAAGTTTTATTTTATATTTATTTGTCATTTTTTTACATTATTTAAGATGTTTACAAATATTTTTAAAGCATTTTTTGATTGTTTTGTATATTTTTTTATATATTTTTTTTTTTATTTTTAATTTTTGATTTTTTTATGTTTAAAATGAGAGAAAACCCCCATTGGTTGTAAATATAGATGGCCCCCCAAAGAGTTCTTTAAAGGGGGTTTGTTTTATTTTTTAAGAGTGGTAAAAAAAGGGAGATGGTAATTCTGGGTTGTTTTTTCCCCCTTTTGCAAGAATTTAAATTTTATTGGGAAAGATGGAGAAAAAAATTATGAGGGAAAGAAGGGAAGAAGAGAAATTGGGCCCCTGACAAAATTTATTATTAATACGGTTTGACTTCAATGTACAAAAAAGGGGGGGGAAGTAGAAAAAGAGGTTTGGGGACGAAAAAGCCCCTTGAAGATTGTTTTTATTGATGTATTGTGATGCCGAGATTGTGAAGGGGAAAAGGGAAAGAAGAAAAAGTTTGAGTTGCTGGGGGGATTTTTAAGAAACTACAAAACCCCGAAGAAAAATGGAAAATAATTTGGGGTAAAATAGAGTTGTCAAGGGGAAGGAAAAAAATGAATACCCGAAAAGGGTTTTTGGACAATTACAAGATAAAAAAAATTTTTTGGAACCCTAAAAAAAGGGTCTCCCATGTGAAGAAAAATGGTGTTCCCCTTTGGGGGATTAAAAACCCTGAAGATCATGTATTCTAATGATTGATTTGAAAGTGACAAGAAGTCGAAAATTTGGTAAATGATGTATGTAAAGGAAGAAAGTTTAAAGAGAGAGGGGTTGGTGATTTTGGGGGGCGAAGAGCGTTAGGAAAAAAATTCTGAAAGTTTTTTTTGGTATGTTAAAATTTTCCATTTTGAAAGGTTTTGGGAAAAAAGGAATGAAAAGTAGTTGGATGGAAAAGAACCCCAAAGAAAAAAATGGAGAATGCGGGGGCCCCAAGGAGAGAAATAGAAGAAAACCCCCAAGTTTGAAAAAGCGAAGAAATTAAGGTTGTTTTGGTAAAGAGGTAAAAATTTTTGGGGAGAAGAATTTTGGGCCTTTTAAAATTATGTATCTAAACCCTTCCCCCAGGGTTTAAAAATTGAAGGGAAAGTTATTTGTTTCCCCGGTGTTCCCCAAGGGATAAACCTAGAAGAATTGATTTTTTTGGGGCCCCTTATTTGGGAATTTCCCTTTTAGGGAGAAAAGGTGTATGTGTGGGGGGATGGAAAAACATAAACCTTGATTTAGCATTTTTGGTTGAAAAAGAAGATTGATGTTAAAGAATTTTAGGTTTGAAAAAAGGGTTAATCCCGCAAATTTTTTGTAATTTGTGGGTATATTTGAAAAATTTTAAAAAAGTGTGTATTTGGCCCCTTGTGGGTTTTTTATAAATCAAAGTTAAAAAAAAAGACAAGATTAAAAAGAAATGTAGAGTTTTAACCCAAAAATCGAAAACGAATGGGGGGATGTATTGTTGGTAAGGTGTGAAGTAGTTTTGGAAAGGGAAAAGGGGTTGAAAATTTTTCCCAAAAGATGTTGATGGTATGAATATGGAAAAAGTTTATTTTGGGACCTATTAAATTTTTAAAGAGGTCCCCCCTGATGATGTGATGACTTGAAAATAATTTTGTGTGACCCTGCTGGTTTAGGGGTTTTTTGGGAAAAGAATTTTTAATTTTGCTGATGGCTTTGCAAGACGAAAAAAGAGGAAACCTAATCTAGAGAAAAAAAAGGGGAAACCCCTTTTTTTAAGGTGTTAGAACATTTAGAAAGAAGAAAAGGAAAACAGTTTAAATTTTAAATATATAAAGGGGGCCCATTGAATTTTTCCCCCAAAATAAAGTGTAAAAAAAGAATATTGTCAGAGAAGAA
>JAJDON010000243.1:0-11783 GCA_022036555.1 Microstegium vimineum | reverse complement strand
ATGCAAACTGGCTTCATTGTTTGTTTCATATTTCCTTGTCAGAATACTACTCTCCAGTTCCAAGTTCCAACTGAATTTTGCTCGCTTCAATACCATAATTTTGTCGTTTGACGCTTGGTCTGGATTCTTGGAATGTTTGCAATTTTTCTTAAATTGGAGAGGATTGTGATTGCCTACAGGACGTCATCAGGTACTGGTAAATATAACTTGACGCAGCTGGTGGGTTTTTAAGTGAATGTACTCTATGTTACAACTCATGGCCATTTATGCCTCTCCAGGTCTAACAACAAGACCAATTTGGCGGGAAACAACATGTGACGTGGATCATTAGACGGGAGAAGAGCCGGTGCGCAGCTGCCATCTGGGTGATTAAACATTCAACAAATGGCGGCGAAACATTTCCGTCCTCCAAAATCGCGTGGCTGTACTCGTCCACCGTCCTGACATATGGGCCCCAATGACCAGCCACACGGAACGTGACTCTGGTCGTCCTCAATCTATGTAGCTGATGAGACATCCTGTGAAGTGGAGTGGAGAAGAGGAGAGAGGATGACGACGCGATGGTGACGGGAAAAAAAAAACAGTGACCAATTCAGCGTACCCTTGCTCTTGCCCCGCCGGCCCGCCCCGACTCTTGCCACCCGGTTGTCCAGACCTGCCCGCTAGACGGTGGGGGCCGAGCTCGCCGACGGCCAACCTGTCACCATCGCCCCCAAACGCCGAGCTCGCCGACGGCCGACCTGTCACCATCGCCGTGCCTACCTCAGCTCACTACCTGCCTCCCTAACTCCCTAAGCCCTTCCTTTCTAAGCCCACATCCATTGGAACCTCTGAAACCCCAAACCCAAGAGGAAGACGAACAATGTCGTCTGAAACCTTTCTGAAATTTCAGGCGACTGGAACGTAGGAATTGTGTTAAATAAATAAATGACTCTAAATTAACAAACTTCCCTATATATGTAAACATCCGTGACTGGATACCCTTTTCATTCTATACAAATCCTATATGCCTAATTAATCTCCTATAATAAGCACCGAATTGAACCAGCTAATTAATCTAACTCTTGGTGACGTGAGACTGGACGATGTGGTCGGCGAGCGCGCTGTAGGTGGCCTGCGTCGGGTGCACCGAGTCGAAGAACATGAACTGCGCCGGAGACTGGCACTGCGGCAGCACGCTGGTGCACAGCGCCCCCATCGCCGGCAGACCGTTCCCGCAGCAGCCTCGGGTCGTGTCGGTGAAACCTGCAACGCACGCACGCAGCAAATAAAAAGACGAAATTAATTTAATTTAATCAGCAGGGTGCTGGATCAATCGATCTAGCTAGCCTGTAGTTTTTTCCGCAGGCTGTGGAGGATCTGTTGCCGCGCTCACCGTATTTCTGTGGCTGCGTGACCATGTCCATCAACGGGGTGTACACGTCGACGTACGCAAGCGCGGCGCCGGGGGACGCCGCCTCCAGCTTGGTCAGCATCTGTTGCAGCGCCGCGTTGTACCGCTCCGCCGCCGAGTTCTGGTCGGCGACGCAGCCTCCTCCCGACACCAGATTGAGACTCCTCGTGATCGGCAGGCAACCCACCGGCGGCAGGCCGGACACCATGAAGTTCCGGGCTCCCAGCTTGTACAGGCTCTGGTGTATTATCAGTTGTTAAGGCAAATAAACACATCATTAGCGGCCAGATTGAATCAGAACGTACGTACCTGAAGGTATTCCTGGAGCCTGCCGATGAGGTAGTCACTGTACTGGTCGATGGTGGGGAAGCTGAGGGTCCGGACAGGCAGGACGAAGTAGTTCATGGTGACGTCGTTGGTGCCGGCGGAGATGACGTACAGCGACGTGTTGGCGATCTCGGCGGCCTTAGGCATGCCGATCTTGCCGAGCAGGTCCTGGAAGTCGCTGATCTGCGAGGCGAACGTGGACACCATGGCGGTCTGAGCGGTCAGGTCGTCGAGGCCGGACCCGCCCGACGCGAAGCTGACCCCCGTGGAGGCCTCCACGACGGTGAGCCCGCCGTCGCGGTACGCCGGGAGGAGGTCCTTGATGCCGAGCGACTCCACGATGTAGTCGGTGATGAGCTTGCCGTCCGAGAACCGGCCCGTGGCTGCGCCCCCCGGGAAGCCGCGGCCGTAGGGCGCGTGGTCCGCGCGCACCAGCGTGGCCAGCCTGTTGTTGTTGCCCGGGTCCAGCGTCGAGTCCCCGAACGCGAACACGGCCTGGATGCCGCTGCCGCTCGGCGCTGCGGCGGCGGCCTGCAGAGTCGTCGGCGAAGCGAGGAGGAGGAAGGCGCCGAGGAAGAACGCAACGGCTGCGCCCAGGGCTCGCGCCATTGTAGTTCGTGCCGCAGTCTAAGCTTGGCGTACGTGCTTTGGTATGGTTCACGGGGCAAAGGCACCGGTGACCTTTTATATAGGTTTGTGCGCGGGAGGGGCACGTACGGGGATACGGCACACGTACGGGTCGAAGGTCGGTGTCATTGTGCGTTGCGACGCCGGATGGTCGGAGGCTTTGGACTCTTGGAGTCCGGCTGACCTAGGAGCCTAGGACAGCGAGAAACGGGCGAGGTGGTCAGTTCGATCAAGTGACCAGCATCCGCACGTTCTCAATTTCCTCTGTTTTTTTTCGTCTTTCGTGAATTTGGTTTGGTGTTACGGAAGAGCTTACAACTTCGGTTCTATCTGCAACTTTGGAGTCATGAAACCGGACTCCGAAGTGGTCTGCTGGATCGGGTAAGATTGATTGTGCATGCAAGAATCAAAAGTGCACGAAAGTTTTGGCTTGTTGCGTAACCAAGAGTCTTGCTAGCACAAAACGCACGCGTGCAGATGGATTCTTTTGATCTCATCCAGTTATATCAAATTTTGCATTATGCACACATAAATCTTCTTGGATAAACAACACCTTGTTTTTTTGAAACTCTTGGAGACACACCTGGCAATTCTGATAAGTAAATCTAACTACAATTGGGCCACGTTTTCTTCTTTGTCCTCCAGGCCCAATCATCAATCATCACATCAAACCCACCAAAAATCACCAGTCGGTCGTCGAGACAGGCGGACAGCGATAGCGACCGCGACCCGCGCCGCGCGGCCCCGCACACACCGAGAATCCAGCAGGCACCGTATCGCCCGAGAGCATATGCCCGTCCGCCCCTCGGACTTTCGCTGTCACGGTGTGCTCCTCTTATCCCCTCCCCTACCGCTCTCCACTCTACGGCTCTACCGGTAACCGGCCGGCCAGCCAGCCAGCCCGCTCCCCCTCCCTCCCCACTGGGCCACTGCCACCACCAAAACTCGATGGCCTCTCGCGCGCCCACCCCTCCTGCTCCTCCTCCCTACCTCCGCCTCCTCCACGCCGCGTCCCTCCTCTCGCCGCGCCTCCCACTCCCGCACACGCGTGCTCCGCGCTGCCGCGGCGGACGGAGCCGCCTCCTCTCGGCGCTGCCGTCGCCGTCCCCCTCGCCGGCCTCGCTCTCGCAGGGCGTCTCCACCGCGCCGATCGAGCGCGAACCACCGGGACCCACGCCCGCGCCTTCCCCATCTCAGCAGCCGCAGCCGCAGCCGCGCCGGGACCCGGCGATCGCCGCGGAGGTCGCGCGCCTCTCCGCCGCCCGCGAGAGGCTCCGCGCGGCGCGCACGCTCCGCGACAAGCTCCGCGCGCTCGACGCTGAGCCCCGCGTCGCGGCGTTCTTCGGCAGGGACTCGAGCCGCGGGGTGCTGGGCGCGCTCCAGCCCCGCGAGGTGCTCCTGCTGAAATGCCTCGTCGCGGCAGGACAGGAGCACGTGCTCGGTCAAGAGCTCGATTGGTACGGCGGCGACGGCCGTCACGAGCACCACCACCGCCGCAATGGGGTGAGTGGTGGGAGTGCCCTGCGGGAAGCGCTGTATAGCCTGGCCGGTTTGGTCGGGAAGTGGAGCTCGGAGGGAGCGGTGGGTGGCGAGAAGGGGAGCCAGGAAATTAAGGTGCTCCCTAGACTGCTCAAGTTCCTCGACAGCATCGAGGAGTTCTACGACTGCATTGGAGGAATCATCGGGTGAGCATTGCTTGCTTGTATGTGAGAGACATAGTAAACGACGAAGTAGCACTAGTTACCAAATTTGATACGTGCTGGAATCAGAAGTTAGTTAGTTGGTAACTAAAAAGGTGCAAAGTAGTATTGACATTTACGAGCTATTTTGTTTTTGTAATGAAAACAACATTTACGAGCTATGGCATCATATTTAAAATGCAGTCACACAGGAAGGTAAGCTGGGTCTTGTTTTGAAACTACAGGCCTTCGAACACATTTGGTTAGCATTAACTGGATGGCCCTAACAAAGGATGCGATTGGTGACACCAATTGGTAGTAATGGGTCGTTTAACTAGTTCAATATTATCTCAGCTCCCTTGCTTTGAAATCCAGACCAGTTCAGTCAGATGGTAAAACAAACAAGACATGTGTCCCTAGTCCTAACTCCTAACTTATCCCCTTAAGCCATTTTGTTTCTTGTTGTTAATCTGCTATATCTACAAGAGTATGAATGTCTTGATGTTCTTTACTTGCTTTATCCAATTCAGCTATCAAATCATGGCATTGGAGCTCCTTTCAACCTCTAAGGATTGCATGCACCGACCAAGCAAAGAAAAGTTTGTTGATTTTCATGTTCCCAGTGGACTTAATTTATTGGAGGATAAAGAATATGCATCTCAAGCAGCTCTGTGGGGAATTGAGGTTATTTCGTATACCACATTATCTGAAATTGACGATAAGGATATCAATACTTGGTTATTGTTCATATTTCAAGTGCAAATTACATTGAATAATGTTGCATATTAAATAAGGCATTTGTATTCTGTTGTACGGTACAAACTCAAATATGATCTTTTCTAGGGTTTGCCAGAACTAGGTGAAATTTATCCAATTGGTGGTGCGGGTGATCGTCTTGGTTTAGTGGACTCAGATACTGGCGAATCCCTTCCTGCTGCATTGCTCCCTTACTGTGGGAGGTCTTTGTTGGAAGGGTTGATAAGGGATCTGCAGGTACTTTGTTGTGCATATGAAATTTCTCTTTGCATTTTTAGATAATGGATAAATCAATATCCGGCCTCTACATCCGGGGATGTACACAGCCAATTCTTACACAATTTTTGCTAAAAAAGGAGAAAGTCATAGTCTTATAGATCGATCAGGATGCTAGATCAAACAATATAAATGTTTCCATCCTTTATTGGATATCTCTAGAGCAATTACTTTCAGCTTCTTGCTCATCATTGAGAGCGCGTCCTTGGCCGCCTCATCACGCTGCAACTGAGCCCACGAGCGTAACCAGAACGCTCCTCTGAAAATTACATGCATAAAAGAATTATATTTCATTTGATTAAAAATAACATCATTGCGGCATCTCCAGATAGCCCAGTACATGACAGCTATCCCCACCCAAATCAAATTTCTAATCCTTTTATTTTGATTAGTTAGCCAATTACCAAACATGTGGTTGATTGATCTAGGTGGGGTTAGCTTAGTAGCAAAGAAAATAATCCTCCAAATTATTTTGGTAAGGGGGCAGTCTAGGAACAAATGTTGGATGTTTTCATTCCTATTACAGTTGATACACTTCTGACTCCCTTTCCATTTTTTCTTAGCAAGGTTGTCCTTAGTTAAGACGACACCCTTTTGTAAGAACCAAAGAAAGATCTTAATTTTTAGAGGAATTTTTATCTTCCAGATCATTTTTATAACGAAAGGGTGGGCGAGTATCTATCAGATATTGATACATGGAACGGACAGAGAATAACCCAGATTTGGTTAAAGTCCATCTAAAATGATCTGTTCCTGCCACCAATTCAACATTGGAGATTCGTGCTACTAAGCTAAGCCATTCTGAAAGTTTATTATCCACTAGAGCCCTTCTAAAAGAGATGTTTAGAGGGTTGGTGGTCATCACTTTTGACACCGTTGCATGGGGATCCCGTACTATATTATGTAGGGATGGATACTTAACTTTCAATGGTTTATCACCTACCCATACATCATCCCAAAACCTAGTATTAGTTCCGTCCTTGATATCGAAGGAACCATTAGCTAGTACCTCATCTTTGATTTGCATTAGGCCTCTCCAAAAATGAGAGTCATAGGGTTTGGCTGACACTTGAGTAAGGCTTTTGGAGTTTAGGTATTTATTCCTTAGCATAGATTGTCACATGCCTTCTGCGTTTAAAAGATTGACCAACCATTTGGCTAGAAGGCATTTATTTTGCAAATGCAAATTAAGGATACCTAGTCCTCCTTGGTCCTTAGGGCGGCATATGATGATGTCCCATTTGGCAAGTCGGTATCTGTGTTTATCAGAGGAGCCTTGCCAGAAGAACCTTGATCTATAATGATCCAGCTTTTTAAGTACTTCCTTGGAAATCTCAAAGAAGGACATCATAAACATGGGTAGGCTGCTTAAAACTGAGTTCACCAGAACTAGTCTTCCCCCATATGACAGGTATTTTGCTTTCCAGTAAGATAATTTCTGTTTGAAACGGTCTTCTATGTTGCTCCATTCTGAATTAAGGAGTTTTCTATGGTGCATTGGGATCCCTAGATATCTGAAGGGATATTCCCTTGCGTTACAACCAAAGATGCTGGTGTAGAAATCTTCCATCTCTTTAGCTGCACCATAGCAGAAGACTGCACTCTTATGAAAGTTGATCTTCAATCCAGATAGTTGTTCAAAAGCGCAAAGCAACAGTTTCAGATTATGTGCTTGCTCTGGATCGTGATCAATGAAGATAATGGTGTCATCTGCATATTGCAGTATGGATAACCCATCATGTATAAGGTGGGGGACGATACCTCTTATTTGACCATCGGCTTTTGCTCTATTAATAAGAAGAGCTAACATATCAGCAACGATGTTAAATAGGATGAGTGACATGGGGTCTCCCTGCCTGAGACCTCGTTTGGTTTGGAAGTAGGGTCCCACGTCATCATTGACTTTGATGCCCACGCTTCCTCTGGTCACCATTGTTTCAACCCATCTGCACCATTTTGGAGAGAAACCTTTCATCCTTAGTGTTTGTTGTAGGAAAGACCACTTCACTTTATCATATGCCTTTTCAAAGTTGATTTTGAAAATGACACCATCCCATTTTTTGGTGTGAAGTTCATGGATGGTCTCATGTAAGATTACGACCCCTTCCATAATATTCCGGCCTGGCATAAAAGCCGTATGTGTTGGTCTCACCACAGTTTTAGCTACTAAATTAAGCCTATTAGTGTCCACTTTAGTGAAAATTTTGAAGCTCACATTAAGGACACAGATCGACCTATATTGCTGAATTTTAGTGGCATTATTCACCTTTGGGATTAAGGTAATAATACCAAAGTTCAGGCTATAGAGGTCAAGAGCCTCTTTATGCAGTTCTTCAAATAAGGGTAGAAGATCACCCTTGATGACTTCCCAAAAGACCTGATAAAATTCTGTTGGGAACCCATCCGGGCCCGGAGCTTTGTTATGCTCCATTTGGAAGACTGCTTCCCTCACTTCTGATTCAGTGAACGGACTTATGAGGATATCATTTTCCTCCGTCGATACTTGTGGGATATCCAGATTTTGATCTTCTGTCAGGGAGATGTCAAGATCTTCTGGTTGGCCAAATAGATCTTTATAATAAGTCGTGATATGACTTTTGAGGTGCTCATCTCCTACCACAACACCTTGCTCATCTTCAAGTTGATAGATGTGTTGTTTGCGGTGTTTTCCATTGGCAACCAGATGAAAGAACGGGTATTAGCATCCCCTTCCAATAGGGTCTTAACCTTGGCTCTCTCATACCACTTTAATTCCTCTTGTCTCAGGAGATTAACTAAACGTTCTTTGAGATAGTGTTTCAAATTAATCTCTTGATCCGACAAAGGAGTGGTTTCCGCTCTCCTATCAAGATCATCTAAGAGAGCTAGCAGGGTCTTTTTCTCTTTTCGATATGACCCTGCAGTGTGTTTTGCCCAGCCCCTTAGATATTGTCGGAGTCTGCGGATCTTAAACTGCCAACGTTCAAGGGGGGTGGATCCAGAGCATGGAGATTGCCAAATATTTGCAACCGTATCATAGAATCCAGCTCTGATCAACCACCCCCTCTCGAATTTGAAAGGATGGTTTGTTTGGTGGGTTGAATCCCCTGTATTAAGCACTAGGGGAGTATGATCCGAGATATTCCTATCCCTGGGTTGTACTGTTGGTAATGGGTACATGATTTCCCATTCAGTACTAACGAGAACTCTGTCTAACTTTTCAAAGGTGGGGTCATCACCTGGCCCCGCCCAAGTAAACTGGCGTCCGGCCATTGAAATCTCCTTGAAATCTAGAGACTCAATGACTGCATTGAAAAGATTTGGCCATTTAGGATCGAAGACTCCAGAACTCTTATCTTCTGGGCGTATCATTATGTTGAAATCTCCTCCTATGATATATGGAAGAGTCTCTCTGGAACATTTATTGGCGAGTTCTACTAGGAAATCCTTCTTATTCTGGAGCTGTGCTGGTCCATAGACCGTATATAGCACAAAAGTGAAGTCATTTGATTTGACTCTTAGGGTGAATTTTATGTAGAAATCTCCCTCATCGATTGCTCCGATGTCAAAGACATTCAAGTCCACACCAAGCAAGATACCCCCAGACCTACCGTGGGGTGCCATGGCGTGCCAAATAAAATCCTGTCCCCCACAAAGATTTTTGAGGACATGATCCGGGAATGAATCCCGTCCTGTTTCAGAGAGAGCCAAAAACCTATGTTTAGCCAAGTCTCCCAGACCTCTGCTATTCCAGAAAACTCCCTTCATTTTATAATAATTTTTGAGGGGGTCTTTGGCTTCTTAGGAAGTTTGCCATTAAAAGTATTTTTGGCATTATTATATTTTTTTCTTCCGACAGAGTGGAGAGAGATCTTGCATGTAGTTTCTTTTTTTTTTACCAACTTATGGTGTCAACATACATTAGTAAAATTGATGTTTCTTTGCATATACTTCCCTCTACTGTAAGGCCTGTTCCGACACACTTTATCATGCCCCCTTAAGAAATGGATAGCTTGTAGCAGCTATTTTTTTTTTCAATTGCTTTTCAGTTGTGTAAGTGCCATGTTATTTTTGGGCTAGTTACATTTGTAAAGGCTTAAAATAAGCTCTATAGCCTGTTATTATATAATAATGTGAAGCGCTACTTTGTTTCACAGGCTAGAGAGTTTCTCCACTTCAAGATCTTTGGAGGTCAATGTATAACTCCAGTTGCAATCATGACAAGTTCTGTGAAGGATAATCATGAACATATAATTGCAATATGTGAAAGATTTGATTGGTTTGGTAGAGGCCGTGACAGTTTCCGGTTGTTTGAACAGGTATATAACCCGGGACTTATATAATATATCCATCCATTAGAGTGTCCGTTTGGCGCCAAGCTCACTAGTTCAGCTGAACTTTGTTTTCCTTCTAGATTGTGCGTGTTTGCCTTATGGCTTTTTTCTTGTAAAGCGACGCTCAGCTGTGTACCATTTTCGAATGGTAGAGGCTGGAACTTTGTTCCCTTATCAAAAAATAAATAAATAAATTAGAGTGTCCGTTTGTTGTCTGTAGAATCAAAATTTGATCATTCCACCCACAAATTTTATGAAGCTCTAACTAAGTTGCAATGGTATCTATAGCCTTTGGTACCTGTAGTAAATGCCGAGGATGGTAAATGGTTAATCAGCAAATCACTTTTCCCTGTTGGTAAACCTGGTGGTCATGGTGCTATTTGGAAACTGGCATATGATAGAGGTGTACTCCAATGGTTACAAAGTTGTGGCAGAAAAGGTGCAACTGTACGCCAAGTCAGGTTGTCTGGCAAATGATCTTTTTTTCTTTTTTGGGGTGTCAATCAACAAAACGTTTTGACGGGATATAACTGGATTTTGTTTGTTATTTTCAGCAATGTGGTTGCTGCAACTGATTTGACCATCATAGCATTGGCAGGAATAGGTCTTCGATGCAATAAGGTACAAGAAAAGGGCATTAAGTGCTATCCTATTCTGAGGTGGCTCCCATTTGTCGCCGATACAAGTCATTATAATGTCTTTTTTTGCACCATCAAATTGGTAGTCTGTTTTGAAACTCTTAGAGTTGACATCATGATTTCAGAAATTAGGTTTTGCATCTTGTGAGCGAAGACCGGGGGCTACTGAAGGAGTGAATGTCCTTATGGAGAAACAAAGTCTTGAGGGGCTATGGTCATATGGCATCACTTGTATTGAGTACACTGAGTTTGAAAAGTATGGCATCCCAGAACCTACAGTAATTACCGGCAGGTAATATTTCTTTGGGTCGTTCTCAACTGCATAAAAATCATGCAGTCTTCAAATTGGAATGCATACGCATACTCTTATTGGGTGGGGGGGGGGGGGGGGGGCATGGTTTTGTTGCTTTTCCAATTTTCCAATGATCATAGTTTTAGAACATTTGTGTTCTGTGGACTGTGGTTCCTACCTTTGTCAAAGAATACCTGCTTCAGTTCAGTTTGTTTCATTGGATGCAGAGAGCCAGCGATGTGTTTAAGATCAATATTTTTCTCTATAGATTACAGTTCAAACTGGCAATATCTTATCAATTATTTTATCATACATGTTTCTGTAAATTTAGTTCGCAGGTTAGCTTTCCAGCAAATACGAACATTCTCTATGTTGATCTACAAGCAGTAGAGGAAGTTGGATCTCGTAAAAATGCTACTTGCTTACCAGGGATGGTGCTGAATTTGAAAAAGGCAGTATCGTACATCAACCATCTGGGCTTTGAGTGTAGGTACTTCCTTTCCAGTAATTCATCTTAAACTTCCAATCTTTTTTATATGCCCACTGGCAACCCTTGAGTTTTTGGCACTGGATGCCTAGGGTTAGGCTTATCACAATAATTTCAGAAGCTATCATGGCTATTCATTAACATGTTGCCACATCAGTTATTTATGTAATATGTATAATATGTTTAGAAGACTTGTCGTATCAGATTGGCCTAAACTCATTGTGTATTGCTTTGTGGTTGATGTAAATTGACAAAGTAAACCTGCAAGTAACTGCACTGAGGTGGTTATGGCTTATTTCTAGTGATTTCTAGATACTAGATTGTTTTAGATATAAGGGAACAAAGTTCCAGCCAAGTTCTAGATAATAGATAGGCCCCTACACATAAAAGGCATTCAAACTGGACCTTATTCTTATTTACTATAATAGAAGCATATAACACATTGTATAATCCTATATCACCTGGGAAGGTGAGGCAAGCAGAGCAAGGCAACATGAGTGGAGGAAGAGAACAAAACACACCCAAAGTTTACTGCACTACAATCAGAATCACGTTTTGGAATAGTTCAGTCTGTCAGATCTAACATGAAAGTAGAGTGTTTTGTTAGTTTACCTTGCTTCCCCTCTATCTTCTTTTCCAGCAGTTAGAACCTGCATATGCGCTCAGCTGCTCAGGCATGCGGTGGAGATCAGATCCTGGCCGGTTCCTGCATCTATTCGAGCCACCGCATCAATTTGAGTTTGTTATGTCGATTTGAGGGGGAGCAGCACCGATTTGGACTTGAGTTTGTTTGTTATGTCGATTTGAGGGGGAGCAGCACCGATTTGGACTTGAGTTTACTGGCCGGAGAGCAGCTGATTTGCACTCGTGCAGATTGGTTTGATGGGTAGCAGGCTAGCAGCAGATTGCTATCCGTCGATCCTTCTGCTGCCAAGCAGCAAGTCTTTTTTGAGGTTTGTGGAACAAGAAACTTGATCGCAGTGTTAACTCCATGA
>JAJDON010000242.1:0-11958 GCA_022036555.1 Microstegium vimineum | reverse complement strand
TGGGGTTTACTTTTCTTTCTTTCTCTCAATTAAAGAAGTAATTGGAAAATAAAACGCAAGTAAAAAAATGGAAATAAACCCAGTATAGACTGGTCTTTCAATTAAACTTTTGTTCTTCGGGTTTGATTGTGTCTAGTTTTAGTTGGAATTTGGTTTATCGTTGGTTTGAACTGCATTGCTGATATTGATCCCAAGAAAAAAACAGGGGGTTTACAGTAATCCGTGAACAGCCAGCCATGCACTGTAAAAATAGGATAGGTTCGATCTATGGTCATTGGGGGCCTCCTAAAAGGATTACTAAATTCATTAGTTGTTCTAAAGAATCAAAACGGTTGGTTTTTAAGGGAAATTCCCTTGTCGGCTTTCCGTGAAATACTCGTTTGGTCGGGGATTCCAAACACGTCATAAGCTAAACCCGTACTGACAAATAACCAACCGCAATGAATAGGGAAGGTATAGAAATGCTATGAATAACCCGTATCAAATTACTGGTATTAATATCAGCAAAAGAACGTTCTCCCGTGCTTCCAGACATGCTGAGCCCCCAAAAATTTTTTATTCAAAAAAGGAATTGTTTCCCGAAAAAGATGGGATCCACCAGTAAATAGAAAATTACTGATATTTCATCCTTGTGAGATTGTCAATTTTGTACCAAAGGTGTATTTTGAGTATACCGAATTAGTATTAGCTATCCTTCCTATGGCACAGCAATCCGTTTTGCTTGGTCCCGAACAGAATTCTTTTTTCTTTTTTATTCCTTGTCTATAGGAAAATTAATGTTATTCAAGGCATCAATAGAACCCCACAATTTTGGGGGTCCTACTTATTTTCTTTTGTCTTCGGAATAGTAGAATAATTTAATTTAGAATAGGGGCCCAAAGGGATTTTGGGAAAAAAAACCTAAGTTAATGATTAATAAGTTAAAGAATTTGGGAAAGGATATTCTCATATTGACGAAATTACAAAGATAAGTATATGCAAAATCTATCCCTTTTTAGTTAAAGGAATTTAATTGGTTAGCATAAAATAATATCTAATAAATAGAAATCGAATAGTGGATAATCCGTTATGAAAGAAACGGGGAAAACATTCTTTGAAGGGAAACAAGATTCGTAATATCCTTGTCTTGTTTGTTGGATTAGGTCTAACTTTTTTGACCAAACAGCAAGCTGGAACTTTACAAGGGAAAAACTTAAAAGAAAGGATTTAAATTTAAGTAAATTCGAATCAACTTTTGTTGGGGTCAAAAAACGAATAAAAATAAATAAAAAAGTAAATTCAAGGAATAGTTCCCTTTTTGAGGGGGCCCCCCGGGGGTCGTGGGATGCTTTTCTTCTCCTCTTATTCCATATGGAATTCAATGAGTTAAATTTAAAAAGGAATAGGGGAATATTCGACCGTTTGCTCCAAAAAGAGGATGAAATCCCTTTCCTCTTAAAAAGAAATAATCCGAAATAGAAAGAATTTTTTTTTTTCAAATTCAATTCTTTATTTATCTTTTATTCCAAAATTCCCGAAAAATCCAAATTTTATTTTTCAATGGCGTTAGATGATCTAGTTCTTAATATTATTAGTTTACTTAACTGAAAAGATTCAACAACAAATCTCTTGATTCGGAATAGGGACTTATGTTCCGTCTGATGAATCGATTTTCTTTTTTTTTACACTCCTGTATCTCACTCTATCTTGTTTTTTAGTATTTTAAAAATAACCGATGAATTATGTTTTTTCCATAATTTAAACTTGGGTAAGTGCTTTCCCAACATATGTGTGTAGAAAAAAAAAAATGGATTTAAGCCTTCATGTTACTATAAACTAGTTATTTCGGTTTTTTAGGCGCTTTAACTATAACCCAGCTTTTTTTTGGGTTGAACAAGTATTTTTTTTGAAATGAATTGAATAAATGAAAAATTCTTTTCTTTTGGATTCCTGGTTTCTGACTTTTTTCCCACATAATTACCAATTCTTTTTTTGGTCATTGAGATTCGTGGATAGTTTAGACTATTATTTAGAGTTAGACCCCCTTTTTTTTTTTCCCCCTTGAAAAATCAAAATGATTGAAGTTTTTCTTTTTGGAAAATCGTCTTGGCCAAATTCCTATTTTTTTAGGGGTTATTCGTGCTGCGTATTTGAATCAGGGTGGGGATCGTTGGATCTTTGATTGGTAAAATTTTTTTTTTGATTGCCTCCTCTCTGGTTGGAGGGGTAAAATTGGAGTTGAAATTTACTTTGTTTTTTTTAAGTTATTTTGTTTCGAATAAAATATATGGAATACGCTCTGTAGGATTTGAACCTCGACATGGGGTTTTGGAGACCCGCGTTCTACCAAATAAATAGAGCGTTTTTCAAAACAAAAAAAAAAAAATCCTTTTTATTCCTGTGTCTCCGTCCGTATAGTTCCACAATTCAAGTTATACCCCTTTAATCGTCTCCCACTATGCCCTTTAAAGAAAAGAGAATTAATTTATGGTGGGATGACGGATTTGAAACCTGTGACTTTTTTACCCAAAACAAACGCGCTAAAGCTGCGCTAATCCTTTTCAAATTGTTTCAAATGCCATTGTACCAATTCCTTTTTGTTTTTCCCTGTATTTCTTCTATTTTTTTATCCATATGAACTTTTGTCATTTTTTTTTTTGGTTATTTAATCAAGGAAGGGATAATAAAAATCCGTCCAATTTTTACCTATAAAAAAGACTACTATTCCTTGTAATGTTTAGGGGAGGGGCATCTTTTTTAGGGATAGGAAAATTTGTCTTTTGGTTCATTTATATTATGAAAAATTCTTTTGTTTTTTTTGGTTTGGAATTTCGCCTAAAAAAAAAGAAATACAAAGGATCTTGGCCCAAGAGTATCGTCATATATGTATTTCCAAAACGGAGGAGGATTTTTAATGGGGGATATAAAAAATATCTCTCTGTAGACCCGTGCAATACTCTATGGTTTGGGGCTTAGCAGGTTTTTTGATAGAATCATGTTTTTTTCCCAGTGCTTTGTTCATTCCCCTTTTTTTTTCTGTATTCCCTTTCAAGAGATGAATTCTTCGTGACATGACGAAAATTTTCCCTTTTTGAATTCTTTTTTTTGTATATGAAGCAAAAGAAAAAAAAAGTGGATAAGGATTTTTCTTTTTTATTTTCTTGTTTTTTTACTTTTTCGAATTTTCAAAAAATTTTTTTTTTCTATTTTGGTTGGGGTTTGTTGAGAATTCGAAGAATTACAACAAAAAAACTTAGAATCAATTTTTGTTAGGAACTTTCTATGGATTTTTTCTTCTTCTTTTTTTGGATCCAAAATAGAAAAAATAAAAGAATAGGTATAGAATTTAAAGTTAAGTCGTCCAAAAGGAAAAAGGAGGTTCAGGGCCAAAGGGGAAAAGATTTAGAATCCGAGTTTTTTTGGGAATGTATTAGTTGTGTTCAAAAGGGTCCAAAAAGGGAATCGAGGGGGTTTTCAGATATGTACTCAAAAAGAATCGCCAAATACGCCGGCAATTAAATTAAGAAATTTTGTTTATTGTCGAAAGCTACCCTCATAATAAATAAAGAAATAGGAGCATCGTGGTTCGATTTTTCCAAAGAACAGAAGAGTAAAAAAATTTCTTTTAAAAATATAAGAACTAGTAAAATAAAAAATTAAAAATCAATAATTGATTTTAGGTAGATATTTTTCATATGTTGGGGGTTTTTTTTGGGTTTTTTTTTTGGATTTTTTATTTTGATTAGAAATTTTAATTCAAAAAATTTATGGACCAAAGAAAGACTATTCTTCTGGTTTGGATCAAAAATTAATAAAAAAAAGTCCATTTTTTTTTTTAAAATTTTTAATTAAGGAATAATTTTGTTTTAAATCTAAACATTTTTTTTTTAAACAACCCCCTTTTGAAATCCCAAAAACCCCCTTTTTATAAAATCTAAGCAAAATTTTTGTAAATTAAAAAACTTTTTGTAAATCCAAACAACCCTTTTTGTGGGTTCTGAATAGGCCGGGGGACGAATTGTTATAGAAAATGGTTTAATTAATCGATTTTTTAGTGAACAAAGGAAAAATTTTTTCCGACGAATAAATAGATTTAAACCCTTTAAACAAAAACGATTAATTACTCTTGTATAAAACAGGTGTATTTTTCTTTCTTACCATTTTAACTATGAGAAAGAGAAACAAATTTCAAGCCCCGGCAATTTCAATAATTATGGTCTAGGGAAAGAAAAAAATGACATATTCTCAATTAACACAAAAGTTCAATTCCAATCGCTTAAGAAACTCAAAACCCGAATTTAGAAAAACAATCGAAATTAAATTCCCATTTTGTTTTTTTTTCGAAAAGGGTTGACTTATATAAAGTAAACCAATTTTGTTTTTGTGTTTGTTATAAGAAAGAAAAATGGGAAAAAAAAATGTTTTTTTTTTATTGCAAATGCTCGTTGTTCCTACCACTTAAACTTATTTTTTGTATCTTCCGGAGTTCCTCTCGGGAATTCGGTTTTAATTATTTTGTATATTACTTTTTTATCCTTTTAAATTGTGGTCCTTTTTTATTGGAAATGTGTAAAAATTATTTGGTTTGATACAGACTTGTGCAAGCATTTTCGATTAAAAAATCAATTTTCTTGGATAGATTGTGATTTAATTTTTCTATTATTGAATCTTATTACCCCGGGTTGCTGGGGTTTATCCGAGTGATCCACAAACGGCGAAAACCCTTTTTTCCCTCCCTTATCCGATGGAAAAAAAAAAAATTTGCTTTTTTTATTGTTGAGAAATTTAATTCGTTTAAGTTTAATTGAGCCCCTCTAAAGTTTGAGGCAAATTTAAAACCGCTTTTTTTGTTCGTCGTCCCCCGGCTTTTATACCCCCGGGGGGAATTTTGGTCATTGAACCAAATTAACCTTTTTGAAAAAATAATGATTTCTTTTTTTTAAACCCTATTTTTCCCTTTAAACCTTAACGGATTATTCCGAAATATAAAATTTTTAAATTTCCCAATGGTTTTTGTTTCTAAAACTTCCCCAAAACCACGTTTTTTTTTTCTATTCAGTTATTTCCCCTTTTGAAATTTTTAAATTTTAAACGTTACTAAAAAAAAAAGTGGGTTCCTCGTTTTTAGGGTTTCCCCTTTTAAAGGGGCCGAGGCCCTCTCTAACCCGGAGCCCTTTCTTTCTTTTCTTCTAAGGTTTTGTAAAATTGTATGTTCACATTTTTGGCTCAAACCTATCCATTTTTGAGAAAAATTAACTCTTTTCACAATAAGAGTTTTTATCCCGGGGCGGTATTTAATTATGAAGTTGGTAAGTAGCTGCCCCTTTAGTCCGTTTTTTTTTAAGTAAAGGAGTTAATCCCCTTTTTTTTTTTTATTATTTCCTCCGCTTAATGGAAACCTTTTTTTTTACCAAGGGGGGAATTGCTTTCCAATTTTTTTGATGTTTGGGGATTTGAACCAAAGGAAACCAAAAAATTTTTATATCCCTTTGAAATTAGGATAGAGCTTTCTACCCTATTCATTGGCCCCCGTTTTGGTTTCTTAAAAATTTATTATTTTTTTAAACCCTCTTGATCTGAACGAGGGGGCTCAAACCCCCCTTGCCATTTTTCCTGGGGACGCTGAGGACCCCCTTAAAAGCGCGGCCGTTTTTTTCTAGCATTTCGTATTGGCGGTCTTGCATTTCAAATTTAAGTTTTTTTAAACCTTTTGGAGGGGTCGTATGTTTTTTAAAAAATGGTTTGGGTTTTTGATCGATTTTAAAACCTGATGTTTTCATCCCCATGGGTTTTTTAAATTTTCTATAGCAAAAAACCCAAAATTTTTGGGGTTTGAAAAAAAATTTACAAGAAATCCCCCCATTTCCAATCCTTAAACATTTTGGAAACCACACTGGACCCAGTATCGCAGTGCTCGTCAATCATTTTTCCCCTACAATATGGGAAAGTCCTAAGCTTTGGTTTTCGTCTGCTGACATAAAACATCCCTTTCCAGGGTCTTCGGTTTAAAACCCCAAAAAGGTTTGGGCCTGTTTTTAGTGTTTAAAAACCCTTTTGTGACCCTTTTTCGCGAACTTTGTGAAAAACTTTTCCCACTTCTAGTAAAATTTCGGGTTTGTCCTTCCCCGAAAATTTAAGCACTAGCGGTTGGTAAAGGGGGCATTTTTCCTAGCGTGGGGAAATGCTTACGTTTGGGGGGGTTCTCCTCCAAGCAGAAAAAGGAGGCCTTTGGCCCGCGGTTTTCCGAGGCATTTTTGTTTTTATATAAAGGTGTCACCTTTTGCATCGTTTCAAAAAAAATGCCTTTCCCTGAGATTAGCCCCCCGCCAGGGGATTTTTTAAAAAACAAAAAATTATCGTTTTTCCATCTTCTTTTCTGAGATTTTCCTTTCGCCCTTTAAAAATAGGGATTGTGTTTCCCCCAACCCGAATCTTTGAAAATTAAAAAAAGTGCCCTTTTTCCCCGGAAAAATAACATTGTAAAAGTCAAACCCAAGTCGCTTCTTCATCCCCGGGGAATTTCCGGTAAGGTCTTTTGGAACACCAATGGGCTATTTAGTTTAATATTTTTAAAAATTTTAAAGTAAAAAAATTCATTTTAAATTAGGGAAAAAGTAAGAATGGAAGGGGAAAAAAAAGAATCCCCCAGTTTATTTTTCATTTTTTTCTTTTTCTTTTAAGAATACTATAGTTCTATTAATACATAGATTAAAATTTTAATACTAGTTTTGGAAAAAGTTTTCTACATATAAAAAAAGGAAAAGGACGATTGAATAAAAAAAAAGGAATCCGTGTTCGAATGATAAAACAAAGAGGGAGAAGGATTTTTCTTCTTTTTTCCAAAATACCCCAAAAGGCAACCATTGCTTTATTGGCACTTTTCGAGTATAGAATAGTTTCTGTTTTCTCTTTCTTCTTAAAAACAGAATTGGTTTTTTTTTTTTAAATTTGGAAAGGGAAAATAAATATTCCCCGCTTTGGGACATAGAACCCCCTTTAAAAAGGGTTTTGGTACATAGTTATGTTTTTGGGACGGGTCTTTTCCAATGGGATAAAAAAAAAGCGACATGTGTCTATTTTTCTTTGTTTAAAGGGGGTATTTCCATGGGTTTCCCTTTTGGTTTCGTTTTAAATTACGGGTCGTATTGAATGCCCGGGTCGTTTTCCCTTTCCCGGTTTGCATATAATGCACCCCAGCTTGTTTCTGGTTGGGCGGCTCGTTGGCTTTATACAAAATTAGGGGGTTTTTGATCCCTTAAATTTTTTTTTTTGGACCAAATGGGGGAGCAAGGTATTTTTCGTCATCCCTTCATGCCTCGTTTGGAATTAAAATTTTCGTGGGGTGGTTGGGTATTTCGGGAGGAATTGAAAGAACCCGGGTATTTGGAGTTTGAAGGTTTTGGCAGGTGGCATTTTTTTGGTTTTTGGTTTTGTGTTTCTTTGGCGCTATTGGCATTGGGTATATTGGGACCTAAAAATATTCTGTGATGAGGGGCGGGAAAACCTTTTTTGGGGGATTTCCCCAAAGATCTTTGGAATTCATTTATTTTTGCAGGGGTGGCTTGTTTTGGCTTTTGTCCCTTTTCATGTAAACGGGTTTTTTAGGGCCCCTGGGATTTGGGTGTCCAAACCCTTAGGGACAAACTGGAAAATTTAACAAGCTGTAAATCCTGCGGGGGGGTGCAAAAGGGTTTTGACCCTTTTTGGTTCCGGGGGGGAATAGCTTCGCTTTCATTTTTGTGCGGGTACTTGGGTATTAGGGGGGCCTTTTCCCATCTAAGTGTCCGTCCGCCTAAACTCTATAAAAAGGGGTTTACGTAGGGGAATTTTTGAAACTGTTTTTTTCCATTTGTATCGCTGCTGTTTTTTTTGCTGTTCCCGTTAGTTCCCGGAAAAAACTTTGTGGAAAAGGATCGAAACTACCCCAACAATTTTTGGGGCCAAATCGTTATCAGTGGGTTCGGGTTTCGTTCGCAAAAAATATATCGAAGAGTTAGCGAGGGGTTGGGCCGAAAATTTTTTTTATCAGAAGTTGGTCAAAAATTCCCGAAAAATTGCCTTTTATGTTTATTTTGGGTAATAACCCGGCAAAGGGGGGATTATTCAGAGCGGGCCCTAAGGGGAAAATGGGGGGGGCTTTAGGGTTGGATGGTTAGGAATCCCGTCTTTAGAGTTTAAAGAAGGACGCGGCTTTTTGTAGTGGGATGCCTACTTTTTTTAAAAACATTTCGGTATTTTTGGGTAGAGGGAAGGGAGGGGAAATTTTGAGAGCGACGTTCCTTTTAAAAGGCGGGAACAAAAAAAAGTGTTGAACAAGTAGGCGAAAAGGGGTGGGTTCTTTGGGGGGCGAAATTAATGGAGTAAGTTTTTTGACCCTGCTACTTTTAAAAAAATATGCGCGGCGTGAAAATTTGGGGGAAATTTTTAAATTTTTTTCAAAGCTACTTTAAAAATCGATGGTTTTTTTTCGCAGCAGTCCAGGGGTTGGTTCCCTTTTGGTCATGTTTACCTTTGCTTTGCTCTTCTTTTTCGGAAACCCTTTGGCATGGCGGGTCGAACCTTGTTCCGAGATGGTTTTTTTGGTTTTTTGATCCCGGGCTTGGAAAGCTCAAGTGGAATTTTTGGGAACCTTTTCCCAAAAAGTTGGAGATCCAAATCCAAAAGGGGGACAGGAGCCTGATAACCCCATTTGGGGGGATGGTATCTTTTACCTCTCTTTTTTTTTTGTTTTTAATGGGAAAATCCTTTCTTTGGGCTTTTTTCTTTTTTTTTATGGGAAAAAGATCCAAATGTTTAAAATGAATAGGTGTGGAAGTTATAAATTGAAAATTAAAAAAAGGATCGAATCTATGGAAAACATTGGGGTTTTTTGTTCCCTTTTTGGGTTTGTTTTAGGGATAATTTTTTTTGCTATCTTCTTCCGGAACCGGGTAAAGGGTTTCCGGGTAAAATAATGAAATTTTTTTAATTGGGAAAGGGAAAAAAAAAAAATTTTCCCTTTAAGTAAGAAAATCCCCCCGGGGGGGATTTTTTCTTCAATTATTTTCCCTTTCCTTTTAATAAAATTTTTCATTTTTAGAGGGTTGGGGGCCCCCGGGAATAATTTGGAAAAAACCCAAATGAAACTTAAAAAAGGGAAACCCAAATTTAGATTTGGCGATTTTTTAAATTACCCTTTTTTCATTTTTAAAAAAATTTTTCCCTTTTTTAAAACCCCTTTTTTTAAGAAAATTTATAAATACTTATTTTTTTTAAAAATTTTAACTTTTTCTTTTAAACACCCCTTAAAAATAAAAAAAAAAAAAAAAAAAAAAAAAATAAAAAATTTTTATTGTTTTTTTTTGGGTAATTCTTTTTTGATTATCCTCATTGGATGTTTTTTTAAATTAATAACAATTTTAATTTTTTTTTTTTTTTTTTCCCTTTAAAATTTTTTTAAAGTTAAAGAAAGTTTTTTTTTTTTAAAAAATTTTTTTAATAAAGTTTTTTAAAAAAAAGTTTTTTCTATTCCAAATTTTAAAAAAATAAAAAAGAAAATAAATTAAAAAAATTAAAAAAAAACCCATTAAAGGGATGAAAATAACTCCAGGAAAATTACAAAAAAAGTTTTTTTCAAAATTTTGAAAAAAAAATTTTTATTTTTTTAACCTTTTTTTTTTCTTATTTTCCATTTTTATAAATTGGTCTTTTAAATAAAATAATTTAACATAAGATTTTTTAAATAAAAAATCCCCAAAAAAAGGATTGAAAATGGGAAAATTTCTTTCTTTCATCTTTGTTAAAAAGTTGACTTGACATTTATTTGAAAGGAAAAAACCCGGAAAGGTTTTCATAATGAAAAAAGTTTTTTGCCCCCCCTTTTTTCCCATTTTTTTTTCCTTAAAAGAAAAAATTTAAAGGGTTTCCCCCAAAGGGAGAAAACCCCCGGGGGAAAAAAATGATTTTTAAAGGGGGGAAATTTAATAGGGGGAATTTAAAAAAAATTAATTGGGATGGTTTTTTTAAAAAATTAAGGCGTTTTTGGGGGAAAAAAATTAAATAAAGGTTTTTTGGGGTTTTTTTTTTTTGGGATTTTAAAAAAAATTTTTTAAACTTTATTATTTTTTAAAAAAGGGGGAAAAAAAAAAGCCCCCGGGAAAAATTTTTTTTTTTTTTTAAAAAAAGGGGTTTGGGCTTTTTTAAATTTAAAATTTGGGGTTTTTATTTCAGGTGTTGGTTTTTTTGGGGGTTTGTTTTTTTTGGACGGGGTTTTTGGGGGAAAAAAAGGGAAATTTTGAAATTAAAATTTTTGGAAAAAATTTTTTTTTTTAAAAAAACCCCCAAAAAATTGGAAAAAAATTTTTGGGGGGGGGAAATTAAGGGGGAAAAGGGGGGGGAAATTTTTTAAAAATTAAAAATTTTTATTTTATAAATTTTTAATTTTAGGGGGTTAAAGGGGTTTTTTTTAAAATTTTTAAAATTTAAGGGGGTTTTAAAGGGGTTTAAAAAAAAAAAAAGGGTTTTTTTTTCATCTTTTTTATTGGACCCTTTTTTGGGGGGGGAAAAAGGGGCGGAAGGAAATTTGGAAAAAGGGGGGAAAATTTTTTTGGGGAAAAAGGTTTTTTTTTTTAAAATTGGAAAATTTGTTTTTTTTGGGAATTTTAAATTTTTTAAAAAAAAGGGAAGTTGGGAAAAAAAGGGGGGGAAAAAAAGAAGGGGAAAAAAGGAAAAATTGGAGGGAAAAAATTAAGGGGGGGGAAAATTTTTTTAAAAAGGGAAATTGGGGGAATTTTTTTTGGGGGGGAAATTTTTTTAAAGGGAAATTTGTGGGGTTTTAAAATTTTTTTGGGGGTTTTTAAGGGGTTTTAAATTTTTTAAAAAAAGGGGGAAAATTTTTTAAAAAAAATTTTTGGTTTAAAATTAAAATTTTTGGGTTTTTGGGGGATTTTATATTTTGATTTTTGGGATGGAGTTTAAATTTTTTTAAATTAAAATAAAAAGGGGGGGTTTTTTATTTTTTTTAAAAGTTTTTTGTTTGGAAATTTAATTTTTGAAAATTTTGGGAAAATTTTTTTTAAAAGGGGGGGGAAAAAGTTTTATTTGTGGGGGGTAAAAAGAAAAAAGGGGGGAAAAAAAAAGGGGTTTTTTTGGGAAAGGGGGGAAATTTTTTAGGGGTTTTTAATTTTTTAAAAGGGGGGGGGTTTTAGGTAAAAGTTTAAGATATTTTGGAAAATTTGGAAAAAATTAAATTTAAAAAGGGTTTAAAAAGGTTTTTATTATTAAAATTTGGAAAAAAAGGGAATTTGGGGTTAAAATGAAAGATAAAAAATTAAAAAAAAAGGTTTTTGGGGGTTTTTCCCACCCAAAAAATTTTCCCCCCCCCTTTTTAAAATTTCCCCCCGGGGGTTTTTTCCCAAAAACCAAAAAAAAAAATTTTGGCCCCAAAAAAGTTTTTTAAATATTTTTTTAAAATAAAAAACCCCAAAAATAAAAAATTTACCAATAAGGGGGGAAAAAATTTATTTCCCCCTAAAAAAATCAGGGGTTTTTAAAAACCCTTTAAGTTTTTTTTTTTTTAAAAAAAGGGCCCTTTTTTTTTTCCAAAAACCCTTTTTAAAAAATTTAAAATTAACCGGAGAAAAAAAAAGAAAAATTTAAAATTTTAAAAAAGGGTTTAAAATTTTTTAAAAAAAAAAATTTTGGGGTTTTTTTTTTATAAAGGGTTAAATTTTTTTTTAAATAAAAAAAATAATTTTGGTTTGTAATAAAAAAAACAATTTTTTTTAAAAAAAAAAAATTTTTCCTTAAATTCCCTATGAAAAAAAAAAATTTCCCCTTTTTTAATTTGAAAAAAATTTTTTTAAAAAATTTTTTTTTTTTTTTTAAATATTTTTTTAAATTTTTTTTTAATTTTTAAAAATTCAACCCATAATAAAAAATTTTGGAAATTTTAATTGGGTTTTTTCTTTTTCCCCAAAAAAAAAAAGAAAAGGGTTTAAA
>JAJDON010000241.1:0-11995 GCA_022036555.1 Microstegium vimineum | reverse complement strand
GAAATAAACATAAAAAAAAAAAAACACAACCGTGAAAAAGGGGGAAAAATTAAGAAAACCTTTCACCCTCTCTCACTAAAGCCGGGTCCCGCTCGTAATGCCGGGGAGCAAGCACGGCGCCGACGACCAAAAAACACGGGGGCGTTCACCTTTTCAACAAAAAACCCGTTAAAACCAAAACACTTGCATCGGCATCTCCCGCTTCCCCCCAAAAACCCAATAAGGTCGACCCCCAAAACTACCCTAAAAAAACGCCTCACCGGCGACGAGGGCGGCCCCCGGGCTCCCGCGCGACCCCGGGCGAGTACACCATGCCCGGGGAAAAACCAAGATCGCAAACGACTCGGGGAACAACCGAAAAAACGCCCCAAAAAAAAAAGGGGGGATAAAAACCACCGGGGAAACCCTCCCCCCGGGGCCAGGGGGCATCCCGCACGCGGCCGCACAGCCCGGGAAAAAAGGCCTAATGGCTCAACCAACCACCCCAGCATCTTAGGGGGCCCCCCAAAAAACTGAAGCGAACCAAAACAACCAAGAGCAAAAGCAAACCCCCCGGGGGGGCCGGGGGCCAGGGGGGGGAAACGGGGGAGATCTCAAAACGTGCCCCGGGCAAACCCTGCGCACGTCTCGAAAAAACCAAACACCACGGGGGACGCCCCAAGGTAGGAAAAACTACGCAAAACCTCAACATGAAAAAAACCAACAACGACTCCCCCCCCCGGGGGTGAAAACCGACGCGGGGGCGCTGAACCCGCCGGAGGGGAAAAAAAAACCAAACGCGGGGGTTTTGGGAAAAAAGCTCCCAACCCCCCCACAAACTCTAAAGCACCAGGGCCCCCCCCCGAACACAAAGCGCCGCAAAACCGGCCAAAGGCGAAGCAGATGTTTTTGGGCCAAAAAAAACCCCGTCCGGGGAAAAACGGGAACTGGGCAATTCGGCGTTGGGGGGGCTGAAAACCCACCAAAGGAAAACGCGAAGGGGGAGGGGGTTTCAGGGGAAAAAAAAAAATATAAAAAGGGTTTTTTAAAAAATTTTTAAAAAACATTTTTAAAAGAGTTTTTCCCCCCCTTTTATTTTTTTAAAAAAACTTGAAAAACACAAAAAAAAAAGTAAACACAAAAAATGAAATTTTAAAAACTGAGCCCCAAAATTTTTTCCCAAAAACAACCAAAAGCAAATTCTTTTTAGATTTTGAAAATCATTTTGGGGTTTTGTTTAACCCCTCGGGGAATTATTTTTGGGGGTTTTAAAATTTTAAAATTTTTAAAATTTGGGAAAAGATGACCAGCATTCAAACAAAAAAACCCCAAAACCAATCAAAAAAACCATTTTATACAATGCAAAATTTGATTCTCAATAAATTGAATGAGAAAAATGCAAAAGTTTAATGATAAATTTTTTTAAAAAATTTTTAAACCCACCGGGGGGTTTTAAAAAAGGGGCCCCCCTTTTCCATTAAAAAGGGGGGCCCCAAAAAGATATCATTCGTCTCTGTTTTTTCCCCCCGTTCTTATTACTCGGGAAGGCGAAGAAAATTTCATCTCATTCGGGGGAAAGTTCCCCCCTTGGGAGAATGTCCCATGCATTCCTCAAAAAGTTTTTCCCATGGGCAAAACCACCCCCCTTTGGGGGGGAAAGGGATTTTTTTTTTCCCCAAACAACAAGGGGAGAGACTTTTCCCCAAAAGCAGGGGGGGGAACGCCCGGGAAAATTTTCGGGAAAATGCCCCCCCCCGGGGAATTAAAGATTGGTTTCCTGTTTAAAAGGGCTTCAACTATTTTTTTAACAACAATAACCCAGCCCCCTTTGATGGCCGTGGGGGGAGCTTTACTTCCCTCAATTCACACAAGCAAAAGATTTTAAATTGAAAAATTATGCCCAAATAAGGGGTGGAAAGAAAAAGGGCCCCCCATCAAGAAAAAGGGTCAGAAACTTTTTTTTAAGGGGGGCCCCTTTAAAAGGGCTGGCCCTTTGATAAGAAATTTGAAGAAGACAAACTTCAAGAAGGAAAAACCCCAAACCAACAATAAGGAATTACCCCCACCAATCATCAATTAAAAAATGCATGCCATATTAAACCCTCCCTTAAAAAAGGACCTAGGTGTCCCCCTTATTGCTCCACAACTCACAATTCAGCATGCCCTCTGATTGGGAGCAACGTAGCGTCATCCAAGGTATTTTGAAAACTAACTATACACTTTTCCCCTACCCAAGTTTGCATTAGGGGGTAATCAAATTTGCTCCCCCCCCGGGGGTCGTGAAAATATTTCCCCAAAAATACAAATTTTTCACCCCGTGGGTTTCGGGTTTGGATAGGGGAAAAACAAAAAAACCCCCCATCCTAGAAACTATTCCCACACCGCCAAGCACACATTAGGGGGGCAGGGAAAAATTAATTCACAAAACAAGGAACCCGGGGATATTTCCCTTCAACCCAAAAAATCGACAAAGCCCATAGTAAGGGGATTCGAAATCGTCCACAATTAAACTTACCCCACAAAAGTGAAGAACAACCGCGGGCGAAACCCAACCGGTATGGGGGAAAAAGGGACAAAGCCTTTCAACCCCACCTAAAAAACCCCAAAGAAACCACGAATTGGGGGGATGACCCCACTTTAAAAATTGAAAACAGGGTACATAAAAAGGGGAAATCCATAAAGGTGATTTTCTTTTACATTCCTTTTAAAATTTTTTCAATCTTTCCTTTTCATAATCGTCCTTTTAAAAATTTAAACCCCAAACAAACATTTTAAAAAACCCAAAAAAATTTGAAAACAAAAAAACCAAAATTTTTAAACTTTTCCTGTCCACAAAATTTCCATTCTTTGAATTGCATAGGAGGGTTTCCCTCACAAGCAGGGCCATTAGGGCCCAGGGGTCCGTCAACCGGCCCTGGGCCCCACCCCCCCACCACCATACCCGGACCCCCCGGATTGAGGAGGGCCACTCTTTTGATCCCACAGGGTGGGGCCCACCAACCCTCCCCCTTCCCACCCCTTTCTCTGCCTCAGATCTTCTTTGGTTTTCCCCAAAAAAACAAAGCAGGACCAAGGAGGACATTTTGACTCATCCCCCCTCTCCTTTCTCCCCCCAGCCATCCAAAGTTTGCCTTTGCAAACCACCCACCGAAAGCCCGGGGAAAGAATTTTGCAACACAAAAACCAAACTCCACTCACCTTCCAAAAAAGAAATCTTTTCCCCATACCTTTCCCTAAATCAATCCCATTCTTCTTCATCATCCATCTCAAGAAGCGTGATACTAATAAGTAGGAGCCTAACCTCTTCTATCATCACTTAACTTCTTGAGCATCCTAGGAAACGACCATGCTCCTCTTCCCTTCTCTCTAATCACTCAAAGCCAAAAGAGGAAGCATCCCTTGCCATCTATCAGGCAAAACCAGCATGGCCCCTGTCCTATCCTTGCTCCCCCACTACCATCCATTGTGGCATGGTGCAAAATCATCATGAAGCATCCAAAGGAGGATTGACCGATCTAGAAGGGGGCCCCCTCCTCTCAAATCCTTGTCGAGCATCTCCTCCATACCGCTACCTTGCAAGAAGAGCACTCAGAGTGAGAGCAGAGCGGTCGGCCGACCGGCCCACACCCCAATCACTCTCCCTTCTCTGCTATATGAACACAGGCATGCCAACTCTCTCAGACACACCTCCTCGGCCACAGAAGCTCACAAAGCCAAACTCCCCTGCCATCTCTTCGTTTAGCTCCACTGCTAATCAAGCAAAGGATTCTAGCTTAGTTAGCTAGAGTGCTACAATGAAGTCACTAAAGAAAGCTCTCAAGAAAGCGCGTAGCTCAGTTAGTGGGAGTTCTTCCAAAAATTCCCAGGGAGGTAGCTCATCTCAAGGTACGAATATTATGTCAATTGATTCAAGAAGGTCCGAGTCAGTACATGGTTCGGGTGCAAACCGAAATCATGGCCAGCAGTGCCAGTCATAATGATTATGAGCAAGAACATCCTAGTGTCGGTCATTACAAACCGGCCGAGCCTTCAGGAGATCAAACATCATGGGTGACTGATCCGGACACCGGCATTTGGCTCACACCGCATGAGATGGCCCTTTTCAACACCTTGAAGGATCGCGACTACGAGCACACCAAGGTAATTGATCCTACCCTCTAGCTAAAACAGGTTTAGACGAGGAGTTTGATGAAGTTTTTAGAGCCATAGGGTGGACTCGTGAGTTTTGGGATATCACTAACAACCCAGGAAGTAAGCTTTTAACTCTAGAGTTCCTAAGCACAGTTAATACTAATGCTCAAAGGCTTTCTTTCCGGTTGCTTAATCATCCAATATCTTTAACTTGGAAAGAGTTTAGTCATGTTCTTGGGTGTAAAGAAAAATGTGATGTTAATCTCAAGCATGCTACACAAGGATATAATAGGAATGAGTTTTGGAAAACTAATTTCTGGGAAGGATAATTCTAGACATCCACGAACAAGTGAAATTCATAATCCTACTTTACGTTTCATGCATCGTTGGATAGGGATAACTTTATTCCCTAGAGATGATGTAAGGCCTTTGACTAATGTTGAGCTAAGAATACTTTATGCCATGGTAAATAAAATTCATGTTTCTCCTGTTAGAGCCATGGTAGATCACTGGTGCTCAGCCAGTAGCAGAAAAGGACCTTTTGAGTTTACATCTATGATCACTAAAATCTTGAACAACATGGCTCAGCTTAATAATTTTCAGTTTTTCTTAAATACACAAAGAGCTGTGTTAGACATAGGGTATTTTGTGCAAGGTCACACTTTGATGCATGGGCTGCATGAATCTGTCATATATATGAATAAATGATCCCATAAAAAGAGTTCAGCTCCCTTGTGAGAGACTTAAACTGTATAGGTGTAGGCAACTAACCTTTACTACAGACACACAAGAAGGGCGTAGAAGTTTTGCAGGTCGAAGGATGACACGCAGCATGACATATGCAGCTCAAGAAGAAGGCACATCCCTAGTTCAGATTTTGTGGATGAAACCATGAGCGCCACACCGTTTCTCCAGCTCAAGCAGCGGACTCCAGAGGTCAGCATCACAAAGTGCACGATTCTCTTTTTTCTCTTCGCAGGGAAGAGAGGACCGTGAGTTTCTGTCACGACGTGGATTTTACTCACTACCCAAGCAGATGAACTACGGGTAAATCATGGGATCCTCCATCAGAACGTGGTTCAAAATCAGCAAAGAGTCCAAGAAATGAGAGATTTCTAGACCCAGCAGTGGGATCAGTTCTATGCTTATCATGGGATAGACCCAACACAATTTCATCCACAGGGACCATGAAAAGAATAAGCTTGGGGGAGGTTACCTCCCCCACTAAGGTAAGTTTTTAATTTTCAGCCCTTCAATTCGGTATTTAAATTCCGCATCTTTCAATTTCAGCATTTTAATTATGTATTTTTAATTCTCAGCATATAATAAAAAATAAAAATAAAAATAAAAACTTGTCTCTACTCTCACATGTACCATGGATAATTATCCCTTATGGAATTGATGAATAGTTGCTCTGCTAAATACTTCCCTAGTACTTATTTACAACTTGATATTTCTCCAAGTATGGATTACTTGGCTTAAAAAGAAGTCATCATGAACCTAAACTTTTGTGGGTTGCAAATACTGTAACTAAGTCTAAATTGTTGTGAGACATGATATGACAAGATAAGAGCTGGTATAATATTGTTCTAAGCAAGAATGACTATCGGAGATTTATTTCTTAAACCAATAAAACACTTTTTGTTCCTCAATGGTGAAAAATTCCTACCAAAGCCATACATGATCTTTCATGATATAAGCTTTCTACATAAGCTGCTTGCTTTGTGTTGAGTTTGGTCAAGTTTTGTGACCCATGTTGAGAGATTTATCATGCTCCCAAGATCAAGATCACGTACACGCCACATATATATGCTGCTTCTACATTGGAAGTACGCAGAAACATGCCTTACATTTTCCACATAGATCATACTTCATGCTCTAAGTAGAAAAATCTCTCTCTAGTATATTAGTCAAATGAGATAGACTATGCAAAATACAGGGGCAATCTCAAAAAGTCCCAAGTTTTAGAAAAGATGAGCACATCAAGCTCATAATAAAAAAACTATCATGAGCATTTCCAAAGCTCATAGAAAAATAAATAAAGATAGCTATGTCTCAATTGTCACAAGTTAGGAAAGAGAGATCATTTATAGGAGTTTTGATCAATTACCATGTTTCCACACACTTGCACATCTTGATCTAAGAGTATGACACTTCTCTCCTCGGATCCAGAATTTGACTTTACAACATATGCAAGGTAAGTTTGTTATATCTTTGATCCCTACCTACAGCTCCACATAATGTCCACACCCGGTTTTAAGAACAAAACCAGATATATCCTATATGTGAGCCCAGGAAGTCAAATCTCACATATAGCTACAGAACAAGGTAATATCAAAAGACAATACTTAAGTATATAACATATATGGTCAAAGGAATAACCTTGAGAGAGCAAACAGCGGTAAGACACTCCGATCTTCAGGTGAAGACTCCACTCCACAGGGACCAAACTGACTGGTTGATCACAAGCCTAACTGCTCGAGACTCTTGCAAACTGGTACCCATCCGGGATTTTTATCCAAAGATTGAAAAGAATAAACAAGTGTAAGTACTTTCGTACTCAACAAGCATATATGGGGTTCATGAGGCTCAAAAAGTTGACACTAGTTTACTGCGATAGGCATTTTTAGTTGATTCAAAACTTTACAATTGAGGTGTCATAAATTATGCTTAAGCCACCAAATTAAACCACATGATCATATAGCAATTGAATGAACATCATAATATCATGATAAAGTGATTCACAAGTAATAGCCAACATGTAAACATTGTTTCTGTGAGTTTTCCGTTATTAGTCTGTGAGTTTTTCGGGCCGCTCGTGTCCGTGAGCACGGCTGATATATCAGTTTTTAACACTCTACAGAGGTTGTACACTTTACCCATGAGTCGTGATTTACCCTTTTTCCCGAGGGGATCAGCCTCTTACCCACTTCCAAGGAAGGTTAGCAGGGTTCACTATGAAGTCTTTCAAAGGGGCTCGCTGACAAACAACAGACACTACGGATCCATGGGCATGGTATATAGGAGCCCCGGGATGGTACACACACGCAGCGGTCCCCACTCTAGCCGCTCCACAACCGCTCGGCAATGGCAACTTTCGCGAACTACCACATGCGAGAGAGTTACCCTCATACTGAACTAAAGCCAGAGCCATTATAGCCCTCGTGGTTGTACTGTATGTCTCAGCTTTTGCTGACAGATAGGGTCTTAAATCCATGTTACTAAAAAGTCAAGTTTTACTTTATCATCTCATATAGTCATTAGTCAATATTCAAGATCATGCTTAGTTAAATAGAGCACTAGCAATAACTACCCATATGCAAAGGTAACCCATAGGATTTCAAGGATCAAAGTAATCAAATCTAGGTAAACCCTATGGTAACAATATTAGACACATGCATATGATTTTATTTAAAACATCATGAATAGGACATCAAGGAAGATCCCATATAATACTTGCCTTAAAAGCTTAGATCCTTCTTCAAAGATCAACATCTTCAAAGATTAACTTCTTCAAAAGATCTTCTGAAACACCAACTTCTTGATCTCCAACGTAACACTCACCGATTAGACAAAACCACAAACACCACTCAAACACCTGACCAAACATAGCATACATACATATCTATTTAGAACAATACACCAATCAATGAAAAGGATTTTAAAAGAAAACTACGCATTGCTACGATCACACAGGCGCAAAGAACACGCTAATCGGAGCTACAAAGATCAAGATACAACTAACGGAAGATTTACTTTTATAAAAGAGAACTACGGGCTTTATCAATTTTATTACTATATGAAAAAGTGGATAAAGTATTTCAAAGAAAAACCTTGATTAGATTAGGTCAAAATTGTATTTGGATTTCGAAAACGAAAGTAAGACTGTCATTATTTTATGTGTAACATACGTTGCATAGTTATTAATCATGTTAGAGTTTTATATCATGAAAATATAGAACTATTAACATGGTATTAAAGATCACTAAAGAAAAGGTTACGCCGATACGAAGCCAACGCAACTCAAACGGGTCGAATCGGGTCTACAACGAAGAAGATATGAAATTAACATGTTTTCTATACAAGATTAATTCATTAAAAAGGGTTAATCTAAACTTTATTTTTAAAAGACTTTAACATATATGAAAACTGTACCATTAGATAGATCATGAAATTATGAAGCTAACGCAATTGGTTTGGATAAAAACGGAGCTAGAACGTAGAAGATAGGATTTAAACAAGGTTTAAAGATTAAACATGGAAATTAAAAAGGCATTAAATAAATATTTATTTTCAAAGTTTGCAAAACAGATAGATTATGGTTTTAACATGTAGATAAAAACTCTACGAATCTAACACAACTCAAATGGATGGAAACGGAGTCGAAACGAATATTTTATGAGCAAAATAATATCGGTAGCATTTTTAAAATAAAAACTGAACTGCGGATTAAAATTTACCAAAACTCGGGGGCCTTTTTACAAAGCACGAGGGGCTGACGGCGGGGTCCGGCCGGGTGCCACGTGTCGCCGCGCGGGTGGCTGCTGCTGCTCCTCCTGTTGGTGGCGGCGTGCGGGAGGGGGAGAAAAGAAGAGGGGGGTTGGGGAGATATTTATAGGGGGGAGGGGGCTGAGGGGCAGCTAGGGTTGGGGGCTGGCGGCTGGGCCGCGCAGGCTGCGGCCTGGTGGGCCTCTGTAGCTAGGCTGCGGGGGGGGGGGGGGGGGGAAGGGGAGCGGCTAGGCCGGCAGGGGAGGAGGGGAGTTGGGCCGGGAAAAGGAGAGAGGGAGATGGGCCGTCGGGGAGGAAAGGAAGGAGAAACGGCCTGGTGGGCCTCTACAGCTGATGGGCCGGCGCTGGGGGAGAGGAGAGGGGCGCTGGGCCGCCTGCTAGGTGAGGCCCAGGCGGGAGGAGCAGGCCGGGGGGGAAAGAGAGAGAGGGAGAGTTGGGCTGGGACGGAGAGAGGTTTTCCTATATTTTTTTTTCTTTTTCTTTTACTTCAAATATATATTTTAAGACATTTGCACAACAAGTTTTGAAACCACCACAATAAATCCAATGCTCCAACATGAATGCACAAACATGTTTCTACTTCCAATTTTAATATTTTGGTGAAAAGTTTTATTTCCTATGTTTTCATGAGCACAAAAATTGTAATTAAATCATTTTATTACTATTTTTCCACAAAGCAAAATTTGGGGTGTTACACCTAAGCTCTTAGAGATAGGATAAAAGAAGGTAAACTTTGGACTATGCCTTGGTGAGGAATCATACACCATGTGAGCGACTCGAGAGTACCATTTGAGGAACATTAAGTCTTTCATTTACAAAACATTGCAAAAAAAACCTCTGATATGAAACTTGTGAAAGAATGAGAAAACTAGTGCTCAAGACAAGTTGTTCTATCTCTCAACTTCCCAAGACGAAGGATAAAGCTATAAGCCCCATGAAGGACTAAGGTAATATGGGTGAGTCTTTATTGCTAATTTTTCCATTTAAACAAGAAGTATGTTTGTTGTAGATTTAGTACTTTTGAATTATGAATCATAGTAGCAACTCCTGATCCATCGAGCTAAGTTTGATTGTTTGCTCTGGACGAGCAAAGGTTAAGCTTGGGGATCTTGTTGGCACAAATTATGACCCACTTTTATATAACTAAATATTGCCAACAGACTCAGGATCAAGGATAAACAACATAACATGAGCATATTTTATCAAATAACCAGTTCCACATGTCCATGGAGTATTTGATTGCAGGAATAATGAAATAGAGCAAAAGAGACCCAGTGGAACCCACAGAGGGGGTCGGCCGACCCCACTGTGGGCCCACCAGGTCTCCCCCTCGGCCATGATCCAGGAGAAACCCTTCAGAGTGATTTTCCACCATCAGATCATTTTGTGTTTTCTCTCAACGGTTCACAAGAAATGTACAAGGATCCATGGGCCCACACCAAAGAGATCAACACGACAAACACTTCAGAACGAACAACCACTTCACATGACAGGTGGGACCAGCACCAGGATGGATGTCACACCCAAATTTCAAGGACGAAATAGGATGCATAACATTATGTGTGCCCAGGAATAATCCACACATAAGTCCACAAATTACAGAGTACCATCACAGAGTTTAATACATATCGAACACATATCCATTACAAGAATAAATAAAACAAGGAAGATAAACTAGCTTTGTGGCTCCATCCACAGGATAGGTCAACTGGTTGACCAAGCCTAGAAGTCTTCAGGAACTCTTCATAGCCTCCTGCTTCTGTTACCCATCCGGGATTTTTATCCGAAATAGAAAAGAAAACAAGCGTGAGTACACTCGTACTCAGCAGTATAACATGGGGTTATGAAGCTCAACAGGCTTACACTGGCTTACTACATTTAGCACTTTTAGTTGGTCAAAGTTTTATTAACAAGTATCATCAGGTTATGCTTAAGCCCCAAACTATCCCACTTATACCACTGCCAAAGTTTCAAGAATCATAACCATCATCATAAAAGTGGTGGCAACAGGAACATAAGTGTTGGTCAAGTTAATTAATTAATCCGTCGGTTTTCCGGGCTACTCGTGACCGTGAGCACGGCTGATATATCAGTTTTAACACTCTGCAGAGGTTGTGCAACTTTACCCGTGAGTCGTGATGCCCCAATTGCCCGGTTAATTACTCCCATAACACTGCCAAGGTGAGTGGGCGGGGTTCACTATGAAACCTTTCATAGTATCTCGTCTAACAAGATTAGGGCCGCTAGGATTGGCAAGGGGCGATAGAGCTCCCCTTCCGAGTAGCATAACGACCCGCAGCCTACGCTCAAACTCGGACAGAGGCCGCACTATAACCAGCTCGGCAAGAGCCTAATGCGCCCTTTCGGGTAACCGCTAACGAGCTAGAAAAGAGCCTACTACTAAGTTAAAGCCAGAGCCATGTAGCTCCCACGGAAGCACTGTCAGTCCCAGCTTTTGCCAACAGTGGGTTATTAAAAAGGATTATGTTCCAATTGCCATGACAGGATCACCAATTCATTCAAAGCTTTAACATTTGGCAGGGATCAAGTATTCATTTATGTAAAGCACTAGCCATCTATCCATATGCATAACCCATAGGAATCAAGGTAAAGGGTTTCAACTCTAGGGAATTAAACTACGGGTATCAAATTAACACATGCACATGAAATGATAATTATAGTGAATAGGATAACAAGGAAAGTCCCATGCTATACTTGCCTTGGTTCTCGAAGTCCTGCTGGTCAAAACACTCCTGATCAAAGAATTCCTAATCACCAACAAACTCCTCACTGCCTGAACTCGATCACGACATTGCAACAACACGCATTCCAATTGCATACATACAAAGCAAACAGGTCTAATATTAGAACAGTACACCAATAACAATAAACAGAGTTAAAAGGTTTATAAAAAGATACTACGCATTGCTACGATCATTTCAACACGAATTTCACGAAAATCGGATTTAAAACGCAAAAGATATGAATTTAACTAGTTCTCTAGGAGCATTTTTAGTATTTGAATTATCATGGAAATTAAATAATTCAAACATGAACAACAGATGTTTTAACATGTAGAGAATTTCATTACGAATCTAACGCAACTCGAATCGTCCAAATCGGAGTTAAAATAAAGACTTTATAAACAAATTAAGGCAGTGGCAAAATTGTAAATAGGAAATTTCCATTTTTGGAATAAACCGAGATGGTTTACGTTTTCTGAGTAGAGAAAACGTAATTTCAGAAGTGCGCCAGGCAAAGGCGCTCGGCTGACGGGTCTGACACGTGGCGGCTCGGGATAGGGCGGTCCACGGGCACAGTGCACGCACCGGCTGAGTCAGCGCGGGCCCGAGGTCTACGGGTCCACGGTGGACCG
>JAJDON010000240.1:0-12028 GCA_022036555.1 Microstegium vimineum | reverse complement strand
CTTTTTGGTTGTATGCAGAGAAGTTAATGTCCATCCATCATGATAGGAGCACAGATGAAAACAAATCACGCACTAAAGAAATTCCTTGAGCAGAACTCAAGTTTCTTTTGTGTCAATAGTTCATAACCAACTTTAGGTGTCTGTATAGAAGCTAAAGATCAAAACTGGAATGGCATTATACATACATGGTACATCAAAGAAGCCTTACAATCAAATCCACCAAGGCCAAATTATACAGACAAAGAAAAAGGAACAACCAATGTGCCCATCCATTCAACTAATATTGGAATTAGAACTTATCTTTCCGCATCTGCAATTTCATTTTGTAGTGGTTGGGAGGAAGTTTTGGCGTTGGATGATCCATCGAATGTTTGAATATATACCCCTTTTCTCTGTGACTAGTGGGCAGGCCCATCGCGGTTGGGAGGAAGTTCTGGCATTGGATGATCCATTGATGGGCACAGCATAAATAGGTACGTCTAAAAGCACCTTGGCCATTTAATCTTGAAAATTCGCTCCAACGAAGAGTCAATGTACCACTAACACTCTAGTAACCACTACTAGACAACAAGCCCTTTGCTTGGAAGTTTATATTACAGCTGTTAAGAATATAGGTTACTTAAAATAATGAATTTTATATTTGTGCACCTTATAATTAGAGAGGAGGACATATTTATTAAGGGAAAATTTGATGACTAGTTTTTCTTGTGGGTACTCATGTTTTATGCTCAATGTGTCGTCTTCTCACTAAAGACACAATATATTTCTCAGTCAGAAACATTTTTTTTACAAGGGTCAGAAAACATTTTCATTTCTGCAACAAGACCGTCCACGTACGTTTTCTGTTCAGTGATATTTTTTTCTTCCTATTGAAATTCCATATTTTGTATATATGTCATCAATCAAATATTTTAATTAGCAGCTAGCTCATTATGCAAGGGGGAAGAATGAGTCCCACCTTAATTAGCACCATTCATTTACTTACTCACAAAAACATTTGGTTGATGTGCGCACCCCGACAAGACCAAAGAAAAATAAATAAAATGCCGCAAGGTCTATCACAAATTCATTCACAGTCTTACAGTCATGGTGGTGCATCCAGGGTGAAGAGCTAGCCAATCTTGTTGGAACGTTACAATTAATAAAAAAAATAACCGGAGCAAATTGCATGGACCTAGGGTCAACCTCTACCTTTGATAGATCGAGGATAGATTACAATATAAAAGAATTGGCGGCCAACAAATCTACCAATTATGTATAAATATGGTCCTATAAAGTAGTATTATCTTATTTAGATGATTAGATTTACCGTGTGATTAATTTCAGATACATATATGTGGTCAATCAAGGGTAGGGATCACATACACCCCAGACCATGCCTTTTGTCCTTTAATTAACCAGCTCAGCGCCATTGCACACCCCAAGAGGACAAAAGAGCCCAAGGCTAGCTACCTCCCCCGCTTCTACCTTCTATAAACCTCTCTTCCGCTTTATTTCCTCCACGCCACCTTCCTCCTTCCTCATTGGCAACAACATACATTCTTTGTTTCCTGCCTTTATTTCCCTCTCTCCTTCACATATCTCTCGTTTACTTCCGATTATTATTATCATTTCTTCTTAGAGATCCTCTTTGCTGTGATCTTCTTTCCAATTCGATTTGCAAATTTGATCATCTTCTTTGCAGTATTGCGTAGACGCGTTAACGCGATTTCTTAAATCGGTTTTGAGTTCGGTGGTTTATGCTCAGCATTGGCAGCCACTGTCTTGTGTTTGGGTTCTCGTCGGGCGCAACAGAAGCCATGTCCAAGGTCGGGAGCGGCAGCCTTCGCCCGGAGGCCGCGGCGCCGGCGCCGGCGGTGGAGGACACGAGCAAGCACTGGGCTCCGCACGGGCCGGCGTTGACGGCCTGCGTCGTGGGCATCAACGTGCTCATGATCATCATCATCTTCTTTTTCTTCTGGCGGTACTTCTCCCGCAAACGGGGGGCGTCCGCGTCGTCGTCCGGCGCCGGCGGCGACGACGACGACGCGTCGTCATCCGCGTCGCTGCCCGTGCGTCCCATGGGCATGGGCGTCCCACCGGCGGCGCAGCAAGGAACACGGCCCGCAGCCGGTGGACGACGTGACGTCGACGCTGCCGTTGTACGTGTACTCCAGTAGTACCGGCGCCGGCGCCGGCGAAGATGAGGAAAAGGGCCCCCGAGTGCGCGGTGTGCATCGTGGAGCTCCGCGACGGCGACTCGGCGCGCCTCCTCCCGCGCTGCGGGCACCGGTTCCACGCCGACTGCGTCGGCGCGTGGCTGCGGCTCCACGCCACGTGCCCGCTTTGTCGTGCCAGCGTCGTGGCCCCCCAGAGCCGCCGCGGCCGCCGATGAGTCCAGCAGGGACGCCAAGGACGATGGCGGTGGCGGCGCGGACCTGCCCTCTGCCAGCAGGCATGCAATAAGCTAGCAGGTGGAGGACGTAAACGGCGGATATGATGGTGATGGTGCCAGCAGCAGGCATCTTTCGGCGGCGGCGTTGGTGTCCATACTCTCGATCTCTATAGCAGGTAGCAGCATATGCTGATGAGTGATGAGTCATGATGAGTGTGTGCATGCTCTCCAGCTGGAAACTAAAAGGCACAGATGGGTGAGACGATCTCGTCGTCGTTCCTGCTTCGTCCTGTTGTGTTAGATTTCTTAATTAATTGCTAAGGATTATTACGGTAAATATTGTTTTTGCATGGTATTGGGACGTATATCGAGTCATATAAATATCTCGATATGAGTCTTTCTCATATATAATATATATTATATATATGTATGTGATTATGCTTATGATTATTGGATTTTCTAAATTCCAATGAGATACAAGTAAGTTTATTTCTATATGTAATCTATATGCAGTCATCATGTGGAAGACATAATTACTGGCTGTAATTAAGTTAGTTCATATAGCAACGTCGCTACTGAATTTTGAAGTAAATAAATTTAAAAAAAAACTACAAGTAGTAGTAGTCGTGTTAAAGTTCGCTCTCTATCGCAAGAAACCTAAGAAATTGAACTACCCTTAGTTCACTTAATACTTTTTTTTGTGAAAGTTCACTTAATACTTAGTCTATGTATTATATGTAGCAAAAGTATAATACCAAGCTATTTGACATCATTATCATCATATCTCACCAATATATTGCATAGTTTATTAGTTATTGGCTAACAATGTGGTGGCTGAATTTTTATTTTTGCTGTTGCTATAATATATATGTTTACAATAATAGTTTCATGCACATGGTCCATGCATGTTGGCGAACTGTCGGGACTAGGCCAACATGCATATGTTTGCACACTAGTAAAGAACATGCCTTTGAACGATTATGCCAAATTGGCTTTAGTCCCGATATTTTTTGCGTCGGGACTAAAGGGTGTTGCCCAACGGCTAGTAAGCCAGACGTGTGCAGCAGCCTTTTGCAGGAGGGACCTTTAGTCGCGGGCTGGAGCTACCAACGGGGCTAAAGGCTAATCTTTAGTCCCGGTTGGTAGCTCCAGCCGGGACTAAAGCTTCAATCCCAGTCTGAGCTACCAGCCGGGACTAGAGATGAGCTTTAGTCCCGGTTGGTAGCTCCAGCCGGGACTAAAGCTTCAATCCACCAACCGGAACTAAAGAGCCCTTATAAATAGCCTTCTTCCTCCCTTGCCCGAGCCAGAGAGGACACATCAGTGTTCTTGAGAAAACAGAGAGTGTTCTTGAGCAAGAGAGGAGAAAGAAAGGTGTTCTTGGTGATTTTGCTTCTTCTGGCCTATACACAAGAGTTTCTTCACTCGTACTTCACTCTAAGCAAGGTTACCAATTCATCCTCTCTTGTTTCATCACCATTTCATTTCATGCTTACGAATTGTTGTTTTGTTGTGTATTTTGAATTTTGCATGTCATTTTCTTTCAAATTGGCTACAAATGACTTCATAGTTTTAATTGTCATTATAATTTCAATGAGACACTAGTGACTTAGAGAAATGTATAATGAGTTTATTTTAGAGTTATAGTAGTATTTGATAGCTCATTTTAATTGAGTTTGTTTAGAAAATAAGATTTTTAATTTAGTTTAAATAAATTATCTAGCTACTAAGTAGATGGCAACTACTTATGGTTTTAATTGTCCTTTGTAATTTCAATATGAGACGATAGTGATTTAGAGAAATATATAGAGAATTTATTTTAAAGTTTATAGTACTTGATAGCTCATTTTAATTGAGTTTGTTTAGAAAATAATCTAGCTAGTGAGTAGATGGCCACGACCTATGGTTCCTCGGCCTTTCATGGGATTGGAAATGGACGACTGAGGCCGGAGCTCCCTCTCATTCCGTGCGGCAAGTGTGAGCAGAAGATTGTGATGGAGTACCGAGTGTCCAAGGCTGGTCCAATAAGGGTCGTATCTTCTACAAGTGTCCGGATCGCAACGTGAGCTATATTATCGCGTTTGACGTTTTTTCAGTTTGTCTCATTTTGCTAATTGATTCTGATTATAGTTCTTAATTTATTGTTCTATTTTCAGTGGGACGGTACTGGATGCAAAGGATGGTACTGGGAGGAAGAATATGTGACACACGTGCAAAAATCTCTTCCAGAAGAAGCGGCTGATGATAGTAGTGAGCCAGTAGACAAGGCCCATGAATGTTGAACAAACGAATGATGTGTCGTTTGTTTTAGTTGGAATCGGTGTGGTGAAAGGATCAAGATGCCCAAGAGGGGGGTGAATTGGGCTCTTTTTAATTTCTAAACAAGAATTAACCTATAAAGAGCCAATTAACCCCTAGTGCCTACCGCTTGTGTGTCCTAGCTAGAAAGCGGTAACAAGGCAATGAAAAGCGAAAACTTCCTACACAATTCTAGTATGAATTGAAAGACAAGTGCGGAAAGTAATGCGGTAATAAAGAGTAGGGAAAGAGATGCTTGACACGGCGATGTTTTGCCGAGTGGTATCGAGGAGTCGACACTCCCCCCTAGTCCTCGTTGGAGCACCTCGCAAGGTATAGCTCCCCCTCAATCCCGCGCAAGGGATGAGTGCTCTCTACGGGCTGATTCTTCGCCACTCCGGCTCGGTGAATCGCCAACAACGATTACAACATCGATGGAGAAGGGCCGCCGACAATCTTCCGGCGATCAACTTCCTCCGAGCACCACCGGACCATCTAGGTGATGTCGATCACCAAGAGTAACAAGCCTCGGTCTTCGCTTGACTCACTCAAGCTTCACAACTAGAGGATGCACACTTGAACTCTTGGATGAACTAGAGAGAGGATGGATGGATTCGCGAATCACTCTCTCTCTCTAGGGCTCTTGCTCTCTTCCCAACCTTCACAACAAACTCAGCAACTCAAATGAGCAAAGGCAAGGTGGGAGAGAAGTGGGAGGGGCTATAAATAGACCTCTGAAAACTGCCTCGGGCTGGCATTTTAAGTTGGCGATGGACGCTCGTCGACTAGGCGACGGACGCTCCGTCGCATGCCCAACGGCTAGTTTCTGTTCATAATTGAGGCGACGGACGCTCCGACGCCTAGGCGACGGACGGTCCGACGCCTCTTGTCTAACGGCTAGTTCTGACACACTGTTCCCAGCGTCCGACGCCTTTGTCCAAACGCGACGGACAGCGTCCGGCGCCCCTGCCAGGAGCGTCCGACGCCCAGAAAACTATTTTAACAACTCGTTTTTTCGTCGCGATGAAAATGGAAGTTGTTCTAGGCTATCTTACGGTCACCATAGGCTTGCTTAGAGCTAAGGAAGTCAAGTGTGCACCACACTAAACATGAAGCTTTCTAAGTCAAGCTACAAATCTCAACCCTCTTAATAGTACGGTCAAAGGTAAAAAGAGAAGCCCTATCTAATTCTAAGTGCCCTTCATCTCTTCATGACACTTAGCCTATCATTCTAGGGTCTTCATCATGTCTCCTTAACAACCGAAAACGATATCCATCTTGGGGGCTAAGTGATGACCTTTAGAGCCCATTCTCCTTGATCACTATGGCTAAGCTACGCATAGCCTCTGCAAAACACACGTTAGCCATAATAATCTCTAATTGTCGTTAATCACCGAAACCAACTAGGGCCATGATTCTTCAGGGCGCGAAATTGTTATCTGTTGAAGTGCATTTTATGTCTAGTTTGTTTAGTGGTACTTGGGATTTTCTATATTGTGGTTATGCCTACATAAGTTAATATTGATGTGATGTAACTGACCTGGCTATCTTGTATCTTGATAAGTTAATAAATTGAAGCCCATGGATGTCATGTTTAAGATTTTGATATAGTATGTCACGTGTAATTGTGCAGTTCGATGAGCCGACATTGGATGTACAACGCTGATCGCCGCTCTAAAGAATTTATTGATGGCAGTGCATTATTTCTTAACTGTGGCAGAGGCAAACAAGCGAGATAGTTTTATACGTTGTCCATGTGCATTATGTAAGAATTTGAAGGAATATGCTAGCGCGAGGAATATCCATGTACACTTGTTTAAGTCTGATTTCATGTCAAACTATATTTGTTGCACCAAGCATGGAGAAATTGGGGTTATAATGGAAGAAGGTGAAGACGAAGAACTAGGGCACGATGAAGATATTTTTGCTGAATATACTGCACTAAATGATATTGCAATGGGGGAAGCTGAAGAAGAGCAAGAGGGAGAAGATGTGCCCGTTCTTGATGATCTTGGTCAGGTCATTCGTGATGCTCAGAGAGACTGCGAAAGTGAAAAAGAAGATCAAGTTCGCTCGCATGCTAGAGGATATAAGAGATTATTGTACCGACAGCCACAGAGGAGAAAACAACGTTGGGAGCCGTACTGGAATTGTTGCAATGGAAGGCAAAGAATGGTATATCTGACAAGGGATTTGGACAATTATTCACTATTATTCATAAAAAGATGCTTCCAAAGGGAAACGAAATGCCAACAACTACGTATGAAGCAAAACAGGTCGTTTGTCCTCTAGGATTAGAAATCCAGAAGATACATGCTTGTCCCAATGACTGTATCCTCTACCACGGGCAGGGCTATAAGGATTTGGATGAATGTCCGGTATGTCACGCATCGTGGTACAAGATCAAACGAGATGACCATGGTGATGTTGATGGCGAACGTCGAGGAAGAGAATGCCTGCCAAGGTTATGTGGTATGCTCCAATAATACCACGCTTGAAGCGTCTCTTTAGAAACAAAGACCATGTCAAGTTGTTGCGATGGCACAGTGAAGACCGTAAGGTAGACAATATGTTGAGACACCTTGCCGATGGGTACCAATGGCGAACAATCAATAGAGAATTCCCAGAGTTTGTAGAGGATGCAAGAAACTTAAGGTTTGCTTTAAGTACAGATGGCTTGAACCCTTTTGGGGAGCAGAGCAGTAGTCATAGCACATGGCCCGTTACTCTATGTATCTACAATCTTCCTCCATGGTTGTGCATGAAGCGAATGTTCATAATGATGTCAGTGCTCATCCAAGGCCCCAAGCAGCCTGACAACAACATCGATGTGTACCTGAGGCCCTTAGTTGACGAACTTATTACTTTTGTGGAATAAACTGGGTGTACGTGTGTGGGATGAGTTCAAACAGGAATACTTTGCCCTTTGTGAGCAATGTTGTTCGTAACAATCAATGATTGGCCGGCTCTTAGTAATATTTTAGGACAAACAAATAAGGGATATAATGCCTGCACACACTGTTTTGAGGACATTGAAAGTTTATTATTTGAAAAAATGTCGAAAGGTCGTTGTACCTCGGGCATCGTCGGTTCCTTCCTGCGAATCACTCCTTAGAAAGAAAGGGAAGCATTTAAAGGTAAGACAGACCATCGGACCAAGCCTCTCAACCGAAACTGGTGAGGATGTATTTGATATGGTGAAGGATGTGAAGTAGTCTTCGGAAAGGGACCAGGGAGCGAACCTGTTCCGAAGGATGCTAAGGACGCGCACCTATGTGGAAGAAGAAGTCCATATTTTGGGAGCTACCTTATTGGCAAGTGCTAGAGGTCCGCAGCGCGATTGACGTAATGCACCTAACGAAGAATCTGTGTGTAATCCAAGGCGATGATCTCCAACACCAGCAAGGAGGTCTCCAACGTCACCGCCGCAGCAGCCGTCTCCAAGGCGATCTCCAACATCGGCAAGGAGGTCTCCAACACCAACGCCGCAAGCAGTCGTCTCCAAGGCGATCTCCATCACCGGTAAGGAGGTCTCCAATCCTCCGCCACCTCAGCCTGAGTTGACAAAGAAGTCTGTGGCTAAGAGGTTTGCCCCGTCACAATCAACGAAGTCTTCATCCCAATCGGCGAAAGAGGCAGCCTCTGGGAGTAAAACAAAACCTATTCCCAGAAGCTACCTTATGAAAAGACGGATGAAGAAATTATGGCTACTTCTAAAGAAGAAGTGGCAGAGTTCTTCGCAAAATTGAAAAGGGACAATGAAGAAAGAGAACGAGCTAGGAGAAAACCCTCCGAAGCCGCACTATGTTCTTCAGAAAGAACTAAAAAAGAGCTGGAGCAAAAGAAGAAAGAGATGCGTGAAGCTCGTAAGCCACCGCCAGCAACAGACTATGACCGCACTCTCATGAAGGCGGCGATGGCAAGTAAGAAGAAAGCAGGGAAAGATGTTGCACAACTCAGAGATTCATCAAAACCAATTCCTCCACTAGTTGTTTGTGATGAGTATGGAACATTTATGAACGAAGCTGGAGAGGTCAACATAGAGCAACTTGCTACTTTCTACATCGAAACTGATCTTGACATAAACCAAATTCTCTATGGTGGCGAAATCGACTCTGCCCCAGAAGTTGATCCTTGGAAGATTTATAAATATGGCAATAGTTTATTCAACCTTGATGCCGCACAAAGAGATCACGGCACACAAATGTACAGGTTGAACAAGTGGTGCTTAGAGGCATGTAAAAGGAACAAGCAATGGCTACTTCTCAAAGTCAGACAACGCCCACTTCTTCCGTGGCGATGACATCATACATATTAACTTCTCAGAACTACACCAACTATGCCACCATGATGCCCTCGACAAATCTCTCCTCAGCTGCTTTTGTCTGTAAGTGTGATTGCATTGTTTCTATTATTACTAAAGTAACTTGCATGTGTTGTATATATAGAGTCATCCTTAAACTATATATGTATGTAGACATGAGGTGAACAGGCTCAGAAAAATAAGGACAATACTATCGGTTTTGTTGATCCATTTCATTGTATTCAAAGACAAGTTACTCCCGAGTCTAATTGGCCACCTCAAGTAGAGAAGAAATCTCATGAGGTTCTTAGTTCACCAAAAGGACAAGAAATCGATACTCTTCCCGTAAACTTCAAGTGAGTGTGCACATTTTATTTCCCTTAATTACTTGACCCATATATAGTTATTGAATTATATGACTTCATATGCTATAAACATATATATAGCTTTCACTGAATCTTGATGGTCATCTATGTGGACAATATCGGTTAATAATATTTGACTCGTTGAGAAAAGATCGAGCCGATTATCAAGACATGATAGACATTATCCAGAGGTAATTTAATATCGGTCACGAACCAAATTCTTTTTTGCTCTCTTAAATCTTGAAGGTTAATTAACAATCTTCAAAAAATTTATTCAAGATCACCGCACTAATCGTTAAAGCGGGCATTGAACGTAGTGTTAACCCAAGTAAGTACTACTAGCTATATATATACAGTTTTCATGAACTTGATAATGTGAGTGTGTCTTCACTAGATAACGAGAGGTTTTTTTTCTCGTAAAGTGGTGTTTGCGGCAGGAACCGAGGAATAATTTGTGCGGATACTATGTTTGTGAGTTCATCAAAGCGTGTACGAGTAGACCTAGACTAGAGAAGACTTAAGGTTATGCTTCACAATTGATTTCTTACTATTGTTGGTACCTATTCGTAGTTAGTCATAATTTATAAAATAATATCTATACTAATACATTTTCTTTACTTTGATTCAAACTGAAGTCTGATTGGTTGGCGGCAAAGGTTCTACAATCAGACAAGATCAATGCAATTGTCGAGACGATTGCAGGATTTATTGTGGACGAAGTCATACAACCAATGGAGAGCACTACTACAACCCAAAATAAAAAATCTTGCCCAACAAGATTAAGTATAATTTGTATTAGATGTTATCCAATATCGTATCAAAGACATATCTCGTGTGTATATATATTGTGTAATATTAATTACCTCTCTAGTATATGTATATTATATATAGTTTCGTACTATAATTATGTCCTTTATATATGCTCAAAATATATATGCGTATATATATATATGCAGCATAAAATGCGCCTTCGAAAACATATTCTAAAAGCCTAGCTAATATGAAATGAAAAGAAACCAAAAAGAAAAAAGAAAAAAAGAGACAAAAAGGAGACGGACCTTTAGTTTCAGTTCGTAATAAGACCAGGACTAAAGGTGGCAGCAGGGCTACACGTGGGGAAGCACCCTTTACTCCTGGTTCTTATTACGAACCGGGACTAAAGAGCCTTCTTTAGTCCCGGTTCAATCGGGACTAAAGGGGTTTTCCAACCGGGAACAAAGACGTGTTCTGTACTAGTGGCGGCCAGACTTGTAATAAGATGAATTATACCATCCTTATTAAGATGATTGTACACATCCGTACGTGTATCAATCGCGGCTATCAGTTGTCCCGGACATCTCTTACTACTGTGATAATTATTTATTGGATGCATATATATGCATCTGCGTTAGATATTCAGATTACAGTGATGGTGATCAAAAGCAATAAAATAGAGACGATCGATAAGAATCCGATGGAGGATGGATAGGACTACGGTTAATTTGACGATTCCATGTACAAAGAAAAAAGTTATATATTTGTCTCTGAAGACGTCCGAGAAAAAGTAATATGTTTTATCATAGCTTGAAATTTTTTTTGAGAGATCGAAGTTCAGTATCCTACGTAACCTATATATAAGTCGTCAAACCAAATTTTCGCTTCCTCTTCTGGACATGTCCATGTATATGTCCATAATATGGGCATGAATAATTACTATCGTGTGGTAACCGGAAAAACGAAGTAAATTAATCTGTACGCGCGCTGATGATCTGTGTTGCACTTATGCAATAAACTACATTGAAATTGTCGGCGAACAACACATCCAACCACAGCGAGACACAAGATTTAATGTGGAAAACCCCGGCCGTCAGTCAGTAAACACTCCTCAATATTATCAAGAGTCGGTTACAACGTTGTGCGGCAGCTTATACAAGAATAATGAATGACTTAATCTCCGCTTCACTCCGGCCCAAGCCTCCCGACGACATGCCTCCGTTTTGCTTCGTTAAAAGTCCGACCTTTACCTTGGCCTATGAATTTGGAACATCTTGAACAAAAATGACAGCTTCGTTAGACTCTGTACATGTCGCAATATCTGCGCATGCAATTCTTCCAAAAATTTCTAATATCTTGCACTGCATTGCCAATGCAGAAACAAAATGTATGTAAGCGAAAGACCCGGGTGGCCAAGTAAATTAAGTAGCTGTACACATGCTATAATAAAGGAACGCTGTAGTTTTTTTTATTTTTACTTTTAATTAAGCCAGCTAGCTGACGTAAAGTTTAAACATGTGCTTGCAAACACGCAGCAGGTGGGAAGGGCGTGCATGGTCGCCATCCATTTGCCGGCCCACAAGTCCACAACAACAACTTGGTACTACTACTAGTACTGTCACTTGCAAAGGTCCATGGTTGTGGATCAGTCATGCAGCAGTTCCTACGTAGTACAGTACACGAGCTGTGCATACATACAGTGGAGCAGCAAGCGCAACTCGCTGTTAAGTTTCCACACAGCAGGAAACTATATGCGCAGCAGTTCCCACAATCTTTTTTCCCTACCGTACCTCCCCTCCCGTTCTATGGTTCGATGGATGTTAGATCACGAGGAAACATGCATGGAGTATACCCGGCCCTGCTGTCAGTGTCAGCACAGTACCAAGCAATAACAGTCATCTCGATCTCTATCCACTAAGAATTGTAAGCTTTGGG
>JAJDON010000024.1:140253-403338 GCA_022036555.1 Microstegium vimineum | reverse complement strand
TACACAATTAATTAATTATGCATGCATGCAGCATATCCAACCAAACCAAACCATCCCATCCCATCCCATCCCATCCCACATATATGCAGATCAACTACATTCTCGGTGACAACCCCAAGAAGATGAGCTACGTGGTTGGCTTCGGCAAAACGTACCCGCGCCACGTGCACCACCGTGGCGCGTCCACGCCGCACGACGGCGTCAAGTACTCCTGCACCGGCGGCAACAAGTGGCGCGACTCCAAGAAGGCGGACCCGAACCTGCTGACGGGCGCCATGGTCGGCGGGCCTGACAGGAACGACGGCTTCAAGGACTCCCGAAACACCTTCGGCCAGAACGAGCCGACGCTCGTGGGCAACGCCGGCCTCGTGGCCGCCCTGGTGGCTCTCACCAACAGCGGAAGGGGAGTCGGCGTCACCGCCGTCGACAAGAACACAATGTTCTCCGCCGTGCCGCCAATGTTCCCCGCCGCGCCGCCGCCGCCGTCGTCATGGAAGCCATGATCGATCGGTACGGTGCTTCGTTAGTTCGATCCTTTAATTGGTCGTCAAAATACCATGCATTTTTTGGTGCGATCGATCCACGCACGCACGCGCGCGAATTCTTCAATTCTTTTCTTCTGTACAATACATACCACGTTAACAAGCAAGTACGTACTGTAAGCAAATACCGCGCGCGCACGGTGGCATGCATCATGTGTGACCTGTAGATGTACCTTTTTATGGATTACATTACATTACAGTTAATGAATGGATGGACACATACCTTCGCAATCAATGTTCAGTTCGTGGTTCTATTCTCTCTCACACGCACGTGTGGAACGTGTCGGAACTACCAGAAACCTTTGGAGAAGACCATCCGAGAGCTAAAAGCCATGGCCAGCAGTTTTGGTATTTCTAGATTTATAGCTTCTATATCATGTATCTAGCCATAACAAATATCTAGATACGTATACAAAAATATAAAGGCCAAAACATCTTATAATTTGAAAAAACCATAAAAGCCAAAAACATCTTATAATTTTAAACGTAGAAAATAATCGTTAGCCAGAGCTAAAACTATCATCCGCGATTCTAGTAGTGAACTACAGGGCATCCAAACAGTACGTAATAGAATTCTAGTTCAACTCCGGATTGCCGAGTTGGGTCAAAAGGTCATGGTTTCAAATCCCACTCTCGACATACATCCGTTTTAATAATAACCTCCTACAGCATTTGTCAAAACTCCAAAGTCATGCTCATCCTGGTTTTAAAATTAAATGTGTGCAGCTCTAGAGGCTTGAGGAGCTGAGAAAGACTCTTAAGTCTCAAGTATATATAAATCATCATCTCATTCAAATTCCTACCATATGAAGCAATCATATTCTTCCACCAAAAACTTCATCCTTCTCTACTAAGGTGGTGCACAGACAGCAGAGTACAACTAATGCGCCAGAACAAGGAGTGTTACTTCATCAGTCACAGCAACAGCCAACAGGTGCCTCAAAAATACTGTGACCGGCCTATGATGATTTTCTGATGGAAAGATCCATGTGGAGATAGGCAATGAAGGCAACAAAAAACAGCGACACTGCAGATATCAGCATCAATGGTTCCGCCAGCATGAAGATCGGATTGAATTCATAGTACACCTAAAGTTACCATAATGTTACACAGATTAGAATCATCAGATGAACCAAGGCGGGTTGCCAGCTAGGCAGCGATCCTGACCACCAGGCGTTCAGAATCGATGGCTTGGATTGCTGCCTGGCCAGGCAACCTTGCCTGAGTGCTGAAAACAAACAGGCCTACATGGCTTCATCAGAATGTGAACAAGTACCTGGAAAGGAACGTTGTGCTCTCCTACAACATTTTTCTTCTTCAGTACAACTGCGGTCCTTCCAACAACGTCAAGGTACGAATAACTAGTCTGCATCAGTAAACATCATAATCACAAAATAATCTCTCATTAGCAAAGTTTGAGAAAGGCACTGTTCCATTTGCAAAGGATCAGATGCTCAGACTTGTTTTGGTGGACTTCTAGTCCTCCAAGATAGGAAACTACAAGGCTGACAGCCCCAAACTAAGTCAAAATACAAAGTTCTGAAACTCAGTAATATGTGCACAGCTTACGATAGAAACTAAACCCCCGACAGCAAGTGTTGCAAAGGCCCTACCAGATGCTAGCTGATTCCATAGTATATACACATACAAATTACAATGGTTCAGCTGAGATTATATTTTATCTATCCATTGTTGTTCGTGTGAATCAACAGTAGCGTGCCCCAGAAGGAAAGTTCGGCATACAAGGGGAGCGTAGTTAATGTTAGGAAGGAAAGATATATTACCTCAAGATGTTTCTCTGTCACAAAAGGAACTACAGGCTGTGGATTTTTTGATCCTTCAGGAAGCACAACCTGCAACATTAAACTATTTGAGACGATTCTGCTATATGTGAATACCAAAATGAACAACTTTTGATATCTCATAGACACTCCTAACAAGCAGCGATCTGGTAATATTTCTCAAACTCTTGTACCAGATGAAAAGATGGAGTAGAGAAGGAACATGGCAGTCAGCACAGGGGGGGAAAAGGATGATGCCCCTGAGATTGCGTTTACACTAGCAAGAAAATGAGAAGCTGCTACATACATATCCAATTATTCATTTCAAGTTAGGTTAATTTTACCAGTAGTATGAAAAATGCTCATCAGAAAATATAAACCTTGTCCAGACTTACTTTAACTGTAAGATCGTCAACCACAGTATCCAATAGAGGGCAACCAAAAGTAAGGTTAATGTAGCGCCGGCCATCAACTGACTCAAAGACAAAATCTTGCAATGGAAGACCATAGCCAATGGTGAACGTGCAGTGCCAGCCACCAAATAATGGATATCTGGGCTCAATTTCCAGCTCCGACTGAATAAAAAAAAACATGCCTTAGTTTGCCAGTTTACATTGAAGTAAAATAAAAGGGCATCTTTGACCCCGCTAACTATAATAGCAATTCATTAAAATCTAATGCTTGTGGAAACATATCTTGTACCTTGTGTGAATCAGTGCGCAGATGGGATGAGGAAATGTTACCAATCTCATCACGATAGTAAACTGAATGAACCCGAGGTGGCAGCCTTGCAAGAAGATTCTTAAAGGACGAAGCTCCACTGAGAGATGGCCTAGATTGATACTCAAGCCTAGCAAGAAAGTTCTCAATCACTAACTCTGAATTAACAAAAGCTAGAAAAGCTGCTCGAAACATGCTTTTCAGCTTCTAGTTTATTTCCCCAGTCAGCTTTTCAAAAGCCAGCTCAACAGATGGACTGGTTGTTTCAGCTTCTGGGTTCTAGCTGGCAGAAGCCAGTAAAAAGCTAAAACAAACAGGCTATTAGTTGAACTAATGAGTTGCTTATACTTCACTTCATACTACAGCTTCAAATCAAGAGATTCAGAGATCCATTTCCATACCACATTATTTACTTAACAAATAGAAACATGCCTATGTGGATTTAACATGGCATGTGCTACATATCCAAAGGGAAAGCAGTGCTGGAAGCAATCAATCCAAATATTATTACGTTTCGCCATTACCAGGTCTATATCATTGAGGAAGGTGAACAAGTTGAGAAAAGTTGACTAGATGATGTCCGGGAAAGCATCCACAACTCACAAATGCCACTTGTTCTTGCTGACATGGAGCAATGTCGCCCACATGTCAGTCTGGCAGCCAACAAAATTCTTCATAGGAGACAATTTCAGTCACATTTGTCTCGTACTCAATGCTATCTTTAGAACCAGATAAGCTATAAAGATGGAAGTGTAAAGACTAACCTGGAAAAGACTCCTTTATGACGAGCACCGCCATGTTTCAGTCTATACTGCTCGGTGACTTGGATGTTTCCCCAGTGAGAAATCTCCACCTTGCGTACAAGTTCCTCAACAACAGGAAATGGACGGTTATTCTCATAATGCACAAGAATTGGCAAATAGGAGTTTGGCATCTGATTATTGTATGTGCCATATTTGACTTCAGAACCAGCTCGTGTGGTAGGATCAACCCTTGTGAAGGATTCAATCCTATTGCTTGGCATTTTGATGTAGGTAACCTGTTCCAGGACATGGTAGGGAGAGAGAAGCACCGCACTGTCACGGTAGTAAACCAGCTGGGATTCTGATTGGCTAATCTCAGCGGGAAAGGGCTCTAAAGAGTGAGTGAGCATGTATAACACTTCTAGAGTGGTAGCATCGCCAGGTTTCAGGGGAGTGCCGAGCAGAACAGAGTAGAGGCGAGGGGCATCGGGAGCGGTGGTGGTGAGCTCAGAGGCTTCGATCGGGAGGGATACGAATGCCTTCTTCTTGCGCTTCCCCTCTGCTCTTGTGGCCTTGACAATAGAGAGATGTTGAACCTCTGTGGGCGTGAAGGCAAGAAGAACCCGTGATGCTTCGGAGGCAGTGGGAGCATTCTCGACCTGGCACAAAGGGGTCGATAAGTTGTGGAAGATGCCTATGCTGGAGAAAGTAACAGGTGCTGGCTGCCAATTTGAGCAAAAGGGGCGAGCAAGACATTACCTTCAATGTTAGGAAGACTTTGACGATGGGACCCGTGAGGTCGATCTGCAGGCAATCAAAAATTGTAGATGAAGAAAATGCCATATACATACATAATAACGATTTGAGAGGAAGAGATTTGGCACGGATAAAGGGGACTTTAGCAAGGGATCGACCTCAATCTATATCTTAAACCCTGAAGTGAAGGTTCCGCCGCCGATACAAGTGAATCAGAGCGGGTCATTACAGAGCAAGATTTGGATCGAGACTTATACTGCAGTATATATCTAAGTAGTAATCGGGTCTTTCAAAGAAAAAATATATATATATATACATCTAAGTAATATATAATCTCGAAAGGGAAGCTAATAAAAGGGTCCAGTAGCAGTGATCCACTAGACACAAGCCAGCAACCTGACGGCCTGCAAGATGTGATTGGGGAGAAGAAGAAGACGTGGAGAAGATGAGAGCATCCATACCCTTTTCTCTGCAGAGACGACCCGGATGCCGTCCTCCGGCGGCAAGGAAGAGCAGGAAACGGAGGACGCGATGACGATCAGTAGGAGCGTACGGGTGGCTAGGGTTCGGAGGGACAAGGGCAACATCACCTCTCGGTGGTCCGTCATCGCCGGCGGTCTAGAGGCTGAGTTTGCGACTTGGGGAAAGATCTGGTGGAGCGGAGGAGGGCGTGGGCCCACCCGAGGGCGTCTTGTGCGTGACCTGTTGACTGAAGGGGCTCAGATTCAGTGATTTTCCTCAAAGCCATCTCTACCGTTAAAATCAGATCCAAAAGTTATCCTTCCTCTAAGCTTCAGGCCGTCTTCTTCACGGCCCGAGCCGCCGACGTCGCTCGCCAACCTAGGGGCGCATCTGCACGTGGTCTAGATGCGGCTCCGCGTTGGCAGTGCTCGGCCAGGGAGCGGCCTTGCGATAGTGTGATTCACTTGGAATGGCTTATAAACTCAGGATGGAGGGAGTGTGTATTTTTTTTATTTCATTTGAAAATTTTAAATTCAACTTCATATGAATAATCTAGCTATTTTTGTTTGTTTGATTGATTTCTCTTTTATTATTTGGGTTACTTTTGGTTCGTGGAACCCAATGGCAATCGAGCACTCGGGTGTCAGCCGTCTCTGAAAGACATGACAACGCTATAGTACTAGTCTTTTCATCCCACATTAAATACATGTATTTCACTTATTTTGGGGACAATCAATCAATCAATCGCATATAAACGGTCAGTCACCTCACCCAAAAGCAAAAAGGAAAAAAAAACAAAGAAACAAAGAAGAGAATGAGCTAGCTAGAAATAAAGAGTATCAGAAGTCTAGCAGCGTGGTGGTGAGGTTGAGCAGCGTTGGCAGCGCGCTGGGCGCGAACTTCCTGGCGAAGAGGTAGCAGACCGTGGTGGGCTTGGCGTTGTAGAGGCAGGCTGTGCCGTTGCTGCGGATGGCGGCCATGAGGTCCGGCGTGGTGGCGGCCCTGCCGAAGCGCGCCGGGTGCGGGCCCCCGCGCGACCAGTCCACCCAGGTGAGCGTCCGGTTGGCGTTGCGCGCGGCGTGGCGCAGGTGCAGGAACGTCGGGATGTAGTGCTCGTCCGGGTAGCACGACGGCGTGCAGTGTCGCCGGAACAGCGCGTAGTAGCGCTGGTCCGCCACCACGTCGACGGCGAGGTCCCGGCTCATCTCGAACCACTCGGAGCCCTTGCGCCAGTGCTCCTCGGTCACCTCGGGCGCCATCGCCGGGTTGTAGCGCCCCGCGCACTGCGGCACGTCGATGTTGTACGACTCCACGTAGCTCGCCGCCGAGTTCACCAGGTACTCGTACACCGTCCGGAAGTTGAACACCGGCACGCAGCTCTCCGACACGAGCACGAAGCGCTGGTTGGACCAGTCCAGCAGCGCGTTGCCCAGCAGCCGCTTCTCCGCGTCCACCAGCGAGATGGAACCCCACGACACCTCCCCGCTCGGGATCTGCCGCCCGTGGAACGGCGACGACGGCCGGTAGCGCCCAGCGTAGCCCGGCAGCGCGTGCACGTACACCGAGTAGAGCCCCCGGTGGCCGTGGAAGAAGCGCTCCCACAGCGGCGCGAACGGCAGCGGCCCGCGCGTCAGGAACAGGAACGCCACCTTGGGCACGCGCTGGAACGGGTACTCCTCCATGCGCGGCGCCATGGACGCGCGCCAGAACAGCTCCGGGTCCGACATCGAGTGGCCCCAAGGCGGGCCGGGGTCCACGAAACCACGGAAGTCCAGCAGCAGCGCCGGTGGAGGTGGAGCAGCAGCAGCTTCGTTGTTGTTGTTGTTCTTGTTACCACTGCCGCTGCCACCGCCACCTCCGCCGTCTGCCTGCAGGGAGCGAGAGGAAGCAGAAGATAACAACGGCGGCGACGAGGACCCAGCCATGCTGCTGTAGTAGTAGTAGCGCGACACGTTGGCGCTGGCCGACAGCCCGATGAGCACGCCGGCCATCAGGATCACCAGCGCCACCACGGCCTTGAGCACCCACGACGACCAGCAGTAGTAGTCTTTGCGCGGGTGGTCACCATGTAGTAGGCCTCCTCCTCCTCCTCGTCCCCGGCACCTCCTCGCCGGGACTTGAGGGTGCCCGCCGCCGGCTTCGTCATCTATCCCGGACCGGACCGTCGCTCGATCATCGATCGGACCTAATTAATTAGCTTATTGTTGATCTGCCTCTTTTTGCAAGCAAGATCGGAGACAGTCGATCGATCGGTGCGCCAATTAAGAGCCCAAGACCAGCGGGAGGGATCGGATCAGAGGCAAGCCGCCGCCGGCCCGCGATGCATGGTCGTCGATCGCTGCCCGACACCGAAAACTGCCGAGATTATATATATATATATATATATATATATATATATATATATATATATATATATATATATATATATATATATATGATCGAGCGAGCCACTACTCTTTAACGCCCCTCTGTCCGCCAGCTGATCGATCGATCCCCGGCCGTGCAGTGGAACAAGCAATATGGACGACGATCGATGCAGGTCTGCCGGAATTAAACCACCAAGCAGAGATCGATCGAGCAGCACAACGGCACCGGCCGATCGAGATGGACGGAGTGCGAGATTGCCTGGTCCAAGGATAAGGGGTCGATCGATCGGAGACAAGGGGAATGCATGCGCCGTCCATGCTGCACTAGAGCTGATCTGCTAGCAGGTGGGCACGTGGAGCTTGGACGGCCACTGCTAGCTAGCGACTGCATGCGACGACGGGAGGGGAGTGGTCCATGGACAAAGCAAAGCAGCGGTCGATGCGGCGCGGCGCGCGCTGCTGCCCTGGGCACAATGTATATACTACTTCCGTCCTAAAAAGAACGCGAAACGTGCCGGTTTAATATTTGACCAATTTTATATTATAAATAATATTAGTATTTATATCTTTAAATAATTTTATTGTAAAAATATATCCTATCATCAATCTAATAATACTAATTTCATATCATGAATGTTAGTACTTTTTTATTTAAATTTAGTCAAAGTTCAAATTATTTGACTTCTCGAAAAACGAGAATTATATATTCTTTTAGGGACAGAGGTAGTATATGCCACTTGTCTCGACCATCTATCCTCTCACATATAATGCATCTCAACCGCTGGATGTATTACGTCTTCGGATCCACATTCATTCATCCCCTCATATAATTGTATCTCAACCGTTAGATACACGTTGTGTGGTTGTGATGGTAAAAGTCAGGAAAGAGCATGTCATGCCGCGTGCATGGTCGTCTATGAGCATCATCACAGGCTATCTCAATCATCTATTGTGTCACATGCAATGCATCTCAACTATCTGGATGCATTATGCTTTTTAGGTCCACATCCATACATCCCCTCACATGATTGTATCTCAATCGTTGGATACACATTGTATGGTTATGATGGTAAAAATCATAGAAAAGCACAACATGATGTGTGCGGGTGGCTCGGGCTTATTTTTTATTGAGTTTACACACCTACGATGAACTTAGTCTCTTTAGGTGTATCCGGTGATATATATAATAACTTTTGGATGTGTTAACTCTATATTCATATATCTTATTATGCATGATATGTATATATATAATATATTTATTTATTTATTTATTTATTTATATAATAATAATAAATGCATACACTTTGTGGCTAGCACATGCTCTTTATTTTCTTTTTGAATATGTCAACCTCAGCATTAACCAACATCCATGTATTTTCTGTGTACACTAACGAGTGAGAGGATATGTTATTGAGAAGTTCTGTTGCGTGAACCTAAATCCGTGTGATATAGGAGTAACTCCGTACACTTGCAGCCATTCTTTTTTCCCTCAAAACACTTTCTCACAAGGTTGAAAGCGAGGAGCCATGGTCGTCGATGGTTATTATATGTGTGGCACAGTGTATATGAACCATCATCCATGTACTCTATGTGTAATCCACATTAACACTATAACACATGTCAAATTATGTGCCTTGTTGACAACCAAAATTGTCAAAAGTCATAATGGACTCTACCACTGCATTCTTCTCGCTGAGATGATCGAAAAACATATATGAGTCGTCTCGTTTGGAGTCCCGATGAAGAAATTGAGATTTTGAGGGCTGATGCAGAAAATAGGTCTTGCCAAATTCCAGAACTGGCCATACTGGATTTTCTAGAAAACCCAGGTTTGGCCATATTGTTTTTTCCAAAAAAGAAAAAAACTAGACCATTCCATATTCCCGTAAAAACCGGTTAGGTCAGTTTTCATAGTCTGAACCGGAGTTGAATCTAACTTGATGAAAACTTATCGAATAAATCACATCCTTATATATATTAGAGGACAACATCGATAATAACCCAAGTATATCTACAAAATGAAAAGGCATAATTGACTCAACCATCACGTTTTTCTTGTCGAAACGATCGAAAAACATATACGGATCTTGTTGTTTGGAGTCCACGTGAAGGGGGGGTGGATTTTGGAGGTTGGCCTAGAAAAATAGGCCTGAACGGATTTCAGATTCAAGCACCGCTCATGTCGATGCTTAGGTGGCAGTATAGTTGCGACTATGAGGTATTAATCGTATTTTAGATATTTTCTGGCATGGGTTTTATTATGGTTTCTCCACTAGTTTAATAAAAAAACCCTATTAAATATGTAAACATGTGAACAATTTTTAAAGCCAAAACGGATCCAAAGACAGTGATGCTGAAGTCATTTTTGGCCCGAAACCAAATCACTAAAACTGAACTTTGCGTGCCTTCGCCATTTTTAGAGAAGCTAATTTTATTCAATAATCTTATACGTACATATAAAGAAATATGTAAATAGACTCTAAACAACTAATTTTAACTTAAATTGATGGAATGGATCGATCAATGACAGTTGACACATAATATTATTAATGTGTATACGAGAGTAAAATCTTGGTAAATATATAAATATACATACACTAGCAGTTAATCGAAGCCCAGAGCGATTATATATATATATATATATATATATATATATATATATATATATATATATATGAAGTACTAATTAAGCTTCAAATCACAGAGATACATAGATGGTCGTAAATCTATATATAATTGTGGAATAAAGAAATGAAAAAGTATATATAGTGTATCTAGTAGTAATTTATTGATGTATATGCGGAAATCCATATGCATGAATGACGCAGAGGGTAATTAAAGAACAAATTATTATTAATTAAAGAAGATAATTTAAGCCGTGGATTGTTTGAGGTAGGCGATGAGATCGGTTCGCTCCTTGGGCTTCTTGAGGCCCGGGAAGACCATCTTTGTGCCCGGGATGTACTTCTTGGGGTTGAGGAGGTAGTCGTACAGGGTGGCCTCCTCCCAGACGACGGCCATGCTCTTGTTGGCCGTGGAGTAGGCGTAGCCGAGGGTGGTGCCGGACTGGCGGCCGAAGAGGCCGTGCAGGTTGGGCCCCTGCCGGTGCGCGCCGCCTCGCTCCACCGTATGGCACTGCGCGCACTTGGTGCGGAAGATCTTCTCGCCGCTGCCGGAGTCACCGCCGGGGGCCTCGCCGAAGGAAGCCATCAGAATCAGATGGACGACGACGGTCGGGTCGGATCGGAGGACCCACACCAACAATACGCCGCACTGTATATAGCGAGCAAGTAGCGATATCGAAGAGGGCGGGCGACCGATCGTGCCCGAGCCCGACGGATCAGGATCAGCTTCATTTCTCGCAGCATTTCGGCCCACTGGAACACAAACAAACAAGCAGCATTTTGGCCGGCCCATTGGATCCGGCTCCTCTCCTCAGCCCAAAACATATAATTGTGTTGTGTGTGGTGGGGAGGAAACCTGCCTGCGAGTGAGAGGGAGAGGAGGAAGAAGAGGGAGACGGAGGGCGGCGGCACGGCAGAGCAGACAGCAGCGCCAGTCAGGCTCCGAGCAGTGCAGGCATTCCTCACCCAAGGTCGAGGTCGACTCCAGCAGCCTCTGCGCCTTCCTCTCCCCCACTCCCCCACGGGGGGGCTGGTGGGGGCAGTCGTCACGCCGCAGTCCATTGCAAAACTCCATTGTCACCCGTCGCCGCAGCTCCACCACACCATCTCTCGCCACGGCAGCGCTTCTCGTCCTACTGCCGACGCCTCCTCCTCGTGAGTCTCCTCCCCCCCCCATCCCATTTTACTAGGGCTCTTCCTTTTCCCTCCCTGGTAATGGATCCCTCCTCCAACACTACTCCAATTGTTTCAGCTAATATAATCATCTGCCGGCCTCTTGTCACTCGTTACCTTGATTTAGCCATTTAGGGTTGATTCCATTCAGTTATTATAGTGCATTGCTGTGGTGCCCAGAACGTTCCCAATAGCTCCTACACTCGAGCGCACGTTTCCTTGTTTACTTGCTTGTAGGAGGGATTTGTTTTGCTCGACACGACAGCGGATCATTGTTCATGCCTGCATCTGCACTGGCACTCCTGTTTGTTCTGGGCGATCACATTCCCACCCAATTGATTGATTGTTAGTGATACTGCTAGTCGCTTCCCAGTTGTAATCCATTTCACTTCCCCAGCCGCCCCTCTACTTAGCTTGGGCTTCATTTCTCCATGCTGAGTTTTACAAGAAAGACACTTTTTTCCTTTCAATCATACTATATGTTCCTAACATAGTATCGGTGCATTCTTTCATGCAGGAGCAGGACTTTCAGATGTCTTTTGATATCACAGAAAACCATTATTGCCCCTGTGAAGGCCACAGACGTTTCTTGCGCCCTACAATATTTTGGCATTGGACTTGATAGTTGGCCATCTTTCGACGTTCCAGCTTTCACCAACTTGCTGCTTCTTTTTCTACCTACAACCACATCTTTCCCGATTTTGTACCTCATTGTCGTCAATTACTGCTAAAAGTGAAACACCTGTTCTCCCTATGGCCAAGACATCGCTTCCTCCTGGATTCCGGTTTCATCCAACTGATGTAGAGCTCACAGTCTACTATTTGAAGAGGAAGCTACTGGGAAAACACTTACGCTGCAATGCTATTACTGAGATTGATCTATACAAGTTCGCCCCTTGGGATCTTCCAGGTATTGCACCACATCGGTTTCATTTATTTCTGTGTCACTAGGAGTCAAAAGGATCTGCACAATTACCATCACGTGCATTTCTGTATCGTTTTGCATTTGTCTGTAAATATCTTACTTTTCAGATGACGGATCCTTAAACTGTTCTCATGGTTTATTGTCTCTTGTTTCACCTTCTACAGAGAGAGCTTCCTTGGAGAGTAATGATCTAGTGTGGTATTTCTTTTGCCCACGTGATAGGAAATATTCTAGTGGGTTAAGGACTAATCGCTCAACTGGAGTTGGATATTGGAAAGCTACAGGGAAGGACAGGCCGGTGGTATACAATTCTAGGACTGTTGGGATGAAGAGAACTTTAGTGTTTCATCTTGGCAAGCCACCACGAGGTGATAGAACTGACTGGGTAATGTACGAATATAGGCTGGAGGACGAGGAACTAGCTGCTTCTGGTGTTAAACTGGTATGCCCCCCTTTATGTGTTTGATGCACTTTCATTATCAACCCTATTAAATGGACCATTTTTGCATACTATGACCGATTTCCATCCTTATTTAGGCAGGTTACTCTGATTTGGCTGTATGTAATTCTTATATAGAAGTTTGGAAACTGAACAAAACCATTGAAATTCTGAAAATTTGTTGAGGCGATTCAAACATTTGGTGGAAAAAAACTTTTCTTTTGCTCCTTCAATTGATAGATCAGGTTCCCTCCCACCAGCTACCACTGCCAGTCAGAACAGAAAGCTCCTATGGTCATGTTGTGGTTTATTGAGTATTTTGGTTGAGCAGAGTGCATAGCTCTTGATCATGTGCCAACTTGCATGATGGAACAAATTTCCACATTAAGTAGAGAACAGCATGACACAAACATTTGTACAAGAGTTGGCTCATTTTGATATTAGCTCCTTGCTGAATTAGAGAGTTACCAGCGGCATGCTTTGCTGTACAATTTGTTTATCACCTCCTCCTTGCAGGATGCCTGCGTTCTATGCAAAATCTTTCAGAAAAGTGGTCCAGGGCCTAAGATTGGAGCACAGTATGGTGCTCCATTCAATGAAGAAGACTGGAACGATGCCAGCAATGTAGAGTATTCTCCATGTGCCCCTTCTGTGGCCCCTTGCGCACCTGAATCAAGCCATGGCGTGTTGAATTCTGCTGGTCAACACCTGGCTGTGAGTTATGATGGCAAGGTTTCCTTGGGCTCCTCAGCAGAAAGTATCAACAGACCTGCTGCCAATGGAGTTCATCCTGACAGACCTTCTCCTGATATTCCTAATGATTGCATACACATACAACTGCTAGCTGAGATGATCAGATGTTCCTCAATGCATCTTTTATGTACTGGTGGTGAAGATGGTTTGCTGGTAATTTCATTGACTCCAGGCTCCTTTATTTTTTGTTTTGTGTTTTGTTAGCTCCAGTAACTTTTTATTTCTGGTTTCGATGCAGCCTGATTCAACTGCTGACTATGATAGTGACAATAGAGTATCTTTGGATGATGTTGAAACAATATTCTGTGAAGTGGATGAGCTTGGGCCCCAGGCTCTGGCGAACAACACTAACCATTGTGACTCATGTGGTGAACATTTGATTCACCCTATGCTGGTAGCCCGAGGAGCCGAGCAGTACTTAGAGCTAAATGACCTGTCCTTTTCACTCACTGATGGTCCTGATTCCTGTGGCATGCTGTTTTCCAATGATGTATCGGTTGAGCAGCTACCGGATCTTGAGCTCAGGTTTGAGCAGGTCTCTCCTGCCCAAATCTCCAATACCACTAATGCTTCGACATCAACAAATGCTGGTTCATCTGCTTCAGTGCCCTTAGCAGAGGATCACAGGACCTGATTCAGTGTATATTCGCTGTCACTTGCTTCTTTGAGGGTTTGATGATTTGCAAATCTATGTGTTGATAAGAAACGTGGCTAAGCAAATTGGTTGTCATTTTGCAGATTGGAGTCATCTAGCGCACACGTTAATGGAATCTAGGAGGATCTGGAAGACACGCCATAGTGCTTCTTTTTTTCCCCATTTCGTTGAAGTGAGCAGTATGCGGACATGACAGCACGATTAGGGACCACTTGGCACAGAAAACATCTCTGTGGTGCAGTTTGTGAATCTAGGAGCATTCCTCTGCCTGTAGATTTGCATGGTAGAAGTTTCTTATCCCCCACAACCACAAATGGGTTGAGTACTGAATAATGCACTCATTGCATTAACAACTTTCCCTAGTTTAGTAGTAGTAGTAGGAGTATGTACTAGTAGTTATCAGAATCTTTTGGGTAGAGTGGAGTAATGTACTTACAGCTTGTTGCGATGTAGCGGCAATCTCGGGCGGTTGTGATCTACTGTAACTCTATAACGTGTGGCAGTATCTTTCTTGGTTCATTGGATTTGCTAGTGTCCGGGAAAGATGCGGAATAATTTTTATTTCTGAAGGATGATGAAGATGCTGCTGTTATTTTGCTGAAAGAAAAAGAAGCCCTTCAGTGTCTCAAGAATTTATAATTTCTGTAGACGCTTATTTGGACTTGCAAGAATTTTCTGTTGCTGTCGTTTCGTCCTATGATTATGATGATAAAGAGAAGGCACGATGTGAATTTCGATTATGAAATGTTCTGCTAAATATCACGCACTGTCTATGTCTAGTTTTTTTTTTTTCGAGTGGAACTGTCTATGTCCAGTGCTGGGCCTGGGAGAGTAGGAGAAGGGAAGGAAATGGGTAGGGAAGGGGCCCGGCCCACCTGCTACGCCTACCCGCCCTCGTGTCATTGATTGGAGACGTTCCGCTTCCGCCAGCAGCAGGTCTCTCTTTGCTTTAAAAAAAAAAAAAACTCTCTCTGTTCCCTTCGCCTTCACGGCTTCACCTTCACAATTCGCACCCCCTTGTCTTGCGTTGCCCGCAACCCAAAGCGGATCAAACCCTAGATCTCGTCTCGTCTCGCCTCGCCTCGCCTCGCCTCCCCTTCCCGTCCCTCTGATCCCATTCCTCTTCGATCCTCATGGATTCCTCCTCCTCCTCCTCGTCCAGCCTGAGCCAGCAGCCCGAGTTCGACTACCTCTTCAAGCTTCTGCTTATCGGCGACTCCGGCGTCGGCAAGAGCAGCCTCCTCCTCCGCTTCACCGCCGACTCCTTCGAGGACCTCTCCCCGACAATAGGTGATCTCTTTGGCTTCGATTCGATTCCCCGATCTGATCGCCTCGCCGCATTAGTCTAACCCCAATCTCTGTTCCGCTATTTATTTCCGTCATTCAGGTGTTGACTTCAAGGTGAAGATGGTTAGCATTGGTGGTAAAAAACTCAAGCTTGCCATCTGGGACACAGGTACCAAGCCATCGTCTCAACAACACTAGCATGTAATTTTCTTTTTTACTACTGTATGCATCCTTTCACCACTTATGTCAGTCTGTCCATAACATAAGTCAAGTTTTGGCAAACCGATACATGGCTTATTATCTGGATAGTAATACCTCAAAAGAATTATTTTAGCCTGTTCTTTGTTTTTGCTACAATTGTTTCAACGATAGCTATTCCATTGAACAGTGTCATTCTTGTTCTGATTTTGTCCATTTCCCCCAATATTCTTCTTGTCGCATTCTTTGAGTATGATCGTTTCTTTATTGTCGCTGATCGCTACCTGTTATGCAGCTGGACAAGAGAGATTTAGGACCTTGACCAGCTCTTACTACAGAGGGGCACAGGGGATCGTTATGGGTAATTTTTTATTTTTGCTGCATTGTTCAAGGAATCTTTACTGTGATCTGCACTCTTCTTCTGTCCTTTTTTTTATCATACATCAGTTGAAATTACAGCCAAGTCACTGTCAAATTGCTACTAAGACATGCTCTAGTTAATAATGTTAATGTGTTTTTGGCTGAAGTTTAAACTATCAAATGGGAGAATTCCCCTTTATTATTAACTATAAACTGTATAAATGCTTTGTGTAACTTTGGAGTCACTGCACAACTAGGCAAAGCATTTCCGGTTATACTCTACTGTGTTCTGCACTCTTCTTCTGTCCTTTTTTTTTATCATACATCAGTTGAAATTACTGCCAAGTCACTGTCGAGTTGCTACTAAGACATGCTCTAGTTAATAACGTTAATGTGTTTTTGGGCTTTTGGCTGAAGTTTAAACTATCAAATGGGAGAATTCCCCTTTATTATTAACTATAAACTGTATAAATGCTTTGTGTAACTTTGGAGTCACTGCACAACTAGGCAAAGCATTTCCGGTTATACTTATGCATGCGCATTGGTATTGTATAGGTGGCACACATTTACCCTTTCTTATCTGCGTGCATCTTGTCTAGTTATATCGAATTACTATTGCATAGAGAATAATGATAATTAATGTCTCGTCAAATTTCTAGTGTATGATGTCACTCGACGAGAAACATTTACCAATCTTTCTGATATATGGGCGAAGGAAATTGACCTGTATTCAACCAACCAGGACTGTATAAAGATGCTTGTTGGAAATAAAGTAGACAAGGTACTTCTAAGAATCATTTCTAACTCTTGTAAACTTTGTGTGCACCTTTTATCTTTTCTTTCTGATTGAGTAACAACATTTTGTAGCCCTATAACTGATTTGAAGAGTTTATTTTGGCAGGAAAGTGAGAGAGCGGTCACAAAAAAGGAGGGAATTGAATTTGCTAGGGAATACGGATGTTTATTTCTAGAGTGCAGTGCAAAAACAAAAGTAAATGTAGAACAGTGCTTTGAAGAACTCGTTCTAAAGGTATGTATTGGGCTTTGACATTTAGATTTAGAATTTATTTATTTCACAATATCATGCATGCCTTGTTCTTCACAGTATTCAGAACTCCACATTTGAAACATAGACAGCAAAAAAGGTTTGCCAAATGTTGGATTGAGGTACAAGGTCATTTTCGATCATACTCTGGTGCGCTCATTGCTTGTTTAGCCTTATTTTTGACAGAAAAAAAAAGGTTTGTTTGTAGTGTTACCTGCCAAATGCTTGTGCAGACTGAGACTGACATATTAGCGAGATGAAATGAGGAAGGGGCTAGCAGATTCTTTTATACATCTGTGTCCTTTGAAGAAATTGTATTCTTTTATTTGTATTGAGTTGTAGTTATTGACTGAGGTGATTCGTATATTTGCACGTTGCAGATATTAGACACGCCAAGCCTCCTCGCGGATGCTTCCTCAGGGGCCAAGAAGAACATCTTCAAGCAGAAGCCCCCGGAAGCTGACGCAGCCGCAAGCAGCTGCTGTTAACATGCTAATTCTGCGCCCTCCTGTGGATGATGATAAATTTGTTGCGTAAAGTGATAAGCTTTGTTGTGTCGGTTTGTTTTTGCTTTTGGTCCTGTATATCGCCATGTTGAATTTACAACACCACATAACAGCTTCCCTTGTGTTTTTTTGTTTAAAAGACAACAGTATATGTCTGAGGGACAGGGTAGATGCTTGTGTCATCCTCATTATCTACAGTCTTGTTTCAGGAGAGAGATCTGAGTCTTTTGCAACTGGACGGCACCTGTGTGTACTCCCTAGTCTTTTGCAACTGTGAATCTGTGATGTGGAGTGTGTGCTACGTACTGTCTTGCTAAGCTGGTGTTCCCAGCAATACTATGTTGATTTTTTTTTCCATGTATACTAATATGTATCGAGTTTACTTTTTTTTTAAGTAGGATTTAACTCCATCAAAAAAGAAGAAAAATTCGGACAGAGAAACGGTGTGCACTGCATCTGAAATCTGAACATGACGGCATTGTGCGCTGCATATCATTTGAGATGTGGGCGATGCTCTCACACACTCACACACACATGGACGGGACGGGATTGACATGGGCACATGGCCAATCCATGACAGCAGCTAGTCAAAGCATACCAGCTGAGTACTCCTTCCCGGCCGGGCCGGCCGGCCGGCCTCTTACTATTACAGTAGAAGAAGTTTGTAATAAGATCGAGGTGAGCTTTCAGATAGGAGGAGAGACATGAATGAATGAATGATGATGATCGTAGACGAGATCTGGGAGGATTCACGGGCGGCGCCAACGCCATCATCGCCCAAGAAAGGATGGTTGGATGGCGCCAAACAAGGAAGCAGCACCCGTGTCGTGTCTTGTGTCGTCTGTCGTGCGAGCTCACGGGTCACCCCCAGCCAAGAGAGACACATGCATGATGACACACGATTACAGCGAGGCAGCGAGCTAGCTAGCTGCAGTACTACGTGCTACTAGTAGATATTTATTTATTTTATTCATAGAGAACGAACGAAGACATCTCTACGTAAGTACGGCTACTCCTGCTGCTGCTGCTAGTTGGAACTTGGAGTTGAGAGTCGAGACAGCGATCGCTGAGTCTCCCTTGGCCACGAATTTTGATCCTCGTCTCTGCCTGCTTCTCTCCTCTGCCATGCCCATATTCCGAGGCATGATCGATGATCCCGTCCTCGGCAGAAGAAGTTTCCAGAACGAGAGCGTACAGTATGGTGTAGTATACACACACACGTGGAGAGAAAGAGAGAGATACTGTATTTATGTAATGTAAAATGCATGCATATATGGTGGATGGATCGGAGGAGACGGCCGTGTATGTACCAACATGCGGGATGCGGATGCATGTGATACAATACTACAGTACCAACCAGAAACTGGTAACGGAACGGATTATTAACCAGCAGTACACGATCGAAGGAAGTCAGCCAGGCAAAGTACCACCACGGCACCAGGCGCCAGCCAGCCTCCCTCCCTTCACCGTATCAATCACCAACCAGGCCAGTTGTCGATCATCACCAGGGTGGGCACACGGACCACCGGCCGCCCTTGTTTTTTCTTTTCTCCTTTAATTTTCACGTTCGTTGCTGACCGAGGGAGTATATAGTATAGGAGTTGCACGCGCTGGTGGTACGTACCATGCACTACCAGTGTCCTCAGCTCAGCTCATCTCCTTCCTTCCACAATCCACGGGGAGATCCAAGCAATGCCGAAGCATCGTCGTCCCTGCGCCGGTGGCTGCGAGATCCAAGCCGCCGGCATCAACTACCGCATCTCCGTCTCCAGCCGACCGCACCCTCCTCTCAAGGTCTGGAGCAGGTCAGACGACGATGATGTCCATGTTGTCGGAGACCACCAGGAGGACAGCGTCCGCCATGTGCTCAGGGACGTCTCCTGCCACGCGCGCCCCGGCGAGCTGCTCGCCATCGTCGGCCCCAGCGGCGCCGGCAAGTCCACCCTGCTCGAGATCCTCGCCGGCCGTCTGTCCCCGCTGCTGCCCGGCCCCGGCGGCGACCTCCTCCTCCTCGACGGCGCCGCCGCCCACAGCGCCGACCTCCGCCGTGTCTCCGGGTACGTGACCCAGCAGGACGTGCTGTTCCCGCTGCTCACCGTGCGCGAGACGCTTCTCTTCAGCGCGCGCCTCCGCCTAGGCGCGCGCCTGCCCGCCAAGGACGACATGGACGCGCTCATCGACGACCTCACCCTGCGCCGCGTCGCCGCCACCAGGATCAAGGACCTCTCCGGCGGAGAGCGAAGGCGCGTCTCCATCGGCGTCGAGGCCGTGCATGACCCGCCAGTGCTCATCCTCGACGAGCCCACCTCCGGCCTCGACAGCGCATCCGCGCTCCAGATCGTCGGCGCGCTCCGTGCCATGGCCGAGACGCGCGGACGCACCGTGCTGCTCAGCATCCACCAGCCGGGAGCGCGCATCGTCAAGATGTTCGACTCCGTCCTCCTGCTAGCCGCCGGCTCCGTCCTACACCAGGGAACCGTCGACCAGCTCCTCGCTCTGCTCGGGGACGCGGGCCTCCACCTGCCACCGCACGTGGACGCTGTCGAGTTTGCCATCGACTCCGTGGACGCGCTCCGACGCCACGGTATGCAGCCACACCAGCAGCCGTCGGGCCGCTGCACGCTGCAGCATCTGTTCCAGATGCACAGCAAGCAGGTGGCCGACGAGGACACCGTCGCCGTCGTCCCCATCGCGGCCTGCACGGGCAGCCGATACTACTACGCCAACTCGCGGGCGCGCGAGGTGGCTGTGCTGTCCCAGCGCTTCTTCAAGAACGTGGCGCGGACACGTCAGCTCTTCGCGTGCCGCACCGTGTGCATGCTGGTGGCGGGGCTTGCGCTGGGCTCCATCTTCTACGACCTCGGCGAGGACAAGGTGGCGGAGCGCGTGGGCCTCTTCGCCTTCCTGCTCACCTTCCTCCTCTCGTCCACCACGGAGGCGCTGCCCGTCTTCCTGCAGGAGCGCGACATCCTGGCCAAGGAGACGTCGTCGGGCGCGTACCGGGTGTCGTCGTACGCGCTGGCCAACGCCGTGGTGTTCCTGCCCTTCCAGCTCGCGCTGGCCGTCGTGTTCGCGGCCCCGGTGTACTGGCTGGCGGGTCTCCGTCGCAGCGCGGCGGCGTTCGGATACTTTTTGCTGGTGATATGGCTCATCCTGTACACGGCCAACTCCGTGGTGGTGTGCTTCGCGGCGGCGGCGCCGGACTTCGTGGTGGGGAACGCGGCGATCCAGGGGGTCATGGGATCCTTCTTCCTCTTCTCGGGCTACTTCATCGCGCGGTCGTCGATGCCGCCGTGCTGGGTGTTCATGCACTACCTCTCGCTCTTCAAGTGGCCGTTCGAGGCGCTGCTGGTCAACGAGTTCGCCGGCGGCGGGAGGTGCGTGGTGCGGGCGCTGGGCGAGTGCGTCGCCACTGGGGACGAGGTGCTGAGGCGCGAGGGCCTCGGGGAAGAGTGCAGGTGGCGCAACGTCGGCGTCATGGTCGCCTTCATGGCGGCATACAGGGTGTTGGGCTACGCCGTGCTCAGGGTCAGGTGCAGCCTCGCGCTCAACAAGGGGGCCGTCGTGTCCGCCGCCGGACCACCCGGCCTCGGCCTCAGACGCCGACTGAGAAGCCAGCTGCTAGCCATCATCGGCGCCGCTGCATCGTCTTCTTCTTCCACCACGCCGCCGTGACTGTGACTGACTCGCTCCCCTCCCGGTCCCAGTTAAAATACACTAGCGTGCTTTTACTTGTTTTACCTGCTGCCCTGCCCGGTTTTCCCACGACCATCCATCCTTTTGCTCGGTGATTCCTACGGACGGACAGAGGAGTACATGTACTGTACTTATTATATGTACTAGGTGAGTGTCTGTAGTTGCAATGGGAATAAAATAAGGAACGTGAAAACTATGGAAACTCGCATGTGAATCGTTGGATCTAAATCCGATGGTAAGAGAGATTATAATATATTAACAATTAACCTCTTTCACAGTGTGTCGATCCACGTGCTAATCTCTCCCACACTGTGGGAGGGGTTAATTGCTAATTTCTTCAACCATCGAATTTAGATCCAACGATCCATATGCGAGTTTCCATAGTTTCCACATAAACCTGGTTTTCATAGCATATGCTCCCATAAAATAATATCCAACGGTAATAAAATAATATCAAACGGGAAGTATGAATGTGTGTTTTAAGATACTCCGGCATGATGTTGATAACAACCCTATTATATGACAAAACTTCAATCATGTTTGCAACATTATTATGTCACTATTACATGAGTTCACATAGAAGACGAACAATACAATCTAATTTAGGTTTGAACGTGAAATCAAAACAATTTGCATTCTAACATGCATTGTTTGTCGCTTAAGATTGTTTTATACGTCTGGGACTGATTAGTAAGCTTTGACATCATAATGGCATAAAAATAGACTCTCATGGATCAATGCAAAGCATCCTAATCTTACAAAATACACAAATTGCATTCCGTTAGGTCTATATATTTTTAGGTGGTACTCTATAAGGACCCATCTAATAAGTTGTGGCATTAGAGTGCGCTCAAACACATGGTGGTGCAAGTGGTAGCAGCCAACAATAGCAGAGAGATAGCCCGATTTCGGTGTCGGCATTGATCGAGCGTTGATTCTGGCCATCCAACTCGCCTATCCCGACCCTTCGCGACGTATCGAACCCTCTTTCCATCGTACACGGCTTCTTGATTGGAGCAACCTGCAAAACTGCTTTGTGCCATTCCATTTGGCGATGTGCCTAGAAACAGTCGCTGTAAGATTAGGAATAAATATAGCTTAAGCGACTTTGTATCAAAGTGCCACAAATGACACTCCAATTGCTCATCATAAATATAGCTTTGTAACTATTAATTGGGAAACTTGTTAATTAGAAATCAGTGGCAACTGTAAGCGCTGTAAGCAACAGAAGAGCAATTTCAATTTTGAAAATATTTGATATCTCGATTGTATACAAGCAGACATGCCAGAATTCACCTATGGTTCACCGTCACCTGCTGCATCTTGAAATCTGAGGTGTCCCCAGACGTGACAAACTGGTGAAACCGGATGGAGAAGAGCACCAGGTAGTAGTTGTTCACCAAGTCACTGCTGCCCACCGAGAAGGCATGTTGCGTGAGGACGATGAGGTGGATGAATCACTGCTGCCTCCTTCGTCTGGCTGTCCCGGCGGTGGCAACAGCGGCGGCGACGAGTCGCTTGTAACCACTCATGTAATATGACATATAAAGATAAAAAAATATCAATCCTTGCTAAAGGGCATTGGAGCTTATGGGTCATGTTTGCAAAGGATTAATAGCAATACAGGGCTCAACTATTGCCAGGTTTCACTTAGACCAAAAAGAGTTCTAAACCCTGAAGTCTGCTCCTGCAGGCTGCGCAGGTCGTGAGCTCCAGCAGTGCGAACGGGAGCGGCAGGGGTAGCATATAACAGTTTTTATAATGGTCTAATTTTAGAACTGTGTGAAGGTGACCACTCGAAATGGAAATGGTCAAAAAAATTTCAATCAATTGGAAATACTTGGATTTACTTTGAATCTGACTGAAACAAGCAATTTGTTGTCTGCTTACTAACATGCTGAACAATATGACACCATGATCACCAATAGCTTCAAAATTTCGGTATTTAAAAGCTTCAAACATTGGAACCAGTTTTAAGTTTTAACTCCCACTTACCTATGAACTCTCCTTTCTCAAGGGAAAGAAGTGGACAGAAAGAAGCACGGATAGTCTGCAGCCGTGAAGCCAATATTAGGGAGCATATGAGAGTCAAGTATCCCTTAGCATCTGTCGTGATACTGAAATGTCAAAAATATAAATGGTTATGTCAAGTCTATCTACCATATAATAGGCTGTTCTTGTGAATTCTAGATAATGAACCTGTATGTGAGTTCACACTAACAGTATATATGTAACCCTGCATTTCAAGAACCATTTAAAAAATATGAACAACATATATCATGTCAAGTTAAACAAGTTCAATTATTGGATACCTGTGCATCACCAGCGAAAATAAACTGCCCAGTGTGATCAATATCCAAAGCTGTAACCGCATGATATTTATATCTTAATGATTTTGATTTTGGTTTGGCTATCAGATATTTTGATGTAACGCACAGGCAATTACCTAGTTTATAAATATTGCTAAATGGAAGGCTAAAAACTACAATTAAAAAGGTTTCAAAGAATCTGGTCATTGGTTGGCTATTGAATATTGATGCTAGGGCTACTACCAGTTCTGTAAAAGTGGTTGTCCGTATGGATTATTATCATTAACATCTCACGAAGAAAAATAAAGATCAGATAGCAGTAGCTTAGATTTGGTTACGTTTACCTTCAGCATTGACACCATTTAAATGAAATGGACCATGTTGTGTAAATGAAACTTTTATCTAAGGCCTGAGTTGCAGGAAGCAGAATGCCTGATATACAAAAGACACGGCAAGGATATTTCTGGTCAGAGTTTGTTAGAAAGCATAATTGTTCTTCGGTACTTTTTTCTGGACATGCACTACTCATGAATCATGATAGAGAATATCAAAACAGAGCAGCACATGATATTTCGGTTGAGCTGTGTGTATAAAAGGGCAGCAGCAGCATAAGCTCGAAGTATCGCAGCTCAAACATTCTGAAGATAAGAGTTATAGGAAACTGAACTCTGCCTTGTTGTCTTCAGCTCTGTGACAAGTTCAGTTTTCTCCACCATCTTATCTCCAGCTCCTCTATCAGTAGCAATTGCAAAAATCAAGTATGGTACATGTGATGAGTTAGATTAGGTAGGGCGAGAACTCTGAGCTGAAACTTTGGCAATTGAATTTGAGAATTGGATGGAACCAAATCTGATTGCGGAAACAGGACAAGACTTGGTTTCCTCCAATATCTCATGTTCATTTGATCAAATGATGTGTAAATGCAATGGTGCAGTACAACAGTTAGACAAGACTTCTCTGAAAAAATTGGAAGCTATCTCCAGCTGCATGCACTTTAGACAAGTTTTCAGGATTAATATTATCATTCACTGAGCGATCAAATACAACATTTCGAGTGAGCCCTTCGCACCCATTTGGGGTATTGGGAAAAGGATTTCAGATTGGACTGAACATCTAAACATTTCCAAATTCATTATTGACAATGTCATATCTTTGGCTTCAGATTGGACTGAAGCTTCTCTGAAACCAATTCAGTGTCACCATTATTTCTAAATGGAAGGCTAAAAACTACCATTAAAAACAATTATGGTATGCACAGAAATTAGATCAGATCCGAAACAAACAACCATTGAAGTTGGCACACCTGTTGGCAGCAGTAGGATGTGTTGGATGTGCGATCTCGATGGGATGCGGCCGCCGGCGTTGGTGGTTCCGGCGGCAGGTGAGGGAACGAGCGGGCGGGCGTGGGCACCGGCGTTGGTGAGGGGGATCGAGCGGTGGTCCCGGCGCCGTCCAGCCTTGGAGCGCCTGCGTCGGCGGCGTTGGTGGTGTGAGGGAGCGGGCGGTCGGGCGTGAGCGCCGTGTGAGGGCGTCGGCGGGCGTGGGCACCGGCGTTGGTCAGGGGGATCGGGCTGTGATGGTAAGGGAGCTGGCGGGCGGCTGGGCGGCCGGGCGTGGGAGCCGGGCGGTGATGGTGAGGGAGCGGGCGGCGGTTCCGGGCGTGGGCGCCGGGTGAGGGAGAGGGAGAGGGCGGGCGTGGGAGCGAGAGAGCGTGTTTTTTTTTCACGCGGTGGCGAGGTGAAGCCGGGCGGACTTTCACGCGAGGGAGGCGAGGTCCCTTCCGTATTTTTTAGTTGTATATAAGAGAATTGTACCATATACTTCGAGTCGAGTAGTCTATACAGCGAAGAAATTAAAAATAAACTTCACCCAAACATTTTATACCCACCTTATTTCTTGTCCATTAAATCTACTTTAAACTCTAATCCAACGCATCTAAATCACTCAATGTAATCTGACAAGCGAACCAAGGTCAGAAAGTCTTTACACTGACAAACTCATACTCTCTTGCCGACGATATACGTCATGTTCCCAAAAGAATGCACAAATCTCAAAACACAAGATCGAAAAATGCAAATGTCTTTCCTTCCATCTGAGTTAAGTTTTGTTAAGAATCATGTTCATTAGCTTATCAATTCGATTTATCAGTCAAATTATAGTGTTTATGAAACTTTAAAAAACAGTGTTATCCTACTTATCAATTGCAGCAAACGATCGGCCGATGAATTTAGTGCTCACAGAATTTAGAGCTCAACTACAAATCCGTTATAACAAAATAGTACTCCCTCCAAATCAAATAAAATCTGGACACTAGACACAAATTTGGCAATGATTCAGTAGACACCACGAGTCCAGTCCACGACTGAAACCCTGGACCTGGAGGTTTAATTTTGATTTACGTTTGGAAAAGAAAAAAAACGAGGAAAAGGAAAAGAAAAAAAACTGCAAGAAATTCACCATGTGGCTGCTTAGGGCTTAGGGGAAGAAAAGCAAGGAACTTTAGGACTGAAGTGGAAAAAGGAAAAGCCATCTCCTCTCGCCGCGGCCGCGCCACCAGACCGACCACCGTCCACCGGCCGGCTTCCCCCGCCCCCCGGCGAGGAGAGGAGACAAGCCGACAAGGCAAAGTCCTCGCCCGTACGGTACCCAGCCGCACGGCGCACCGCCAAGGATAGGGCGGGAGAGAGGGATCTCGCTTTCACTTCGCTGACGCATGCGCACCGCCCCTCCCCATGACACCAACTAGGGTACCGCCGCCAGCCCCCTTCTCGTCGTCCTCCCCGCAGTAACTCTGGTGAGCACCATAACCTCATCGGGCCCGCCCCATGGACGTAACTTCGATCGCTGCCGCCTCCGCCTCCGCCTCAGGCGGGGGGAGGTGGTACACGGGCATGTCGGCGGATAACATCAAGGGCCTGGTGCTCGCGCTCTCCTCCAGCCTCTTCATCGGCGCCAGCTTCATCATCAAGAAGAAGGGACTCAAGAAGGCCGCATCCTCCGGCGTCAGGGCGGGTACCCTTTCTCTTTTCCCCTCCCCTGTTCCTGCGCCGTGAACTTGCCTATGCGTCATGGATAATTGCCCAATTGTCTTCACTCTGTGTGCTTCACCATAGAACGGATGCCAAATTCATTCTTTTGGCGCTCATTCCCGTGTTAACATGTTTGACCTCATTAGCTATATGAACTGAACTCAGCCCATACATGCCTGACTCGTTAAACACCATTGATATGTAGAAGTTGATGAAATTATGTTTCATTTTCAATATTGTTGGAGTTCAACTGCTTCAGTGATTATGTAGACTAAGCTAATTTTGTACTCTTTCCCTGAGGATGCGTTCGGTTGGCATGGAACGGTGACCAGGAACTATTTCAGCAGGAATACTAAGCTAATTTTATGTAGACTGTGATGAGGTGGAATGAATCCTGCCCAGGGATTGGGCTAAACGAACGAGGCCTGAGGTGTCTGTCTATGTCACTTATACTAGCAAACTGCAGTATTAATGTTCCATGTTATGACAGGGATTGGTGGTTATTCTTATTTATATGAGCCTCTTTGGTGGGTTGGCATGATAACAAGTAAGCTCTTTCCTCTTCTTTTTCTTCTGTTTCATTCTAATAGATAGATAGCTTATTGACATACTGTCGCTTTTGGGAAATTCTTTTGCAGTGATTGTTGGAGAAGTTGCAAATTTCGCAGCCTATGCATTTGCTCCGGCTATTTTGGTCACTCCTCTTGGTGCTCTTAGCATTATTATTAGGCATGAGTTCTCAGTCATAGAACAGAAGTATTGCAACCTTTTGTTCATTTTATCATTAATCTGGAGCTATCTTCTGTTCTGCAGCGCTGTGCTTGCACATGTAATGCTGCGAGAGAAGCTGCACATTTTTGGAATTCTTGGATGTGTCCTATGTGCTGTCGGATCCACCACAATAGTCCTTCATGCTCCACCAGAGCGTGAAATTGAGTCGGTGACAGAAGTGTGGGATCTGGCTACAGAACCTGGTATTTGCTATTGCCCATTGCTTTATATGCTTAATTGCCTATTTTTTTCTTGAATAATTACACCACACCACCAAGTCATGATCACTTGTTGTTTTTCAGCCTTCATGTGTTATGCAGCAGTGGTAATTGCTATAGCTGCCATACTTGTTTATCGGTTTGTCCCACTTTATGGGCAGACACATGTCATGGTCTACATAGGTGTTTGCTCTCTTGTTGGTTCCATCTCGGTATGCATTCTTTTGATATAGCATGTGTTATGATCTCCAGTTATGTGCTTTTATTACAAAGTCATTGGCCTAACTATGCAGGTCATGAGTGTGAAAGCTCTCGGCATAGCATTGAAACTGACCTTTTCAGGAACAAACCAGCTTATGTACCCGCAGACATGGACTTTTACTCTGGTTGTCATCTCATGTATCATTACCCAAATGAATTACTTGAACAAGGTATTCTGATTTTTTTTGAAAGCGAAATTAAAGTATTCCCTGTGTTCTTGGATTAATTCCTTTCTATAATCTTATCTTCTGGAATTCCTTTCCTGTTGTACAGTTATTTTCTTCTTTTCTCCTTGCCGTATTCTAATTTTTGAAACCCCTGCTATTTTTGCTAAAAAGGTATTTTGATGTCTACTATCTGAACCAATTGTTGTTTTCTTCTTTCCTTGATCTAGCATAGCAGCATAATAAAAGGGTGACTAGGATTCTAGAAGTTAATTGGACAAAAAAAAGGAGATTGGCATAAGGTCATATGACTCATTCATTTATTTATCTTGTTATTTGCTAGTCCACTCCAGCAGGACTAGCAGTCCCCAGATGTTGGAACTCCAATAGATTTTTGATACCTTGGGGAAATGAAGTGTGAATGTTCTGGTAAAATAGGTGATATGATTGGATGCTTAAAGCTATATAGAGCCAAGTTGAATTGATTTTCCATGACATCAGCCTTGCCTGACCAATGAAGCATTATATTTTCCTAAAATAAATGGTGATGGTGATTTCTTTTCCTCCTTGTATGCAGGCACTTGACACATTTAATACAGCAGTTGTGTCACCCATTTATTATACCATGTTCACATCTTTAACTATCTTGGCAAGTGTCATCATGTTCAAGGTATGTGTTTCAATTGGTGTAGCTTATCTTTTCAGCTTCATGCTTTGGTTGTGAAATTTGAGCAGGGCACTAGATAGTGATTCAGCCAGTGTTCTTATCCAATTTCAAACATAAATTTATGAGTTTTCCTCGGATTGCATAAAATAAAGTAGTAAACCATATAAGAAATGGTATGGACCTGAGCTTCAGGCGTAGCCTGTGAAAACTTCTGGAGTAGATAGAACTCAGCAGATGAGACCACTTAGTTCCATTTGTGTGTCTGTACAGGACTGGGACAGGCAAAATCCTACTCAAATTGTGACTGAGATGTGTGGCTTTGTTACGATCCTTTCTGGAACTTTTCTTCTACATAAAACTAAAGACATGGCTGATGGTGGTACGGCTTTGTTACGATCCTACCAACTTTTCTATCATCCTTTCTTTGTGGGTTAAATGTTCTGATAGTATTATTTTTCATGTGTCAATGTAGGGCTTTTGACTTCATCCTCCTTCCGCCTTCCTACATCTTCTTCAGTGCGGTTCTCAAAGCAAACAGACGAAGATAGTGAAGGAATTCCTCTAAGATCGTCCGAATCATTCCGGTCACCACATTAATGCCTGTTTGCTAGTCATTAATTTGCACGAGTTAGGGGGTGGGTATATATAGATAATATCCATGAGCTTGTGCTTAGGGTACGATGTAGGGACCCTCTTTTGCTTTGTTTTTTTTTCTTGACATTTGTATGTATGCACAACATGTTGTCGAACTCATGATATATTTTCTCAGTGGTTAGCACTCGAGTGGAAATATGTTGCTAGTGTTGCTATGCGGTCTGGGGAACACTATTCAATCAGCTACTAGCCGAACATAATCTATATATATAGGAATTATCAGCATGTTTCTACTGTACCTTGTAAGTACCTACATTAGTGGTCTCTTCATTTGTTCGAACAAAGCGAGTTAAAGATCCGTAATTTATGGCTGCCGCGGTATGCAAACAGGCCATAAATGTCACGAGGAACACAGATTTACTCTAAAAAAAGCACGCAGTCGAACAAGAACACAATCATGTCCAAATTTCTGATGCAAATTTTGTTCGACATTTAGCATATCTGCCGATAAGCTTCATCACCTAAGGTAATCACAAGCTCAACACACGACGACAGCCTGAGGGCTCGTGCCCAACTGCGAGCGGCAGAAGTAACCTCTAGTTCCCACTCCCACGGGTGGGGGAAGAAAGGCCATCGATCATACTACTATTATACAACAACAGCGCTACAGTGCACTCGGAGCCGGAGGGCTAGTTCTGGCACAAGTTGACAAGATACCAGCCTGTCTCCATTCTAGCACAACTCTCTAACTAGAGGATTATTATGAGGCGACATCAGCATCAGGAGGGCCATTGAGAGTGGAACCTCTTCACTTCAGTTACTGGAATGAGGATCTTGTAAAGGACGTCAGGTACCTTCCAACGATGTTGGCAATGGGAAGAGGACCCCTGTAACCAAAAGCACCACAGAGATATTACCACTATTAGTGCCCAGACAAAAAAAATGGCAACAAAAAACAAGCTGCAAGTCAGCCCATACAAGGACAAGTCAACTGTCAGAAGGCAACAGCAAACGCTACTGTTCAACTCCAAGCAATTTGGAAATCCCCTCAGTATGGTGCTGATGCTTATCAATCTACTATATCCAAACCCAACTGCCTCCAAAGCATGTACGGGAGCAAGGCCCCACAGCTATAACGCTTAGCAAGAGATTTTCTCAATGACTGTAGTAGTTTGTAGTCTCAAGTCTCTAGCTGAACAATGAATTATATCTACAGTACTGCTATAGGGTTTGAGGCGTAAGCGTGTTTCTTACCAGGCACGAGAATCACAGCTGTTATTTCGGTTGTCACCCATGACAAATACATGACCTTCAGGAAGGCGCTGCAGGAGCATGAATACTTTCAGTTGAGGATCCAGGTACCCAGCCAATAAGGAAAGATGGAAGGGAAGAGATCATCCACCATCTGAGGCCCATTGATTACAACGAGGCACTCAAGAAGTCAACAACATGGAGCAGCCAGTCCACTTTTGATCACCTTCTTGTGGAGAATGAAAATTCTCTCGTCACGGTCTGTTAACCCTTTTTGTTAACAGAACTTTAAAAATCTCTGGACCTGGCAATATCAACTCCTCAATGTTGTTCAAGGAGACAATGCTCACATCACAGGTTAGAGATGCATGCACAAACCATTGCTTCCATTGTGTACAACGCATGGGTTGCTGTGTAATGCTCCTTCAGTGCAATACCATTTACAATAAGCTGCCCTTGCCGAACCTATAAACAGGTCAATGTATGTAAGAGGATGCTCTGCTGTGTCTTGCTATGGCAATGACCATACACCGGAATAGAATAGAACAAATGCAGTTTACCTCAATGAAATCTCCAGGTGTTGCCAATACTCTCTTAATAAAGACAACATCCTTATTGACACCATAATTCTGAAATTGGAAGCCACAAATTTTCAGGGTGGACAATGTGAGGATCTGATTGAGAAGTGGAGTGGAGGGGCAGAACGAAGAAGACAAACCTGTAGTACAGCAGAAGGCACTTTGAAAAATACTATATCCCCAATAGATGGCCTCCGAAACAAGTATGTAACCTGGGAAATGGTATGGAGCGTGTTATTTAAGGTCAATGAATAATAACAATGTGATGAGATTTGAAGCTGCCGGTTTAGTAAGGTTTCCTTAAATTTTTTTAGCCTGCTATGAAAAAATAAAAAAACTTGAGTGAGAGGCAGTCAAAGAAAGCCGCAGGCTAGGAGCCTGCCTAGGATAGAAACTGAGACTTGTTAGGTTAATTTTGGCGCGGTCAGAATAAGAAGCTTATTGTATCGGGAGCGTGGATCCAAGATTTTTGTTGGTAAAATGTGTGTGATGGTACATAAACCTAAGCAGGCTAGTTACAGGTACTTTTGTGATATCGGGCAGCGTGGATCTACTACCAATCTAACTAGTACTCCTAACGCACGCATTGTGTAATTGTAGCACTAAAATAAAATAAAATAAAATAGTGGTAGTAACAACAATCTTGATAAAAGGAAAGGAAAGGAAATTAAAGTGGGATAGGGAGGGGAGCGGAAAAACCTTCTCGGCGACGACTCGGTCGCCTGGGCGGAGCGTGGGCGCCATGGATGAGGACGCGATGTAGCGGACCTCGGCTAGAGCGGCGGAGAAGAGCAGCAGCACGAAGAGAAGCTTGAAGCCGTCGGATGCGGGCGGGCGGAGGCGCGGGAGCGAGGGGAGCCAGTGGTGCCAGGAGGCGAAGAGCTCGTGACAGGGGAGCCAGGCGGCGGCTCCCCCCGCCGGCGAAACGAGGCCCCGCAGAAGGCCCCCCATGGCCATGGATGGTGCCCGCCCGCCCTGGCCCTCTTTCACCGCACTGGCCGGACAGTCAATGCGCCTGCGGCTGCCGGCTGCGCTGGTGGTGGCTGGCTGGCGGGCGGGCGGGGAATGCGGGTGGGTGGGTGCAGTCGTGCAGAGAGACTCGAGAGCACAGGTCAGGTCATTTATTTACTAGTCGCCTCTGCCTCTGCTGGTGGGGTCCCGTGCTCTCTCTCTCACTGGTCGCTCTTGCCTTGGTTGCTTCCACTCGAAGACACACGGCTCGCCCGCCCGGGCGGTTTCCGATTCGACAGAAGAAGGGGGAAAAAAAGGGGCCCAATGTCCATGTACTGCCATGTGGCCCGGCCCATCCAACTATCCAAAGACCGTTTGGATGTAGATATTGAGAACTCGAATTCGGAATTGGTATTAGGTGTCTTTAATACCCGCTGTTTGGATGGTCTTGGCATTGGAATTGGAAATCTCCTCCTGTCGGTGTTATGACCCGGGGGTCAAGACCACCAACGAGTAAATTTGTATATCGCGTGCTCCCTCTCTCAGATGTGATGCAAGATGGACACAAGGTTTATCCTGGTTCGGGCAAAGAAGGCCCTACGTCCAGCGGGGGAGGATGACTTGTATTATCTCGCACCCAAAACGTGCTCGTACAGGGGGTACAAGCTGTGTTACACGGGGTTGCTCAGAGTGAGCTGCGGTCTAAGGCTAGCGGGTTTGCCCTAGGCTGCGGGTTTGCCACCCGAGGGGTCGATCGAGTGGCGGGGTGTGTATGCGTGGAGTGTGAGAGTCTGAGCTGAAGTCTCGGAGATTTCAGGATCTAGCCTTTTATTCTACCTCGGTGTCCCCTTTTATAGACCAAGGGGAGGTCCGAGGGTACAGGACCCTAACTGTGGCGGTATGGGTGGCGTGTTCTCGGCATAGTGTTGGCGAAGGGACGACGTTCACTGTGCTGGCATGGTCTTCCCGTCCTTCTGGCGTCCCCGGTCGTGGTGGCAGTAGAAGTCGCCGCGGCACAGCGTCCGTAGACGGACACAAATCCCACGGCTGAAGCGGGACGGGGCGGATGGGACGGCCCCCATACTGAAGTTGTTGGAGAAAGGGGTCGAGCCCCTCGGTCGAGGGGGGGGGGGGGGTCGAGCCCCGCGTGGCTCTGTCGCATTCCCGAAGTCGTCGTCGAGGGCCGCACTGTTCACTTTCCGAGGGGTACTGCTGGAGTCCGTACTCGCGTAGTGGCGACAGTGGCGGCACAGTTGACAGGAATCGGGGACTTGACGGGGAGTTGGCGGATTTGACAGCGGACGCAGACGCCCATGTCGTTAGGTGGTTTCACTTTAACTCATGCCGGGAGCAGTTGGGTTAATCGAGTCTCTCGTCCGGGGGTCGTCCATTCGACCCTTGGTCCGTCGCTCATCGTCGAGGTAGGGTCGGAGCACAGACGGGGTCCGAGCAGAGACAGGGTCGGAGAGGTCGAGGTAGAGGTCGAGGGGTCGTTCGTTCGACCCCTCGTCCGTCCTTCGTTCGTCGAGGTGGGGGTCGAGGGGTCGTTCGCTCGCCCCCTCGGTCCGTCATTTATCGTCGAGGTGGGGGCCGAGGGGTCGTTCGAATGACCCCTCGTCCGTCATTCGGCGTCGAGGTGGGCCGACCCGTGACTTGTCGCCACAGCTGGTGTAGAGGGGGCCCTCGAGCGATGGGCCGTGCTTTACTGAGTAGTGGGCTGGTCCCTGCCTTAAAAATAGTTGCTATGTTTAGCGTTAATTTATCGAAGGGTTTAGGGTACCCCTTACCTTCGTACCCGACAGTAGCCCCCGAGGCCCCAGAGGAGTGATTTAGAACTCCTCTGGGGGCTATGATACACGTTTTCTCGGAGGGAGTAAGGATTACCCGGAGGTTTTGTCCTTGTCCTGGAGGGTTAGTGAGAGGTTTGACTCTCCGTGGAGTGCGCGCGAGCGCACCCCGCGGGGGTAGCCCCCGAGACCCCAGAGGAGTGATTAAGAACTCCTCTATGGGCTATAATATGTTGTATCGAGGGGTTTTTTAAGGATACCTGGAGGCGTGGCACCCTGTTGAGGGGTCGATTCCATCCCTTTCCCTGAAAAGAGAAGTGTTCGAGGGCGGCTGTCGAACCCTACCGAGGGCCAGCCTTCGCTCCCTTAAGCACAACTGGAGTCAAAGCGCCCCGCCCGAGAGGTCGACTCTGTCTGCCAGGTCACGAGTTTTTCTACCCTCTTTCGTCGAGGGGTGTCGTGCGTAGTCGGGCCCTCGAGCCCTCGAATGGCTAGGCCTTCACTACCTCATAGCGTCCTTCCCACGGATCCTTGCGTTCGGATTGTGGGGTGAAGAGCATCATGCTATCCTCGTTAGGACGAGCCCGAAGTCTTCGGTGAGCTGTTCTCGGGCATGAGTCCATTAGAAATGGTGCCCAGTACGGGTAAAAGTCCGAGTGAGAACACGTGCCCCATTCGATAGGGGTCGACTAGTGGCCCGGAGGCGTTCTCATTTTTAAGTAAGCCGTACGGCTTACAAAGCACGACCATGTGGATTACCAAGGTGCCAACCCCATTCGATAGGAGTTGGTGTCTCGATGCCTCCCAGCGGAGGGATCCTTAGGTATTCCTAGGTTATGCCTCGGATATGTCCCAGGGAGCCTCGAGAGTTCGTTCTCGAGCTAGGGGCACGCGTCTGGCCTCCCCGGGACATCCCTGACTCGCGTACTCTAGGGCGGCTATCGAACTCCGTTCGTGGAGCCAGCCTTCGCTCCCTCAAGATTTGGGGGTGGACCGGAGTCCGTTAACCATAGGTCCTTTCTGACCTCAGGTACTCGAGGGCGGCTGTCGAACCCTATGTAAGGGCCAGCCTTCGCTCCCTCAAGATTTGACGGATGGTTCATCATCCGACGCTATCCTCAGGAGGAGGAGTCCTGCCTTGTGGAACGCCGAGGGGGAAGAATGGGTAATTATATTAAACTTGGGGACATACCTATGTTCTTTGCCCCTCGGGCTAGAGCGCTCGAGGGAGGCTGTCGAACCCCACGAAGGGGCCAGCCTTTGTCCCTTCGAGGCTGTGGAGTGAACTGGGGTCGACGACCCGAGGTCTCCTCCGACCTCGGGTACTCGAGGGGGGCTATCGAGCCCGTTCGTGAGCCAGCCTTTGTCTCCTCGAGATTTTAGGGGTGGACCGAAGTCCTAACCCGAGGTCATTTCTGCCCTCGGATACTCGAGGGTAGTTGTCGAACCCTCTTTCGAGGGCCAGCTCTTGCTGCCTCAAGATTCCTTACCTCCGAAGATAACGCTTTCGGCCGCGCGCCTTTTTAGGCGATGTCCGTTCGGCGCAACAGTGGCGGTTGCAGGGCGGAGTGCGGCGCGGAGCCCGACGATGGGACGGAACGCCTTATCCAGGAGGAATATGAGGAAGGGGAGTATAAGCGCATTAAATGCAAAGATTCTCTTGCCTGTTTCGCCAGATTTGTCCGTTGGCCTCCCGCGCATAAGTAGCGAAGGTGAGGAGTCGGGTGTTCTTTCCGCACACTTGCCTTCCTTGCCTCCTCGCCTTCGTCTTCCATGCCTCCTTCCCCCCGCCATTGCCTTAGGCGTCCCGCGAGCCGGAACTCTGCGCAAGCGAGAGAGAGAAAGAGAAGGGAGATAGGGAACGTACCTTGCGCCCCTGAGCCCGAGCGCACCATCATCCTCGATCCCATGGCCAAGTTTAGCCTCGTCGGCCCCGATGACTGGCCCGCGTCCTCGGTGACCGCCTCGCGCCTAATGGGCTTGGTGGAGAGCGGCCTCCTTCGGCCTGTCACCTCGGCGGAGCGACCGGAGTGGGTGCTGCCATCGCCGGACCATGCCGAGCCCAACCCGCCGAAGGGGTACGTAGTGAGCTTCGAGATCTTCCACCGGGTGGGACTAGGCGCCCTGCCCAGCCGCTTTCTGCACGCACTTCTCCATCACTACGGCGTGGAGCTCCAACACCTGACCCCCAATGGCGTCTACCAAGCGGCGGTCTTCACCGCGGTGTGCGAAGGCTACCTCGGGATGGAGCCCCACTGGGAGTTGTGGCTCCACCTCTTCAAGGAGGACATCTTCCATGCATCGGTCGGCAAAGGTACCCGCAGGATGGTCAGGGTCAGGTGTTGCTGCATCTCCGTCAAGCGGACGGAGTGCTGGATCCCGGGGAAGTTGTCGTCGAGCCACTCCGGATGGCACTCCGGGTGGTTCTACCTATGGAACAACGACAACATGTTCCCAGCGTACACCGGGAGGACGATCGACGCACAGCCAGACCGCTGGAAGTACGGCGTCGTGGCGAGCAAGCAGCACCGCATCAACAACCTGCTGGACGCGGTCAGGCGTCTGAAGGAGGAGGGACTCACGGCGGAGATCGCCGCGTCGGCGTTCCACCGGCGGCGGGTCGTGCCATTGATGGCTCGACCCCTCCGCATCGACGAGATGGGTCCGGGGATCGACCTCTCGGGCTGTCGCCTCGTCGAAGACGAACTGGCCCCGGATAGGGTGGTCCGCCGCGTCCGCTGCTTCTTCGCAGGCTCGTTCCCCGTCAAGAACGTCGCGAAGATCCCCATGAAACCGGACGAGGGCTTCTTCGAGCTGGTAAGGTCCTCTCCTCTTGTTAGAGTCCTCGTGTTCGCCTTTTCCGTCTCTTTTGCCTGCGTTCTGACTGCCTCGCGTTCCGCAGGGGAACGTCTCCTTCCGGCCCTCGCCCCCGCCGGTGAAGGAGGACCAGGCCGGGAAGCAGGCGAGGCGCCTCCAGGCGGAGAAGCAGAAGGCGGACAAGGACAAAGCCAAGGAGGCCACGGCTAAGAGGGCCCGGGAGAAAGAGGCGAGGGAACAGCGCCAGGCCCGACAGAGGCGGGAGGGCCTCCCTGAGGAGTTATCGCCCTCGGAAGAGGAGGACGACGAGGAGGAGGAGGACGAGGAGGTGAACTGGAGTGAGGAGGAACAGACGGCGCATGAACAGACGGCCGTAGGAACCGGAGGAGGGGAGGGGTCGACCTCGAGGTCGGCCCCTACCATCGAGGCTGAGCCACGGGGGGAGCGCCCCGTGGCTTCTCGGGAAGAAGTGTTGCGGCAGATACGCGGGCAGTCATCGTGATCCCCGTCGGGGGGTTGATCGAGCGAGCCCTCGGCGCCTGCCGCGTTGAGCGCACGGGCGTCGGGCCCGTCGGCGCAAGAGGAGACCAGCAAGGGGACGACGGTGGCGCCGTCGGCCCCTGCCCAGGAGACGGTGCCGAGGGCCGCCTCGACCCCCGCCCCCCGGGCAGTGGTGTTCAAGAGTTCGACCAGCCCGACGGTCGCCGGGCAGAAACGCTGGGTCCCGAGGGGGTAAGTCGCCTTCGAGGGTGTTGTTTGTATTTTTCTCTTTGTTGATAATGACCTGTGCTCATCGCTGCGCATGGGTTTCTTTCTCAGGTCGAAGCGCCTGCAGGGAGACGCGTCCTTCGCCCCCGCCAAGAAATTGAAGGTGGAGGCTGTCGTCGGGGCGGCCGCCGAGGCCGGTCCCGCTGCTCCACCCTCTTCGACGCTCACCCCCGAGGCAGCACGGGCAGCCAAGGCCCGAGAGGCGATGGAGCGGGGGACGGTGCAGGGTGCCTTGGCATCCGCCCCACTGGCAGAGGAGACGGGCCCGTCCGCCCCGCCCGCGAGGGCCACCGATGCAGCGGGGGTCGCCGAAGCGACGGTCGCGGCGCCGGCGCGGCCGTCGGAAGGAGTCGCGCCCGTCGCCCCGGGGGGCGCGTGGCTTTCGTCGACGGCGGTTGCGGCCGAGGAGGTAGAGGTGGTCGGGTCCTAGGCCCCCGTGAACGAGGGGGAGGCTCCGGCTCACCCAACGCCGGGGCGGTGGCCCGAGGGCCTAGCCTTGCTGGAGGCTCGACTCTGGCTCGAGCGCGAGGGCACGACTGCCGCCGCGTCCGAGGGCCCTTCGACGACGCCGGAGCTCGAGGCAGGGGGTCGGGTCGAGCGGCCCGAGGTGACGCCCGCGCCGGCGCAGGGCGGGATGTTGATGGAGTCCACCCCCGACGAAGTGGACGAGATGGTGGCCGAGCTGGTGGGCTCGGCGGAGACAACCATCGTCGCGGTCCCTCGGGCGGAACCAGAGGTGGCTCGGCCTCCCATCGAGGCTGGGGGGCCGTCGTCTCGAGGTAAGTTGTGCTCCGACTTACCCGAGCCGTAGCGGGTCTGTGATGCCAAGTACTGATTTCTTCGCGTCTTTCCCCGCGTAGGGTCGTTTCGCTGACCGGGACTCCCTCTGGCCGGGGGAGATGGGTCGGCGGAGCCGTCGACATCCTCGCGGGGGGTCCAAGAGAGGATCACCCTCCGTAGCGCGTTCTGGGGGCAGGAGGTCCTGGAGCTGGCCGACCCTCGCGACCCCGGGCGAACTCTCCTCGAGCTCGATGACCAGGCCGAGCTCCACACGTGGGAGTACCTGGAGGAGTATCGGGCCTGGTTCGAGCACTCGGTACGCCGCGCCGCGGAGGTTGCTGTCGTGGACATATGTCGGGGTATAGAGGTGGGTCTCGTCTTCCCTCGGATTTTTCTTGGGTTGCCTGACTGTTCCTTTCTGATGATCTTCATTTTTACTCTCGTCAGGAACTGCGGACGAGGTCGTACGAGAAGTCCCAGTTTATCCTCCGATCGCACGAGCAACTCCCGGCCCTTCGCGCCTCGCTGGATAGGGCGGAGGGCGAGGTCGCCCAGGCGAGAGCCGAGACGGCAGCCGTCCGGGAGGATGCCTAGTCGAAAATTGCCCACGCGAGGGTTGGCTTCGAGGTCGTGCAGAAGGAAGCCTGGGCGGCCTTTTAGACGGCACAGACGAGGCTTGACATCGCCCTTCAGTCGACCGTCACGGTCGGGCGGGAACGGGACGCTGCCCTCGAAGCCAAGCGCAAGGCCGAGGAGGAGGCCGCCCGGCTGAAGGAGGAGCTGGCCCGGGCGACGGAGGGCATCCGAGGGCTCCGGGGAGACCTCGACATCGTCTCCCACGAGCGCGACACTCTGGCCGCCTTGGAGGAGAAGGCTCGAACCCGCGCGACCTCCCTGGGCGTGGTGGCGATGAACCAGAAGAGGGCCCTCGATGACGCAGGCAAAACCATCGAGGGCCTCGAGGCCAAGGTCAGGGGTCAGTCCTCCGACCTTGTCGACGTCCGCCGCCAGCTCGAGGAGACCGAGCAGGCCTACTCCACCCTGGATGCGCATGCCCAAGGTGAGTGTTTCGAGAGTGTTGCAAAATCTGTCCTGCCTCGACCCTCTTTCTGCTCTTTTGGGTTTTGACTGTGTTGCGTGCTTGTTTTGGCAGAGCTCGCGACGGATAATGCCCGCGCCCACGAGGACCTGAACAATCTTCAGGGCCTCCTCGGGACTGAGGCGAACCTCAACGCGAGGCTCGCGGACGTCATCAACACCTTTGCGACGACCTCTCAGTCAAGCTGGAGCCGGAGGTGGAGGGCGACGCTCGAGGGGACTCCCTGCTGCGCCGCTTCTACGTCCGTGCCGCCATGCATGTGGGCGTGAAGCGGGCCCTCGCGGTCGTCAACTCGGTCTACAATGTGGACCTCAACCTCGTTGTCGACGGGTTTTCCACCGACCCGAGGCTGACCGACGAAGAGAACAACGCGAGGTGCGAGGAGTTGATGGATCTCGCGGAGGTGCCCGGAGGCGAGCTGGCGAAGCTCTTCGAGCCCGAGGTGATCCCCTCGGCGGACGGAGATGGCGCCGAGTAGCCCTCGGAAGGTGTCGATGAGTTTTTGTGGACTTTTCACCTTCCGATGTGGCCAACGGGTGATGCCCAACTTCCTGCGTTGCTTCTTGAGGACAGCGACCCCCTCGATGAGTAGTCCCGGGCCTGCGAGCCATATCTGGACAGGAAGGTCCATGTAATAGTTAGGCTTTTTGTACTGATACAATGCCGAGCCCCCGAGGACTTCTTGTGTATAATGCATTTTGATCGAGATGAACATAGTTATTTTTGTTTTTCGAGCTCTCCCTGCTTTTCTTTGCCTAAGTCGACGCTTATGGACTTAAGTGTTCGACGCACGCTCGCATCCTTGGAAGGGGGGAGCGAGCGGGGGTACCGTAGCCCTGGGGCGTAGGTGAGTCCCTAGCTCGACGACACCCGCGACCCTTAGGGAGTTCGAGGCGCCTTTACTTAGTCACGAAGCGTACTCGAGGGAAAGAACGAGAGGGAAAGCCGAGTTTCGAAAAACGTTCGAGTTTTTCGGGGACTTAGGAGGGGGGTGCCCCCCCTGTTAGCCCCCGAGGGAGGCTCGACTTTGCTGAGGCAAAGTCGAGGCTACCTTAGTGCTGTAGACGGGTACGTCTTGTTATTTCTACTTCTCGAGCTCTCTCTGCTTTTCTTTGCCTGAGTCGACGCTTGTGAACTAAGTGTTCGACGCACGCTCGTATCCCTGGAAGGGGGGTGGCGAGCGGGGATACCGTAGCCCTGGGGACCTCAACGTCGGCGACCTCATTCTGCGCTGTCGACAAAGCAACAAGGGGCGTCACAAGTTGACGCCACCATGGGAGGGACCCTTCATCGTGGCAGAAGTGCTGAAGCCCGGCACTTACAAGCTGAAGAACGAGAAGGGCGAGATCTTCACCAACGCGTGGAACATCGAACAGCTACGTCGCTTCTATCCCTGAGGCCTCAGGGCCCTGTACATTTTCGCATTTATGTACAAATCTTCGAATGAATAAAATGTTCTCGAAACACATTTCACATTCGTTCGTAAACCGAAGGTAGCCTCAACCTTGCCCCGGCAAAATCGAGCTCCCCTCGGGGGCTAACAAGGAAGGCACCCCCCTCCCAAGTCCCCGAAAAACTTGAACGTTTTTTCAAAACTTAGCTCTCCCTCTTGACCTTTGCCTCGAGCACGCTTCATAACTAAGTAAAGGTGCCTCGAACTCCCTAAGGGTCGAGCCCCTCGGTCGAGGGGGGGGGGGGTCGAGCCCCGCGTGGCTCTGTCGCATTCCCGAAGTCGTCGTCGAGGGCCGCACTGTTCACTTTCCGAGGGGTACTGCTGGAGTTCGTAGTGGCGACAGTGGCGGCACAGTTGACAGGAATCGGGGAGTTGGCGGATTTGACAGCGGACGCAGACGCCCATGTCGTTAGGTGGGTTCACTTTAACCCATGCCGGGAGCAGTTGGGTTAATCGAGCCTCTCGTCCGGGGGTCGTCCGTTCGACCCCTGGTCCGTCGCTCATCGTCGAGGTAGGGTCGGAGCACAGACGGGGTCGGAGCAGAGACGGGGTCGGAGAGGTCGAGGTAGAGGTCGAGGGGTCGTTCGTTCGACCCCTCGTCCATCCTTCATTCGTCGAGGTGGGGGCCGGGGGGTCGTTCGCTCGCCCCCTCGGTCCGTCATTTATCGTCGAGGTGGGCCGGCCCGTGACTTGTCGCCACAGCTGGTGTAGAGGGGGCCCTCGAGCGATGGGCCGTGCTTTACTGAGTAGTGGGCTGGTCCCTGCCTTAAAAATAGTTGCTATGTTTAGCGTTAATTTATCGAAGGGTTTAGGGTACCCCTTACCTTCGTACCCGACACCTCCAATACCAAGAGGTATTGGGCCTTCAGCCGCACACCCTCCTTCAATTCAGACACCTTCCCCTTCGTATTCATCGGCATCGATACTCTCATCTCCATCTCGCGAGTCGCGACCCCTGTGCCTCTGTCTCCCTCTTGCTACTCCACCACGCCGGCGCCCCTTCCCCTTCGACTCCGGCGTCGCCCCTCCCTTTCAACTCCGGCGGAGCTCCTCCCCTTCGAATCTGGCGGCACCCCTCCCTCTTCTCCACCTTCCCCTTTGACTCCGACGGCGCCCTTCTCTCCATTAGCACGTCGCACCACGCCGGCCCTTGTTCTCCCCCACGCCGCTCCATAACCCATTCGGCGAGGTTGCCGTTCTCCCCTGCGCCGTTCTAGAACCAATTCGGCGAGGCCCCCGTTCTCCCCCGTGCCGCTCCAGAACCCATTCGGCGAGGCGTGGTCGGCGTGGGGGTTGCTCCGCCCCGGACCGATGAGACGTGGGCGGCGTGTGAGAGCTCCACCCCGGACCGACGAGTTGTGGGCGACGTGAATCCATGGTATGAACACCCAAACAAAAATCAGTATTCACTAGCTCCTTCATTTCTATCTACCAATTTCATTTGCATCCAAACAATGGTTTTGGTATTGTAACTCAATACCAATACTACTCTGATTTGGTATTGAAGCCAATTCAATGTCAAGGCCTCCAATATCGACATCCAATCGGAGCCTTATTGTGTTATGCCATGCAGCTCTATTAGTTCAAATTTCAAAATGATACCACAACAACGCTACAGCTAGTATTTATTAGTTACAGTGAAAGAAAATGACAACCAAATCTTAGTACTACTACAGTATGATGATATCTACAAAACATTCGTCACCAAATCGAATGTACCAAAATGCCGTTGCAACTCAAACAGCAGACACTACAATCAAACACTACAGCTAAAAGCCAGACTGCCACAGCTCGACACATAAATACTACTACATCTGTTCACAGAATCACAGGTCTACATGGCGACGCTGGGATCCTTCTTCCTCCTGCTCCGCGAATGACTTGATATGAGGAGCATGAGGCTCGACTTCTCGCTGCGGTAGAGAAAGCCTCGAAATGATGAGCCGCGCCACATTCTCTGCTGCCACTGCGCCCGTCTCCATGGCGCTCGCGGCACTCTCAAAGGTGTTCACGTAGTACAGCTGCTTCCCGTCCAACACTATCGGAGCAAACTCTTCTGGGGCTTCGTAGTGCGGGTAAGCAGCCCAGTTTATCCGGATCGTCTCTTTCCTCGAGCTGCTCTCCAACAAATACAACAGCATATATTAGCTTGCCAGCCTCACCTCATCTCATCTGCGCGACTAACTCAATATAATCAGACTGCTACATACGTACCTGAAGATCTGATCCAGTAAACCATCATCCAGCTTTGCACGTGAGAACATCTTGTATGCCATGTCATCTTCGCTGTACCTCTTCAGCACTGAGATGCATGAGAAAGGGATATCAGGGAGCTCTAGGGTACCAATCAGCTCTGGAATATTTGATGCTGAGTTTAGACCAAAATATCCCTGAAACCATAGATAGAATACAGCAAAAGGCACATCAGTAAGTCGTCCCAACCAACAGGGAAGTGTCTAACTAACAAGAGGCTTTCATCAGTCACAGGTTCATTTTGCTGCATGCTGATGCTACTAGGAGCGAGCTACAAAACGGATGACAATAGATAGGTATGCTACCAACCATAACACTTACAGGGTTCAATAGACCTCTGACAAAAGTCGTGTGTGTGTGCTGCATCTTCCTCGGCGGAATGAAGATTGGAGGGCTAAACGTAATGTTCACCTCGTCAAGTGGTGTTGCCACCACAGTCACCGTACAGTTGTATTCGCTCCCAGTATTGGATCTCAGAACATAGTAACCCCCGGCATCAGTGATTGAGTCTATGCCTTCTTGAAGATGCAAGGTGGCATTAGAGGTCTTTAGCAACCCAGCAGCCAACTGCCAGTTTCCCCCTTTGACAGCCCATAATCCTGACTCAGATCCGGCTAAAGAGACAGCGCCGGCCAGGCCACTTATTTGTGTGCTTTGGCCATAGTTGATCCTTGTGATAACCTGTGAGGGATAGAATACACTGATTATATACTTATCAGGTAGAGATGGATGCATTTTAGCAGAAACTAGATCAACAAATTCGAAATTCTCTGGTACCAATTGGTATTGTCACTGTCTTGTTCAGGGTCCATGTCGGAGATGGTACAAAACTACTGTGTATACTACTGCTAAATTCGAGAATAAAACATCGACAGTATTTACCGAGGAAGTTAATTCAGCTCAAATTCCACTAAACCAATCATGATGACCTGTGGGTTGAGAGGAGGTAAAGACAATACAGTGTCAGGTATCGAGGAGAAGCATGCATACAGTGACAAGCTCTGCTATCGTTTGGGTGTTGAGGCCTGCATCGAGCAACTCCTCAGGTAGAGATGGATGCATTTTGGTTTTGGCAGACAACGGTACAAAACTATATACTACTGCTAAATTCGAGAATAAAACATCGACAGTATTTTCAGCTACCGAGGAAGTTAGTTAATTCAGCTCAAATTCCACTAAACCAATCATGATGACCTGTGGCTTGAGAGGAGGAAAGACAATAATACAGTGTCAGGTATCGAGGAGAAGCATACGTACAGTGACAAGCTCTGCTATCGTTTGGGTGTTGAGGCCGGCATCGAGCAGCTCCTCCTCAAGGGTCCTGCGGGTGAGGCCATAGAGACCCGTCCATTGGAGCATCTCCTCAACCGTGGCAAAGACAGGGCGAGACTCCAAGCTATTGTAGAAGAGCATAAACCGTTGCAGCATTTCCTGCATTCAGTAGAAATTTAATTTTAACTAATAACTGATCAGCACACCGCACCAGGCTGAGTGGCTGACCAAGTTCAAAAAAAAAAGTGCAAATCTGTGCATCCTAGACACGAAGATGGGAAGAATTGCAGTAGGGAAGGAAGGAAGAAATAACCTGGACAAACTTGTCCATCTTGAGCAGGGACAGGCCATATCGCCTGAGCAGCAGCAGCGAGTTGAGGAGGCTGTGCAGCTTGCGACGCCACCAGGAGCTGCCGGTCGGTGGTGGGCGGAGCGTCTGAAAGACGAAGCTCTTGCCGTCCCAGATCCCTAGCCAGTCGTCGTCGTCGTCGCCGGCGGCCTTGGCGACGAGGCCCAGGAGGTCGGCGAAGCGGCGCGTGTGGAGGTTGCGGGGGTGGATGATGGAGCCCCCGGCCTCGAAGCTGTCGCCTGCGAGAGTGACGGTGCCGAGGCGGCCGCCCACCTTGTGACGGCGCTCGAAGACGCGCAGCTGCGCTCCAGCGAGGGAGGTGGTGTAGTTGGTGAGGAAGAAGGCGGTGGAGGCGCCGGAGATGCCACCGCCAACGATGCAAATGTCGGCGTCGGCGGATGCGTGGGGGAGGGGGAACACCAAGAGGGAGAGGAAGAGGGGCAGCATCGAGTCCGATTCCAACCCGATGGAGACTGGAGGTGGAGGGGATGAGAATTGTTGCAGTTGGAGGAGAAGACGAGAATTGTTGCAGAACGGAACGGAGCGTTGACAAACCAAACAGCGGCACACCCACGGACACATGGTTCCTTGTTAGGTTGGATCCAGCTTAAGGCATGTTTGAAGCGAGGAATTGCGCATGAATTTTAGGACATGTTTGGAACGTAAGAATTTCACAGAAATTACGTAAAAATTTTATAGAAATTAGTTTATTTTAAAAATATAGGAACAGAAAAAAAAATTCACGTTCCAAACAAGCCCTAAATTATTTAGGAAACTTTAAACGTGGTGTTCGAACAGAGTTTTCATCCATTCGAACTTATAGTCTATTTAATTTTTTAATACTAAATTTAACCACCCATCTTGTTCAAAAAATATATATAAATATAGTTAATTTTAAATTATTCTTCAAGAATTTTATCAATATAGAACAAGCCATAACAAAAACATTAAAAAATTATATTAAATTTTAAATAAGACGAATGATTAAAATTTAGAATAAAAAGATCAAATAAACTATATAATTTATAATGGAGTTAGTATTTATTATTTCATGAGTATTCTCTCGAAGTAACAAATCGAAGTGTGACGGTTCATAACCATATAGTACTTCGTAGTACGAATCTTTTTTTTCTTTGTTATACAGTAACCAATACTATACTAACTAAAACTATGTTGTTAATTATTATTGTCTCCAATAGTGCCACTTCACCTAGTTTATAGGAATCTATATCAACAAATTTTCTATGTGAAAGAGAAACAAGTTCTTTTAGATAATGGATAAATCAATATCCGGCCTCTATATCCGGGGATGTACACAACCAATTCTTACACAGTTTGTGCTAAAAATTAAGAAAATCATAGTCTTATAGATCGACCAAGACGCTAGACCAAACAATATAAATGTTTCCATCTTTTATTGGATATCTCTAGGGTAATTACTTCCAGCTTCTTGCTCATCGTTGAGAGCGCGTCCTTGGCTGCCTCATCACGCTGCAACTGAGCCCACGAGCGTAACCAGAACGCTCCTCTGAAAATTACCTGCATAAAAGAATTATATTTCATTTGATTAAAAATAACATCATTGCGGCATCTCCAGATAACCCAGTACATAACAGCTACCCCCACCCAAATCAAATTTCTAATCCTTTTATTTTGATTAATTAGCCAATTACCAAACATGTGGTTGATTGATCTAGGTGGGGTTAGCTTAGTAGCAAAGAAAATAATCCTCCAAATTATTTTGGTAAGGGGGCAGTCTAGGAACAAATATTGGATGTTTTCATTCCTATTACAACTGATACACTTCTGATTTTCTTTCCATTTTTTCTTAGCAAGGTTGTCCTTAGTTAAGACGACACCATTTTGTAAGAACCAAAGAAAGATCTTGATTTTTAGAGAAATTTTTATCTTCCAGATTATCTTATGACGAAATAGTTGGCGAGTATCTATCAGATATTGATACATAGAACGGACAGAAAATAACCCAGATTTAGTTAAGGTCCATCTAAAATGATTTGTTCCTGCCACCAATTCAACATTGGAGATTCGTGCTACTAAGCTAAGCCATTCTGAAAGTTTATTATCCACCAGAGTCCTTCTAAAAGAGATGTTTAGAGGGTTGGTGGTCATCACTTTTGACACCGTTGCATGGGGATACCGTACTATATTATGTAGGGATGAATACTTAACTTTCAATGGCTTATCACCTACCCATATATCATCCCAAAACCTAGTATTAGTTCTGTCCTTGATATCGAAGGAACCATTAGCTAGTACCTCATCTTTTATTTGCATGAGGCCTCTCCAAAAATGGGAGTCATTGGGTTTGGCTGACACTTGAGTAAGGCTTTTGGAGTTTAGGTATTTATTCCTTAGCATAGATTGTCACATGCCTTCTGTGTTTAAAAGATTAACCAACCATTTGGCTAGAAGACATTTATTTTGCAGATGCAAATTAAGGATACCTAGTCCTCCTTGGTCCTTAGGGTGGCAAATGATGTCCCATTTGGCAAGTCGGTATCTGTGTTTATCAGAGGAGCCTTGCCAGAAGAACCTTGATCTATAATGATCCAGCTTTTTAAGTACTTCCTTGGGAATATCAAAGAAAAACATCATAAACATGGATAGGCTGCTTAAAACAGAGTTCACCAGAACTAGTCTTCCCCCATATGACAGGTATTTTGCTTTCCAGCAAGATAGTTTCTGTTTGAAATGGTCTACTATGTTGCTCCATTCAGAATTAAGAAGTTTTCTATGTGAAAGGTTCTTGTATGATTTTGGTAATTAAGTGACAACTTAGGTGGACTAATATGTGTTTAATGTGAGACACACATGTGATTTAGTCCTTAGGTACACAAGTGTGAGCAACCAATAAAGTCATGGTGGAGAGATGGCTTGTGCATATTGATGGTGCTCAACTTGATGATGAAGGAGTTTATTGTACATGGTACATGACATGGAGTCATGTGATCAAGGTGGAGAAGATCAAGATAAGGCTTGACTTGATGAACCGGTTGCAAGTGTGAAGAGTAAGCGAGTGATGCTTGACGCCGATGGACCAACGCAACGGTGAAGAGCAAGTGAGGTCAAGATCGATGAACCAACACGGTAACGTGATGATATGGAGTGGATCATATCATTTGTGACAGGTTGGTGCGTATGTTGCATCAATATTGGAGAAGAAGATGAAATGGAATGCACAAGGCAAAGGTATAACTTAGAACATTTCATTTCACCGGTCATAGAGGTTTAGAGAAGTGTTTGACCGGGTTGAGTTATAGGAAAAGCCGTACTATCAAGAGGGATGCATAATAGACTAGCTTGATGAGGATAAGAGTCCTCAAGTTACTAGTCTAGACACATTTGAGAGAAGCGGTGCAAATCGTTTACTTAGAAGAGTGCTTCGGTGGCTTTCTGCTGAGCCACCGGTACTACTGGTCTCCCACCGGTAGTACCGGTGAAGACCGGTGGTACCGGTCAGCTACCGGTAGGACTTTCTCACATGCGAAGGCATCACCCTTTTTGAACTACCGGTAGTACCGGTTGTGACAGAACCTCTTAAGATAGGGTCCACTTGTCAGGATTAACCTTAATCCCAACAGATGATCCAAACCTTAATTAGCTCGTCAGGTGTCGCCACTTTGCAGCGGGTCATCCACCTCTCTCCGAACAGGATCACCTCATTACAATCATTGCAGAAGTAATACGAAATTTTTATATTACATCAAAGTAGCGGAAATTTAAAGTCATATTACAAACCATAAGTTTTGAAACATAACTTAGTGTCATATGATAAGGTTACATCAAGCTGCTGATAGATTAAGAACGAACAACCGAGGTACTCTTACCCAAGAGTCAAGCAAAGACAATTTATTCTTCATCTTCATCTACACTGACCACGGTCATGCAACAAGAAGCCACACAAACCGAGTTGTGATCCTCATCTGCAACAGGGGTTAACAAACCCTGAATACGGGAGTACTCCACAAGACTTATCCGACAAAGAAAAGTATTTGGTGGACAAAGCAGTATGCAAGTCATAGGATTCAAGGTGTGGTTTACAAGAATCAAGTATTTTGCATAAATGAGCATTTATAAACAGAATTGAAATCATTTATGTTATCCATAAGATTACTCAAGTACCGATCTAGATGTATGATCGATAACAAGTTAATAACCATCCACAAAGGGATCCAACAAGTATCCAGTTAAAGTGTATTACTACGCGGTAGAGGACAGGGTCATGTTTCCATATCTAAGGAACACGACAATTCGAACCGGTTTATCCCAGCTGGGGCTTCCCTATCACACGACATATACAGCCGCTTAAAGCACGCATATGACTACCTTTCCCTGGATCCTCTCGACAAGACCGGGGTTCCGCCACCCGAGAGCACAGTACACCTCCATCCAGTTCGCTAACTTGGAGGGTACACACTACTCTCGCCATCTCTCCACTCCCAGTGCGGGTTAACCGTTCTTCAAGCGAGAATAGCCAGAGTCCAGCTTCCCGGAGTATGTGATAAGTACTCCAAAGTCACAACCCTTGGACGTCTACAACGGACGGTTCCTAATCGACACAGGCGGAAAGAACCCGCTCACCAGATATCCACATCTGGTGGCTCTCCAACACCGTGTCCGCCCGGTCTCAGATTATTACTTCCATCAAGGAGGCATAGCCATTTGCTGCAGCAATCTACTATTCTTCTCAAAAACAGAACCATTGCCGAAGCAATCAGGTTATCACCTATTCTCGCAGATGACAGGAAATCATCTGACTCTATCGGTCTAAGCATTGCTAAGCAGCATAAAGCAACATTCGTATTTTTAAAACGGTATCAAGGTACAGGAATAAATAATTCAAGGTAAGGCTATGCATCAAGTAGGAATTTGGTTGAATACCGTAATGCAATAGTATAAACATAAGTGTATTTAAAGCAATCATTTTAAATACAAGGAAGTGTTTGAATGCACCGGGGCTTGCCTTGGTTGGAGGGATAGATGAACTCGAGCTCAGATTCAAGAGAGAAAACCTCTTCACTGGAGGTATCCAACCCAACCAACGAACAATCTACACGATATAATGACATGTCTTAGATGATGTTTGAATAGTAAACATGATACTCAACTCAAACAAATATGCTCATAAGAGAAGACTAAAACAGATTACACCTTGAGTACCACTTCCCTTCATAAAGGAAAGCAACACTAGGTTGGAAAGCAAATTAATTAAACCCTATTTATCTTGATTATCTAAGTTAATAATTACATCCAAAAGAACTGAGCAAGCAACATTACATCGAGCATGTCCAACTTGTGTTTGTCACTGGACAATGACCATTTGCATCAAATAATCCAAAATCACTCAAAGCCTAAAGTCATTAGGGTTTCTAAACATTTTATAATTAAACAGGGCATTATTACAGAACTAAAAACATACTGACTAAACAGGAAACCGGAACAACCCTGCACAAAACCTACGGACGGCGAAGATCTGCCCAATAGTGGCACAGACGCTCGAGCGGTGTCGAGAACCACAAAACACGGCGGTGAGTCGCCGTTGGTGACCAAACCGAACGACTACCCCTCGAACTTGCTTCGGCTCGCCGAGCCGAACCCAACGAGGTGCGCTGCGACCAAAACAAACCCTCAGAGACACCTCATCGAGGGTGTTGGCGATCTACCGGAGCTCGACCGATCGCGCACCGTCGAGCACAGACCTCGATCGGAGAAACTAGGCCTCGATCGACGAAGACAGACCTCGATCGATGAAGTTAGGCCTCGATCGACGAAGACAGACCTCGATCGATGAAGCTAGGCCTCGATCGATGGAACTAGGCCTCGAGCAGAGACGCTAGGCCTCGATCAGGACTCAGAGGACAACCGCGAGCAAGACGCCCAACAGAAACGAGACTGAAACCTACCCAGGAGACCTCGTCGACGACCATGGCGGTGAACCGAGCTCGACCGCACACATGCCGACGGACACAGGCATCGATCGAAGGAGCTAGGCCTCGAGCAGAGACGCTAGGCCTCAATCAGACCTCGATCGATACAACCAACAACTCCAGCAAGCTAAGCGGCCCCCAAACAACGCGAAGCGCAAGCCAAACGAACACAGAGCTAAAAGCAACCCCCTCGACGACGGCGCTAGCGGTCGACGGAGATCTGCGCGACGCGCCGAAGAAAACACGCACGCGCTCAGGGGCAACTACCCCTCGAACCAGACTCAGGACGGCTAGGCGAAGCTAGCGCAAGACTTCGATCTCGAAAAGATCAACTACAACGACTCGACGAAGAACACACCGCCGCGCCGAACAAGAACAGCGACGGTGCTCGAGGACAGAGCTCGAAGGCTCGATTCAAAGGGAAACGAGTAGAGCGGAGAGGTCGAGGAGCTCACCCTGGTCACGAAGCGCTAGCAAGCGTGGTCGGAGATGAAGCAGAGACGACCGTCGATGGAGAACGTGCCGGCGGAGACGAAGAACTGCGCGGCACGAAGATGTTCCCGGAGCTGTGGTCCACCATTTGCAAAACGGAGAAACCGGCAAGATTCAGAGATGAACAAGGAGCAAGAAACACAAGATGAAAAGACAATGTGGCTCCTGCGTAGCCCGGTCGAAGACTGACCAGAGCAGCGGCGCTCTCGTCGGAGCTGAGGAAGACGGATCCGCACTGAACGAATGCAGGCTCGAAGGCTTCAACTAACTCACCCTGAGGATGCGCAAGGTCAAGGCGAAGACAATGGCGAAGGATTGAGTGGTTGGAAGTGACTAACGAGCTCGGACGAGTTCGTCAATGGAGGTGGAGCGCTCGGCGGAACAAAGCAAAGCAGATTAGAGAAGAGCAGTGGCGTGGAAAGGAAAGTAGAGAGGACGGTGTCCCGTTTTTAAAGACGGCAATGGGTTCCGAGATGTCGCCACGTACACTCGATAAGACGTGAGTCCATGGACAGGTGTCGGACAGGAGCGACGTCGAGATCGACCCCGCCATGCAGCTGCTTGAGGAAAGGACAGAACTGACCCTGTGGCTATTTTGCAAAATGCTCAAGCTTCCAGGGGTTTTCAAGAAAAACTTTGAACACGAAAGATGCTCAAAATTTCAAGATCTACAACTTTGCTTAAACAACCACAAGCAAAAACTTTAAAGATTTTGAAAATCATGTTTAGGGTTTAATCCACCCCCTCTGGGAAAAGGGTTTGGATTCCAAATTTTAATTTGAGAATTTGAAAAGATGACATGCATTCAAACAAATGATCAAACACAAGCAAGTAAACTCATTTTAGTTCCATGCATATTCAGGTTTTCAAACAAATGAATGATGCTTAATGCATATGATGACATGATTAAATTTTTAATTAAGTTATTAACACCCGGGGTGTTACAATCCTTCCCCCTTAAAGAAATCTCGTCCCGAGATTTAGGAGTGAAACAAGGTAACAGAAAAGGAAACGTATCAAGAACTTTTCTTTTTCACATCATCCTTGTTACAACTATGACCAGGTTTTTACAAAACAGCTTAAACGATAGAAGCATAGAACTCTAGGAAATTCTCTAAAAGATAATCTTCAGATTCCCAGGTAGCTTCTTCTTCTGAGTACTGATTCCACTGCACCTTGTAGAACTTGATGGTTTTGCGACGAGTAATTCGATCTTTTTTATCGAGAACCTTTATAGGATACTCGGAGTAGGTCACATCAGGTTCTAACTGCACTCCTTCAACTTCCACCGCTGTATCTTTAATTTGAAGACACTTCTTAAATTGTGATACGTGAAACACATCATGAACGACAGAGAGAACGTCAGGCAATTTCAAACGATAAACCACCTTGCCAATACGTTCCAGAACTGGGAATGGACCGACATAACGAGGTGCTAACTTTCCTTTCACTCCAAAACGAGAGACTCCTTTCATAGGTGTGACTTTCAAATACACATGATCTCCCGGTTGATATTGAAGTGGCCTTCTTCTTTTGTCAGCATAGCTCTTTTGCCTTGATTAAGCTATTTCAAGGTTGATGCGAATCTGTTTAACTCTATCTTCAGCTTCCTTAACTAGGTCAACACCAAAGAACTCACGTTCTCCGGGTTCCGACCAATTAAGAGGAGTTCTGCAACCACGACCATACAAAGCTTCGAATGACGACATTTTTATGCTTTGTTGATAACTATTGTTGTAAGAGAACTCTGCCAAAGGTAAGCATTCATCCCACTTTTCTGTAAAGTTAAGAACACAACATCGCAACAGATCTTCAAGAACTTGATTGACTCGCTCAGTCTGACCATCTGTTTGAGGATGGTACGCAGTACTGTATAAAAGTTTAGTGCCCAAAGATTCATGGAGATGCCTCCAAAAAGCTGAGACAAACTGAGTCCCACGATCAGATACGATGGTCTTAGGAATACCATGAAGACTTACTATCCTTGCCAAAAACAACTTGGCATAAGCAACCGTAGGGTGTTTTGTTTTCACTGGTAGAAAATGTGCAGATTTGGTGAGCCGATAAACAATGACCCAGATAGAATCATAGCCACTCGAGGTTTTTGGCAAACCTACTATGAAATCCATGCTGATGTCTTCCCACTTCCAAACTGGAACTGGCAAAGGTTGAAGTTGACCCCCTGGTCTCAAACGCACTGCTTTCACTTTCTAACAAGTGTCACACTTAGCCACATACCCTGCTATCTCAATCTTCATCTTTGTCTACCAAAACTTTCTCTTCAAATCCTGGTACATTTTGTTGCTTCCAGGGTGAATGGACAAACGAGAAGTATGAGCTTCATCAAGAATAGCTTGTCGTAACTCTGGCACTTTAGGTACCACAAGACGGTCCTTGAACCAAAGTACATTAGATTCATCTAACTTAAAACAAGTGGGCATCCTAGATTTCACCTTTGCTTTAAGATGTACGATGCCTATATTGGTTCGTTAAGCCTTGATAATTTGATCACGAATGCTGGGTTTCATTGATATGTTAGCTAGACTGCCATGCCGAACCATAGATATGTCTAGCTTTTCTAACTCATAACAGAGTGTGGAATTTACCGTCTTTAGGCTCAGACAATTGCAACTACCTTTACGACTTAAGGCATCAGCTACAACATTTGCCTTACCTGGATGGTAATGCACTTCAAGATCATAATCTTTGATAAGCTCTAACCATCGTCTTTGCCTCATATTTAACTCAGACTGAGTGAATATATACTTCAAACTCTTATGATCCGTATAGATATGACAAAGGTTACCCAGAAGATAATGTCGCCAAATCTTCAAAGAGTGGACAACTGTCGCTAACTCCAGATCATGAGTTGGATAGTTCTCTTCGTGCTTCTTCAACTGTCTAGAAGCATAAGCAATGACCCTTCCTTCTTGCATCAAGACACCCAATACCAATACCAGATGCATCACAATATACATCAAAGGGTTTCTCAATATTAGGTTGAGCTAATACGGGAGTTGTGGTCATTAACTTCTTCAAAGCATGAAAAGCTTCTTCGCACTCAGCAGACCACACGAACTTGGTCTGGTTCTTCAGTAGACTGGTAATTGGCTTCGAGACTCGAGAAAAGTCTAAAATAAACCGACGATAATAACCAGCCATACCGAGGAAACTTCGAACTTGATGAACTGTCGTTGGTGGTTTCCAATCCAGAATGTCCTTTACTTTACTAGGATCAACTGCCACGCCTCCGTTGGACAAAATATGTCCTAGGAATTGCACTTCCTTCAACCAAAACTCACATTTGCTGAACTTAGCATAAAGTTGATGCTCACGCAATCGAGTTAAGACGATTCGGAGATGACGGGCATGCTCTTCTTCATTCTTGGAATAGACGAGAATATCATCAATGAAGACAACAACGAACTTGTCCAGCTCCGGCATGAACACTGAGTTCATCAGATATATGAAGTATGCCGGTGCATTTGTCAAACCAAACGACATTACCAGATATTCATAAAGCCCATATCTAGTGGTAAACGCCGTCTTTGGGACATCTTCAGGTCGAATCTTGATCTAGTAGTACCCTGATCGCAAGTCGATCTTGGAAAACACCGAAGCTCCAGCGAGTTGATCAAAGAGAAGATCAATCCGCGGCAAGGGATACTTGTTTTTGATGGTCACCTCATTCAAGGGACGATAGTCAACGCACATACGGAGAGTATGATCCTTCTTCTTTACGAAAATTGCAGGACAACCCCATGGCGATGAACTAGGTCGAATGAAACCCTTATCGAGCAACTCATTTAACTGAGTCTTCAACTCGGCTAGCTCTTTAGGAGGCATCCGATAGGCCCTTCTAGAGATAGGTGCGGTACCAGGCTTTAGCTCTATAGAAAACTCAACATCTCTATCAGGAGGTAAGCCAGGTAAGTCATCAGGAAAGACGTCTGGAAACTCACATACTATTGGAATATCATGTACCCCAACTGCAACTGTAGCACAGACTCTTCATACTTCCCGTTTTGGCACCAAAAGTTGAATCAAGAGCTGACATTTACTGTTTGGCACATCTATCTTGATAGTTCTATTTAGCACGTCGATCACAGCTTTGTGCTGCTGCAACCAATTCATCCCCAGGATCACATCTAAACCCTGGTTAGGAAGCACTACCAAAGTCGTGGGAAAGATATGCCCACCCAGACTCAAAAATACTTGATACACCAATTCTTTAGTTGAGATTCGACCACCAGGTGTTTGCACATGAAAATTCATGTTTAACTCAGACAAAGGAATGCTATGCTTGAGCACAAATGACTTATCAATGAAGGAATGTGATGCACCAGAATCAAAGAAAATAACTGCAGGTTGATTGTTAATAGGAAACATACCCTGCAATACAGGTTCTCCTTCTGGCATCCCTTCACCCTGGGTATGAAACACCCGCCCAGTCTTCTGCTCATTTTTGTTCTTCTGAACTCCAGCATTCCCATTCTGCTTCTACTGTTGCTGATTTCCAGCAAACTTCTGGTTGTACTGCTTCGGAAGAGGACATACTTTGGAATAATGCCCCATCTTTCCACAGTTGAAACAGACATTGCTGGTTTGCTTGGCAACTATTTGATTGTTGGGACCAGTATTCTGCCTAGGATACTGAGTACCCCCAGAGAACTGCTGTCTAAACCTCTGCTGCTGCTGAGGAGGACGATACTGAAAACGGTTGTGGTTCTGAGGGTGGTAAATGATCTTCTGCCTCTTCTGATTACCACTAGAAGATCCAACAAACAATTTCTTCTTCTTTGCCTTCCTATGAATGTGCAAAGAATTCTCAGCGGAGATAGTCATGCTCACAACCTCATGATAGGTAGCATTAGGATTGTGATGAAGCATGGTGTTCAGCTTAGTTGAGAGCCCCCTGAGAAACCATCTCTTCTTCTTGGCATCAGTATTGACATGTTCCATAGCATACTGTGAAAGATGGTTGAACTTGCCCACGTACTGCATAACAGTGGATTCCCCTTGCTTCAAACTCAGGAACTCTTCCAACTTAGCTTCCATGACACCATCAGGAATATAGTGCGCACGGAAAGCTCCACGAAACTCCTTCTAGGTGGCACGATGACCTGCAGGCTACATAGCTGTAAAGGTCAACCACCAGGCTCCTGCTGCCCCGCAAAGTTGTTGAGCTGCAAAGATGGGCTTCTGCACCTCTGTGCAATTAATCAGCTCGAACTTCTGCTCCATGGTGCGGAGCCAATCATCAGCTTCCAAAGGCTCATCTGCCTTGGTGAACACCGGAGGACGCGTGTCGGTGAAATCGACATAAGTCGTCTCCTGGTTATTGCGACCACGACGTTCATTGCCGTCTTGCTAGTGATGTTGAGTTAACTCATTTAAAAGACGAGCATTGTCTACTGAAACACTGATCAATGGCGCCAAAGCTTGTGTTAAGGTTGGTGGATCAGGAAGTTCCCCATCATGAGCCCCAGCATTGTTATGTTCAGTCATCTGTTTGCACAAACATACTTTTATTGAGACAAGCATAAAAGTACCAAAGTGCACAACATATATTACATGACATCATAACATTACAGTGCTGATAACTAAAGAGTTCTGAAAGCGATAAAGGTAGATTATGTTACACAAGATCCACTACTCGCATCGAACTAGATAGCTAGGCGAAACATGATCTACTCGTCGTCACTAAGGACTACAACCTCCTGCTCGTCCTCGACGATCACCACTGGTTCTGGCTCTGGTGCAGCTCCACCCTGACCCTCAGGTGTAGGTGCAACGAACTGGTCTGTCTGAACAAGCTCCCCAAGATCCTCTGTCATGGCCTGCTGCTGGTACTCGGGGTTGTTCATCATGTGGTGAAGGTGATGCACCTCCTCATGAAGAGCATTGTTGTATGCCTCAAGATTGCCCACATAGTGCCCCAAGTTATGGTACATCTCGGACAGAACGTGTTCTCGTTCTCAGACTTCATTCCTTTCTCCCATCACCTCGTACATGTGACCTTCAGCGATGGACACTTCTGTTGCCTTGGCTACCAGCTGTGCCTCACACGCCTGCAACTCAGCCTCCTTCTCCCCCATCTTAGCCTTAAGATCGTCAGCACTGCTAACCAACTCAAGCTCAAAAGTGCTCGACCTTTGCCCTGTGGCGAGCACAACAACTGGCACCCTGCTGACTGCTCTCAACACAGTCTCCACGCGCCGCCAGCCTGTGGCGAGGAACGCCCCAAGGTCCGGAAGACTTGCGAGCTGTGCGCTTAGTTTTGGCCATCCTATAGACAAGATTTCAAAGGAGGCAACTAAGTAACAGGTCAAAATTTTAGTAGCTTAAGAACAAAATTTTAAACCCATCCCAAGTTGTATGATATGATGTATGAAACGTCCTTACGCATACGATAGTATTTACATAACATATATATATAGGGCATATATATATAACCATATTCATACCATCAGCTTGATATACTAGAATCTACTTTCCTAAACTTGGAAAGTGAGAAAAGATGAGTTAAAGAAATTTTTAGACTCAAATCACATTTTATTTTAAGATCCAAAAACCTTTTGAAAACTTTTACAACTGCAAGATTGGTAACAAGGTGAGCTTTGATACCAGCTGTGACAGAACCTCTTAAGATAGAACCCACTTGTCAGGATTAACCTTAATCCCAACAGATGATCCAAACCTTAATTAGCTCGTCAGGTGTCGCCACTTTGCAGCGGGTCATCCACCTCTCTCCGAACAGGATCACCTCATTACAATCATTGCAGAAGTAATACGAAATTTTTATATTACATCAAAGTAGCGGAAATTTAAAGTCATATTACAAACCATAAGTTTTGAAACATAACTTAGTGTCATACGATAAGGTTACATCAAGCTGCTGATAGATTAAGAACGAACAACCGAGGTACTCTTACCCAAGAGTCAAGCAAAGACAGTTTATTCTTCATCTTCATCTACACTGACCACGGTCATGTAACAAGAAGCCACACAAACCGAGTTGTGATCCTCATTTGCAACAGGGGTTAACAAACCCTGAGTACAGGAGTACTCCACAAGACTTATCCGACAAAGAAAAGTATTTGGTGGACAAAGCAGTATGCAAGTCATAGGATTCAAGGTGTGGTTTGCAAGAATCAAGTATTTTGCATAAATGAGCATTTATAAAAAGAATTGAAATCATTTATGTTATCCATAAGATTACTCAAGTACCGATCTAGATGTATGATCGATAACAAGGTAATAACCATCCACAAAGGGATCCAACAAATATCCAGTTAAAGTGTATTACTACGCGGTAGAGGACAGGGTCATGTTTCCATATCCAAGGAACACGACGATTCGAACCGGTTTATCCCAGCTAGGGCTTCCCTATCACACGACATATACAGCCGCTTAAAGCACGCATATGACTACCTTTCCCTGGATCCTCTCGCCAAGACCGGGGTTCCGCCACCCGAGAGCACAGTACACCTCCATCCAGTTCGCTAACTTGGAGGGTACACACTACTCTCGCCATCTCTCCACTCTCAATGCGGGTTAACCGTTCTTCAAGCGAGAATAGCCAGAGTCCAGCTTCCCGGAGTATGTGATAAGTACTCCAAAGTCACAACCCTTGGACGTCTACAACGGACGGTTCCTAATCGACACAGGCGGAAAGAACCCGCTCACCAGATATCCACATCTGGTGGCTCTCCAACACCGTGTCCGCCCGGTCTCAGATTATTACTTCCATCAAGGAGGCATAGCCATTTGCCGCAGCAATCCACTATTCTTCTCAAAAACAGAACCATTGCCGAAGCAATCAGGTTATCACCTATTCTCGCAGATGACAGGAAATCATCTGACTCTATTATTCCACTTCTACATCTGAGAAAAGGGTCCCAAGAGTGTCTCTCTCTTCCTCCTTGCTCCTAAACTTCAATCCATGGTGGATTTGTGAGAGAGAAGTGAGATTAGAGAGAGGAGAGGATCGATCTACGACTTGAGCATTCGATTTCCTCTTCTTGCCGGTTTGCTTTGCATTTGTTGCTCCTGGATTCTTGGAATCCTAGTCGGCTAGGCGTTCTTCGTTCTTGCCCATGATTTGTTCATTTGTGAGGGCAATCGAAGTGTTTGTAATCCTCATTCGTTCTTAGTGAAAACCTTGGGCATTCTTTGTGTGGGCCTCAAGGGAGAGGCAAGGAGGTGAAAGAGACTCCGACCTTCGCGGTCACCTCAACAACGAGGAGTAGGAACTCTAGTGTAGAGTTGTCGAACCTCGGTATAAATCGTGAGTCTCGTGTGCTTGATGTTGTGGAGATAGCTTCGACTATCCTTTGCTATTGTGTTCTTCGTGTTCTTCCTTTCTCCCTCAAGTTCATAGGTTGGGAAGCCCCGATCTACAAATTGGAGAGGAAGCAATCCAAGCAAAGCTCAACATCATCACCCTCAACCTCAAGGAGTGTGGGGAAAAGCTCGGATCCGGATTCAAAGCACATTACATTGAGATCCCGGAGCTACAGCGAGCCACCGGTAGTACCAAAATAGAGAGCAAAAACAACCGAACAAATTATTGTTGCAAAGATGTGAGAAGTAAATGAATAGAACTTTTTTTTCAGTGCACCAAGTACCAGTTCAAACATAAGCCTCTCCAACCGCCAAGTTTTGCTACATCCTCCTGCAAGCAACAAGAAATGTGAAATGTGTAGAAATCTCATGAATTCATTCTACACAAAAGAAGAAATTTCCTTAAATCGGAACATATTCATGGGCACAACATTTCCATTGCATTATAAAATCACAAACAAATAAATCCAATGCCATAAGTTTTAAGTGTTGGAACCATAGGTGTCTTCACAATGGGAGGAAAATTAGCATACAGAGAACTACAATGGTCCAGAGAGCATCAGCTAGCCATGGCTAAGTTATGAAAAAACCATCTCTTTATCATTTTTCCGTGTCATTTTAATCGGCTACTGAAATCAAAATTCACTCAAACTTGGCAAGGATCGATGACAAATAGGATGTCGATGTTCCATTATAATCACATGCAAAAACATAAATTTTATGTTATCTATCATCAAGTTAGGTTCCTAGTTTCAAATAATGTCACATGGACTTCTAAAACCCTTGATATCTTCCAAATGAAGTGAATGAATAAAGCATAAAAACACAACAAAGAAATAATCTTATTATCCAATGTAATTAGTCACCCAAAGTGGAATGGAAATTACACAAATTTCGAATGCCATGATCGCCACAAAATTTCACTCCATGTGTGTAAGCTCATTATACTTTGTTGGGTTATAATCACCAAATTCAGCATGACAGTATTATACTACTAGTAGTAGCTGCATATTGTGGTGCTTAGTGTTCATTAAAGTTAATTTGATAAGCACTAGGCAGTTCAACATGACTCGTATTGTTAAACTGAGAACTGAGATACATCACTAATCACCTCATTTGGATCGTACCTAAGCACTAGGCTGTTAGGATACATGCTAGTAATTTGTTTATGAAAAGGTGGCAATGACATACATGCTAATTGCCAACTAAAACTGTAGATCGACCAAGGAGTATTATATGATGAATCTGCAAAGCCCTTGCCCTTGATTAGCTGCAGAATTTTACAACACAAAGTTGCAAACTGCTTCCACCTAGTTCATCATTATTTACTTTGTATGATGATCCACTAGAACCAATAATGATCAGAGAAGAATAGAGTTTATACAATAAAACAATGAAAAGCATAGGGGTTGCCACAAGCATTATAGATGCAACGAGGCATTATGTTCGGACAGTTTGTTCCAAAACATTTGGAATGATGAGAAAAGTATATTGATCCAAACACATTTTCTCATATACCAAATTTATCATTCACCACAAAAATCATTTTTCAAACCACAAACTTTGTTTTATTTCAGTCAAAAAGAAACATTTGTGTTCGACGCAAAACCTTGTGGCCAGATTTATTTCAAACCAAAAAAATCTTCGTTTAAATAAGTAAACAACAAATATTGTTTTGAGTCTTTGATACACACACTCAAATCACATTGATTCCTGAGTTCGATCCACAAATAGATGAGCCCAAATTTATTCTTAACATAGAAGTTCATTTGTCAAACCACAGATATAGATTCCATCCCAAGAAGTACTCTGATGACTAGGTAAAAACTCAAGCATTATTAAAAAAAAGGGAAAGAACTCAGCTGACTACCAAAGGAAGTCATATTTGACCAAAAAGCATTTAGCTAAATCCAAGGAGTGTTGTCAGAACAAATTATATATCACCTCAACTCTTGGCTTGCAGGCAAGAAAACAGAGTAGGTGCACATGCAAGGGATAATAATAACCGTGTAGAAGACAACGATAAGAACTACTCTCCTTGGCCTTGCTTAGTTCTAAATAGTGCAAGCTTAGTGGCTACTTAGCAGAGGCTGCAGCCTGTCCAAGCAGGTAGCTCAGTGTGGAGCTCTGGATGCTAAGGTCTGCTAGTATTTCTGAAGATTAAGATGTATATTGGATAAGCATGGACATGGAGATATTTTGTTTACATTTGATATATGTGAAAGTTAAATCTTTATGTATATTAATATAAGGTTTTAGCTCAAAATATGTATATTCATATAAAGTGACATCATGTAAGAATCATCCTATTTTTGCTAAAAGCTGAAAATCAATGCAAATGCTTATTTAGCAAGCTTCATATATATTGCTATAATTTTCTAAATTTTCTTGTACTCAATTTGAATGTAAGTCTTAATACTATTTTTTTTCTATGTACATGTAAATTCAAAGAAGTGAAAAAAAAGGTAGAAAATATTTTCTATTTTATGCTACGGAGGATATTATTATATATCTACGGCTCTGAGATATTTACTTATTTAAGAAAGATTAGTGAACTAGATGACATATTAAAGAGCAAATAACTATTGTATTTATGGTTCTTTAGTCTTTATTCTAAAAATAGAAAGCGCCAGAAAAAACAGGAGGATAGGAAGGAGATAACAACCATATATGAATAGCATACTAGAAGCTCATTAGATTAAACAAGCAAAAAGATCCCTTGCAGTAATCTCTAATCTGTAAATGATTGAAGCAAATAAGCTATATCTAGTAAGCTACACAACCTCCACGCTAATTTTGTGCATCAAGGAAAAAGATAGACAATTACCCAGCGGAGCAGATCATACATCGATTTTAATGGCATAAGAGATTATGAAGGGTTGCTATAGCAGTGTTGTACTGCTTTTTTGCACGAGAACAATGTAAAGAATTAAATACAAAAGTTGCTATGTCCATATATATACTTAAAAAACAGATGGCCTAGCTATACTAGGCAATGATGGGGATGAGCGATTCTCCTCGTACAGTTGCCGCATTGTGCTCCTGAAGACGAGGATGCCGATGGCATCGCGACTGAAAAAGAGGGCAGCGCCTGAAACTGGTCCAGCATCGGCAGGGCTGCAGATAAGGTCAGGCTGCCACCGCAGCAATCGAATCACGCAGAGAGGCTCTATGGAGGGACATTGTGGATGCCGCAGATACGACACGGCCATAGACACTGTCGCCACCGCCGCCGCCAGCTGTATTTTCTATTTTATGCTACGGAGGATATTATTTCTGATGATGTGAAAGCATACAAGCATAGGTCAGCCGATTGAGTGCCTTTGTAAGAAAGTTTACGGAACATAGATCAGCATATTTTTCACTGAATGAATTAGATGTAGCGCCTTAAAAATGAGCCGGAGGGAACATATAAAGCAGAAGCAAGGTCAAAGGACAAAGTAGAAGGTTGAAGAAGCCAGTTATGCTGCAGCATTACAAAACAAATCTCGATGCTTTTCTGCACACACCATAAGAGAGCTTTGAAACACCATCACTATTTAGTTCCTACACAAGCAAGCAGAATTATATATAGTTATATACACAACTTGCAAGCTGTTATTCCCCCCAAAAAAATTGCAAGCTGTCGTAGTTGTAGTAAGCTAGGTATCAATTGGAAGCTGCAGCTCTACCCTATCAATTTTGCAGAATAAAAGTGGAAGCAGAAAATGTTGCATCAGGGGAAAGTGCTTGCACAATATTTCTAATTAAAGTTAGTCGTAGTTGTACCAACTATGAAAATAGGTTCATGAAAAAAGAGGCCATTAAAAATGGGTATTAACACCAAGAAAAAGTATTCCAATCTAATTAGCAAAGAGAGGAGGAAACAGTATGCCAGCGGTCAAATGCGCTGTCAATGAGAAACAAAAATCTGGGGCAAAAATTAATCATCACCTAGTAGCACTCTCCAATGCTGGAAACAGGAAACCTAAGAAGAGAAGCACAGAAATAATACACTATAATACTGTAAATGGAAAACAAAAATATGAAAGGCAATTAACCAGCACCTGCTAAAACCAATGTAATTAACAAACAACATAGGCAACACCGCAACAGTATGGCAACAGACAAATGCACTGTAAATGACAAACTAAAATCTGGAAATAAATTAATTGCTATCTAGTAAAGCAAAGTCTAGATTAACAAAGAACAGAAGCCATTCTTTAGGATATCCAAATCTAAGCATGGGAACTATCAATAAACCTTAAACATGCCTACTTTTCCCTTTTTCAAGTCACAACAAACAAACCATATTCAGATTGAATTACCAGACGTGCAGCTGGGGGCAAATCCTCAGCGAGCACCGGGAAGTAAGGAGAGAGAGAACCGGCGAGCGGACGACACAAGGAACAACGGAGCCACGCTGACGAACTGCAGCAGCCCGCGGAAGAGCAGGCGGCCATCGGCGGTGCCCGGTCGTGCCTGCGCCGCGACACCACCGCCGTGGCAGGGAGCAACGACCGCCCGGTGTGGTGGGGGCAGCGACGGGTTCCGGTGTTACTCGTGACCGGCGCGCCGCCATGATCTGCTGGCCGCCGCTACCTGCATGCTGACCAGCGCGCGTCCGTAAGGGAAAGGAGATCTGGGAGAGGAGCCATGAGAGGAAGTAGAAGAAGAAGATGGTGACGTACCGACAGACGCATCCAGCGATCTGAGACGCTGCCGGCGGCGAGGAAGTGAAGGGGGAGGGGCGAGTTGGGCTCGAGCGGCGGAGATGGCGGCGAGCTGGGCTCGTGCGGCGGAGAGGGCTGCGGAGGCGACGGGCTGGGTGAAACCGGCGTCTCCTCTCGTGGCTCCCCCATCCCACGATGTTGAAATTGTTTTTTTTTTATCTCGGAAAAAGCTTTGTAACTGGAAAAAACAAGGATAGGTAAGCGGCGCAGGTGAGTCGGGTCTTTTTTTTTTTTGAGAATTACAGGTGAGTCGGGTCGGGTCCGGTTATTTGGGCTCGGAGGTTTTGACTCGGGTTATTCAGTAACTAGGATAACATATAGTATAACTATATATATATATATATATATACGTTTTAGACGAGGTTTGAGTTAAATATTGAGAATATAAATCATCTATAACTTTTAAATTGTTGACTTTGTAAATGTAAAAATTATATAAATAAATTTGTCTTGAAAAATACTTTTATAAAAATATACATATATCACTTTTTCATAAGCATTTTTATAAAAATAAAGGGTCAAAGTTGTGTTTTGGAGACTGTGTCGCTGTTCTAAACGTCTTCTATTTTTGATACGGAAGGATATATATATATATATATATGCTATTATGCACTCAACTGCTAAACCCAACCCGAACCGAACCCAGCGCGCTCCGCTCCCGCTCGGACGCGGCCTTCCCCCGCGGCCCCGCACCCCTCGTACACGTCCGGTCCGTGCCTGCCCCGCGCGCGGCACGCCTGAGCCTAACCGCTGCCATGCGGCCCCGGCCGCAAGCCACATTTGTTCCGCATTCTGCATGCATGCATGCACAGGGTCGGTGCCCACTGCCCAGCGCTCGAGCACAGTCACGCAAGCCACATTGTTTTGCATGCTGCATGCATGCACACGGTCGGTGCCCAGCGCTCGAGCACGTACAGTCACATAACAAATTACCGTGCGGGTCCCATGACTGGTTCTCTCGTGGCTGCATCGTTAACACAATTTATGCTGCACCATGCGAGCCTGGTTTACCAGAAACGCAAATGAAATTCGTATCTGGAGAGCCAGGCTCCGGGCTATCTTTTACATCTGGAGAGACATGCTGAGACCTTAATACAGACAACCAAACACTTGAATCTTACATCTGAAGAGCCTAGCTGGGTAAGATATAGGGACCAAACGCCCCCTACGTTATTAACTCCCGTAAATGAACATGGGGGCGTGAGCGGCTGTATTGTAAATCTCGAAAGCCTTTTTTTTATAGAACTAGTGCATGCCAATATTCTCAGTATATATAAGTATTTTAATTAATAATCAGTATTTTCTTCGATATCTGTATTATCTCTAAGTAGCTTTCAATCTTGATCAGTATTTTTTTATTGTTTGTCAGTATCTGCGACAAGTGTTAATAAATGATGGTCAGTATCTTTTAAGTATTTGGTCAATAGCTTTGATATAACCGATCTTTGCTGATACTTTTAAGTAATTGTTAGTATCTTTCAGTATTTTATTAATTTTTTGAAGTATCTTGTAGTATTTATGAATATTTTTCTTTTACTACTTGAGGGTTTCAGTATCTTTTAGGTCAGTATAATCGTTCAGTACATATTGATATGATGAATATTTTGTTTCAGTATTATCCCGCCGAAGAAGGCCGATCCCGGTCAGTATTTTTTCATTCAGTGCATGTTAATATGTTGCTTTAGTATTTGTTAGTACAATCGTTTAGTATTTCTAAGTATTCTTCGGTTGTAGTAGTCCATCTGGATAGTCTTCAGTACTCAAGACCGGGATTCCCAAATACTGACCGGGAGTATTATTTGGTACTTGATCTTATAAGGTTTAGTATTTTTCCATGTGTAGCTTTATTAAATAAGGTTGTGAGTGTGTTTAATACAAGAACAAACAAAGGCTTCATTGGTTAACACAGCACAACTAGTGCTCTCTGAGTTGAGGTCGCCAGATTGATTCCTGGTGGCTTTAATTTTTTGCGCTTCGTGTCGCGTGTTAATTAATTATAACCTACCTGGACCGCAAGGGCTGGCTGGTTCGCTTCCGATGTGGCGCCCGCTAGGTTCCATGTGTAGTTTTATTAAATAAGGGTATGAGTGCTTTTAATACAAGAACAAACAAAGGCTTAGTTGGTTAACACAACGCTGCTAGAGCTAGCTGTGTTGAGGTTGCTAGATCGATTCTGCCGATGTGGGATGTAGAATAGTATTCTACACCTAGGTATAGGAATCTGGTTTCCATAGCATACGTGATTTACATAACGAGATGGCAACAACATGTCATATATGAATTAGCTATTGTCTTATACTGTTGAGGACGCCGAGTCAAAACAAAAATCACATTCTTTTTGCCGGAACTGAATCCGCCCTTAGTGATGACCATGCAACAGGTTAGAAAAGGCTTTTTTTTTGGATGCATGTCAATCGATGATTGATGCAACAATTTTTGTGTGGCTTAAGTTTCAGCTTGCTCGTTTAACTTATCATTAGTACAATATTTTTCTCTTAAAAAACAGTCTTTTTAGGGTGACAATTTTATCTTCCTTTCTTTTTAAGATTGCCACGGTAAAATCTTCCACTAATGCTAGCACAACGCTAAATAGTCATATCGTTTAGGGTGAATAGAGAAAAAAATAACATACTAGTAAAAGACATGCATGAAAGTGTGACGAAATACTACTATGCCAAATACCGTGTGAAATAAAAATACTTCTGTTATAGGGGGGACTGTGGTACTAGTATTTGTATTTATATATTCAAAACAACCCCACTATATCCAATTTTGTGTTTGGCTTATTGCACTTTCATCTACAGTAAAAACACTCCGTCATTTCGAAATTGTTTCTGTCAGGAGTTTACGGAAGCAACTTCAATCATGTTCCTTGACTTGTTACATTTTTCTTTCAAAATAACTGCTATTTTTTTCTACCATAAATTTAACTAGGTTTATACAAAACTACGTGTAATATTTCTATCTTTGAAAAAAATTATTATAAATTTTTTTTAACAATATATCTAATAATATTAATTACGTACAATAGCTTGGTTGATAGTTTTCCCTCTGATGATGGGAAACTTTAGGTTGGGAGTTAGACTCCTCAACTCCACATGCGTACTTTGTGTGTTATAAAAAAATCACTCAGTCTATCTTACGTCAAAGTACAAATTTAAGGTCTGACCTAGTATCACGTGGTATCATGTGGGATATGGTGCCGTTGTGTATAGGTGGAGTAGAGTTTAAAGATTTCTGAATCTATGTGAGAAGGTCTTCTTTCTAAGCACAGTGTGTGGAGATTCGGGTCCAAGGGGGGCTGACGGGAGAGAGGTCGCAGCCATTGTTGCCATCGTCCTCCACCATCCATCACCGCTAACCCCCTTTCCTTCTCCTCAAACATCTCGTCGGGGTTTAAAGAGAGTAAAGATCCATTATTTTTTTAATAATTTATTTTAGTGTTTCCATACTAAAGTTTTTGGTATTGAAGTTTTATCTTCTTCTTCTCCTTCTCTCCAACAATGGTGAAGGAGAAGAGTAAAATTATCTTCTCCATGACAACTCTGTTGAAGACGAGGACTACAACTTCAGCGTCACCATCTTCATCGACATGACAATATGAAGCCTTTTGTTTTCGGACGATAGTATTTAAGGCGGGGATGATGTCGTCGTCATGAAATATATTTTTTTTCTATTTTTGATTTTTTTTCTCTTTCTTTGTTGTGGTTAGATCTGGTCACAGTGAAAAAATACGGAAAATAATTTTTAGATCATCATTCTTTGGTGGTAGAAAAAAAGGAAGACACTAAAAAGGAAAAAAAGATCCTAAAAAATTCCGGTCGCCGTTCATTGTGGAGTTGTTACGAGGCTATTTGCTTGTGCTATCATTCACACTGTAAAATGATTAACATATTAGATCTTGAGTTGTGTTATTTATAGTGAAGTGCTATTTTTGTCGGGTACGAAGGTAAGGGGTACCCTAAACCCTTCGATAAATTAACGCTAAACATAGTAACTATTTTTAAGGCAGGGACCAGCCCACTACTCAGTAAGGCACGACCCATCGCTCGAGGGCCCCCTCTACGCCAGCTGTGGCGACAAGTCACGGGCCGGCTCACCTCGACGCTGAATGACGGACGAGGGGGCCCCACCTCGACGTCAAGAGACGGACCGAGGGTCGGACGAACGACCCCCCGGCTCCTACCTCGACGATAAATGACGGACCGAGGGGGCGAGAGAACGACCCCCCGGCCCCCACCTCGACGAACGAAGGACGGACGAGGGGTCGAACGAACGACCCCTCGACCTCTACCTCGACCTTTCCGACCCCGTCTCTGCTCCGACCCTACCTCGACGATGAGCGACGGAGCAGGGGTCGAACAGACAACCCCCGGACGAGAGGCTCGATTAACCCAACTGCTCCCGGCATGAGTTAAAGTGAAACCACCTAACGACATGGGCGCCCGCGTCCGCTGTCAAATCCGCCAACTCCCCGTCAAGTCCCCGATTCCTGTCAACTGTGCCGCCACTGTCGCCACTACGCGAGTACGGACTCCAGCAGTACCCCTTGGAAAGTGAACAGTGCGGCCCTCGACGACGACTTCAGGAATGCGACAGAGCCACGCGGGGCTCGACCCCCCCCTCCTCGACCGAGGGGCTCGACCTCTTTCTCCAACAACTCCAGTATGGGGGCCGTCCCATCCGCCCCGTCCCGCTTCAGCCGTGGGATTCGTGCCCGTCTGCGGACGCTGTGCCGCGGCGACTTCTACTGCCACCACGACCGGGGACGCGAGAAGGACGGGAAGACCATGCCAGCACAGTGAACGCCGTCCCTTCGCCAACACTGTGCCGAGAACACGCCACCCATACCGCCACAGTTAGGGTCCTGTACCCTCGGACCTCCCCTTGGTCTATAAAAGGGGACACCGAGGTAGAATAAAGGGCTGGATCCTGAAATCTCCGAGACTTCAGTTCAGACTCTCACACTCCACGCATACACACCCCGCCACTCGATCGACCCCTCGGGTGGCAAACCCGCAGCCTAGGGCAAACTCGCTAGCCTTAGACCGCAGCTCACTCTGAGCAACCCCGTGTAACACAGCTTGTACCCCTGTACGAGCACGTTTTGGGTGCGAGATAATACAAGTCATCCTCCCCCGCTGGACGTAGGGCTTTTTTTGCCCGAACCAGGATAAACCTTGTGTCCATCTTGCATCACGTCTGAGAGAGGGAGCACGCGATATACAAATTTAGTCGTTGGTGGTCTTGACCCCCGGGTCATAACAACGACAATTTTATAATACAAAGTGCTTGATATAATTCTTCTTTTTTCATCAAGAAAAAAACACAATGTCTGAAGGGCCGTCTTAACCTGCAGATCAAGTTTTTAATATAAAATTAGTTAAAATTATTTTTTAGAAATGAGAACCGGCATTTATTTTAGTACATACATACAGTAAACACAAATCTGAAATGTGGGTTCGTTCGTTTCGGTTGCGAATCCTTTGCGTCCCGTTGGAATTCGAAATTTGAAACGGCCGCAGCCGTTCGCCGCCTCAATCCCATCCATTCCCTTTCGCCCCTTCATATCTTCCTTCTTCGTAAATACACACACGCGGTGGGTGTGGGTGCTTGCTTCTTCTCCTTCCTCTCCTCCACCGTAAATACACAAGTGAGAGGTGTGAACTGAGAAGGAACTCGAGCACCCAGTCCCCTCGCCCCAACCGGCCAATTCGGTTCCGTCCCCTCGCCCCTTGGGCGTCTCTGCGGCTGGATGGCGACTCCCCCGCGCTTCGACCTCTGGAGCGATCTCGACGACGACGACGACATCGGCGAACCCGTCACCGCCGTCACCAAGGATCGTCATCTCCCTGCCGCCGCCCCCACGCCCAACGGGCTTAACGACCACCTCCTCCGCTTCACCCGCAGCATCCAGCGCCCCACCCAAAACCCTAACCCTAGCCCCAATCCGCCACCGCCTCCGCCTCCAGGTACTGTTCGGTCGACTCTTCTCGCTCCATTGTTTTTCCTCGCCCTTCAATCTCTCCTTATAATTATTCCATTGTTTCTCCTCTTCGCAGAAGCCGCCGCCAAAGAACAAGTCGAGAAGGTCAAGCTCGCCGGCCGCCGCCGGCTATGCAAGCTCGCCACCACGGCCACCGCCACTCAGCAAGCGGATGAGGAGGAGGCGGTAGATGGGGACAACCAGGGAGACGACGGCGAAAGCATATTCGACATCCTAGACGACCTCACCACCCGATTCGACTCTCTATCCGTCCAGAAACCCGGCCCCACCGAGAGGCCCAGGACACAGCAGCTCGCCCCTCTGCCCTGCGCCATCACCGTTGACGACGAAGATGACCAGAGCGCAGATGATGGGGATGCCCATCCTGGCGCCTCTTCACCCGTTGACATTTCTAGCTCTGATGAAGCTACGGTCACCACCAGACGCCCCCAGGTCAAGATTGATAACTGTGGGGAGGACCAAGGAACCGGAACAGCTTATGCTGTTAAGCAGGTAAGAAACAAGGCATTCACAAGGCGACCACCCAAGATCTCAACATTCAGGAACAATGATGTCAGTGATGATGAGATGGGTCAGGAGAAGGAGAATCTTGGAGCTGCGGAGAACAATGCTGAGGATGTTGGATGGGAGAAGACCGAGGACTTCAAGATGGATCCAACTGGAACTGCTGCAACGTCCAAGCCATACAAGCTCCCAGGAAAGATATTCAAGATGCTTTTCCCCCACCAGCGTGAGGGCCTCCGTTGGCTCTGGGTTCTGCACTGCAGGGGAACCGGAGGAATCCTAGGGGATGACATGGGACTTGGCAAGACGATGCAGGTTTGCCATGCTCAGCTTGCCCTTTTCTTGAGCTTTTCCAGATTACATTAAGGCTTAGAGAGGTTTTACTGTTACTGCTGACGCTACTTTGCTGTGTGCGGTGTGCCCTTCTTTTAACTCAGGGTTGTCACTGTTTATTGGGCCTGTTTTCTCAATTAATTGTAGGGGAAGGATAGGCTTTTGTTTATTTTCCGATGCATAGCTTCCTGTCCTTGTAATAGTTTATTTACAGAAGTGTGAACATGCACACCCACATTGTTCCGTTCTGTTTTTTTTATGTATTTACTGTATTTATGAAGCTGAAATCAGTTTCTTTTTCAGACAGAAGCATATACCTCTTTTGTTGGCTTGTTGTCCTATAAGCTAGTCATTTCCCAGATGGCTTCATATTATGCATCTGTTCACAATTTCACCTCCTTTGCCACCAGTTCATTTAGCTAAGAAATCCACTAATGGAATCATGCGACCTTATTTCCGCTGCAGGTTGCTGCATTTCTTGCTGGATTGTTTCAATCTCGTCTAGTCAAGAGGGTGCTCATTGTTGCTCCAAAGACACTTCTGGCTCATTGGACCAAGGAGCTTTCAATTGTTGGCCTTAAAGAGAAGATCAGAGAGTATAGCACACTATATATCTTTTGTCAATTCCATAGGATCCAGTCCTGTAAATTGGTGCTAATCATCTTTTCCTTTCCATTTTTGACAGCTACTCTGGCCCCAGCACAAATATTCGCAATTATGAACTCCAATATGCCTTCAAGGTAAATTCTTGTACCACCAAGGTATCTTCCGTAAGTATTATTCTTGATCTCTAGCTTATTGTAACCTGGCATTGTGTAGCACTTAAAAGTTTGAGCAGTTTAAAATAAATTCATGAATCCATCCCAAAATGTTGCAATTTGTCCTGGCAAATGTTTAACTCCATCGTTTTACAGGAGGGTGGAATCCTCCTAACCACCTATGACATTGTCCGGAACAACTACAAGCTGATAAGAGGTAACTCCTACAACAATGGTGATGATGACGAGGAAGGAACATTGTGGAATTACGTAATTCTTGATGAGGGGCACCTAATAAAAAACAATAAGACACAAAGGGCCCAAAGCTTGTACGAAATACCTTGTGCCCATCGCATTGTGATCAGTGGGACACCTATTCAAAATAACTTGAAGGTATCCATTATCCCCTTCCTCGATTCCTGCAAGTTTGTATTTTATGTGCTATACTACATGTTTTGCAAGTAAACCTTATTATTATTGCAGGAAATGTGGACTCTGTTCAATTTCTGTTGCCCAGATGTCTTGGGTGATAAACAACTGTAATACCATACAGTCCATTACTCTGTATTTTTCCTGCACTCCCAAAGTTGCTTGATTGCACTATGTAATGCCATCTATTTCTCTATATTATTACAGGTTCAAAACAAGGTATGAAACGGCTATCCTTCGAGGAAATGACAAAAATGCTACTGCTCGAGAGAAGCACATAGGCTCAAATGTAGCAAAGGTAATAGCTTATTTCCTGAACTTCTTTTTTGTTTCTAATGATCTACCAATATATGGACGGTGTATGGCTGTCTTCCCTGATATTGTGGTTGGACAAATGAACTTGTTTGTTCATTGTTTTAGATTTTATGGATTTGGACAACAAGGTGTTTATTTATGTTGGTGTATCATTGTATTATACCGCAAAAGTTTGGGGTTTTGTATATTCCAGTATTGTACAGATATCTGAAGGCTCGAACACAACTTCTCATTATTATACATCAACAATTTTAATTTGAGTGACTCATTCATAGACTAACTTGGTAGTACATTCATCTTTGATTGACCCTAGAAAGTAATGATATGTGCTGCATTCAGACTTAAGATTACTCATATCTACTTTCAGTTGAAACACTAACAGGGTGAACATGATAAATTAAGCCTATGTAGTTTGCTGCCTTCTTGTGAGCTCACCAGTCCACATTATTAACTTCTAAATATGTCGCTCTTTACTTGATATAATATGATATTGTTTTATTTTGTTGTTCTGAACTATATTTCATAGGAACTAAGAGATCGAATCAAGCCATACTTTTTGCGGCGCATGAAAAGTGAAGTTGTCTTTGATACTGGTGCATCAGAAGAAAAAACATTAGCCAAGAAGAATGAGCTAATTGTCTGGCTGAAGCTAACACCATGCCAGGTTTGAATTTGGTGTCATCGTTATGAAAAGTTGCTTGAGGTATTGAATAATGATGATTATTTTTTCTGGGACCTTTTTCTGGATGCAGAGGAAACTATATGAAGCTTTTCTAAAGAGTGAGTTGGTTCATTTAGCATTGCAGCCAAAGGCATCACCATTGGCTGCAATCACTGTAAGAATAATCTTCAAAGCCTTTTCTTCATAATGATTCTATTGACATTCCTTTGCCTTTGGGGCTGGGGTGTTGCTTGGCCTTTATAGAAAAGCTTGCTGTTGCATGTTTATTGATGAGATTATGTTCGTTACACTGTTTTACTTTATTCTCTCCAACAGATATTGAAGAAAATATGTGATCACCCACTGCTATTGACTAAGAAAGGTGCGGAGGGTGTCTTGGAAGGAATCGATGAAATGTTGAATGATCAAGACATTGGAATGGTAGAAAAAATGGCCATGAACCTTGCAGATATGTCTCATGATGATGATTCACTGCAGGTTGGTCAGGATGTCTCATGCAAGCTATCATTCATCATGTCCTTGTTGGTAAGTATCATTAGATGCATGCCCATTTTGTTTGTTACCTATGCATTTGTAGTTGCTTAAAATAATTAACACCTGATGTTGCAGCGGAACCTTGTTGGAGAGGGGCATCACGTTTTAATATTTTCACAGACTCGTAAAATGCTAAACCTTATTCAGGTACATTGTTGCTACTTTAATTCTTTTCTGCTTAGCACTACCTTAGCACATCCTACACCTTGTGACTTTTAGACATTCCATTAATTTATTTGGGCCATTTGTTACTCTTGAATCTCAATGTGCATGGGTAAGCTCCATAACTGGTGAACATTTATGGCCAGTTAATCAGTTATCTTTAGTAAAATTTTGGTGAAAACTAAATACATGGACTCATTACTGTCGCATTTATGCAAGATTGCAAGCTGACGTATAACATCACATCCTGTTCTTTTAGTACAAGTTCAATTGCCTTTTAATCTTTCATAGTTTCATTAGTAATCACTACCACATCAATCTAGAGTTCATTTCCCTCTAGTAGTGCTTGATATACACTTCTTTGAGAGAACTTCAAAGCGATTGGTCTGATAATAGTAATACAAGCATTAGCTTGCCAGTAGCCTTTTTGACCTTCAATCTACTGCTGGCATAAAGTGTCAGTGATGCTTTTTGGCCTCTTAGTACCAGAATGTTCTTCATTGACAATTTCTTTGGCCTATTAGCTGAAGAATTTCAATTGTTGGATTATTGTAACAGGAAGCCATAATATTAGAGGGCTATGAGTTTTTGCGCATTGATGGCACCACCAAGGTTTCTGAGCGGGAAAGGATTGTGAAGGTTCTTTTCACCTTACCTTTTTTCAACCTACTTCATAAGCTGTCCATAACTTTTTTGTTGCTTACGCATACTTGCATCCTTCAGGACTTCCAAGAGGGTCGTGGAGCTCCAATTTTTCTGCTAACCACACAAGTTGGTGGACTTGGACTTACACTCACCAAGGCAGCTCGCGTCATAGTAGCTGATCCTGCATGGAACCCTAGGTATCTGAACAATGATACCTAACTGTATGTCTGTATCGGTTGAAGTTTTCTTGAATGAGCGTCTAACACTACAAGTTTTCATCTTACACACTTGTTTTTCTATTTACAGTACAGACAATCAAAGTGTTGATCGTGCTTACCGAATTGGACAGACCAAAAATGTGATTGTATACCGCTTGATGACATCTGCGACCATTGAAGAAAAGATATACAAATTACAGGTTCAAATATCGTTTCTTACCTTCTGGTTGATGCAATTACTAGTAGTACGACCTTTCTATACATGATTTTATATGGTGAAATTTTAGTTACACCCTTATGTTTCTCTCTATGACCATACTACTAATATTTGTTTTCTAGGTGTAAATTCAGCTAATATTTTTTTTTGATGTAAATGGGAATGTAATGATATGCACACAACTTTTTTTCTTTCATGGATTTCTAGAGCCTTGTGGTTTGTGCTTCCATCTCAGCAAATCACTCTTTTAAAAAAAAATAAACGTGTGAAAAGAAAGCCTGAATAGTGAGATATTATCTTTTTCTCAGGTTTTGAAGGGGGCTCTGTTCAGGACGGCTACGGAGCAAAAAGAGCAAACACGCTACTTCAGCAAGACTGTACTTGTTCTGATCCCATTTCCTGTCATTGTTTGCTTAATTTCCTATTAGATACTTATTGGTATCTTGTTTGTGCAATCAGGAGATTCAAGAGCTATTTAGTTTGCCACAACAAGGATTTGATGTTTCCCTCACGCAGAAGCAGTTGCAAGAAGAGCATGATCAACAAGTTGTTATGTAAGAGATCTGTTTTCAGTAAACATCTTTTAGTTGCAGTACAGTTAATTTGATCTAGATGGTACAGTCATATGTGTCATGTTGTAGATAATTGATGGTTACAATAACAATTAAATACACATTATTACATAAATTTGTAATGTTACTGTGCTGACAAATAGGTAGAACCGGCACACCAGAAACCGTTGATACTCTGGGAATTTTGTAGATATTTTGATATGCACAAAGCATTATTTATTTGCAGAAGACAATAGAGTACCCTAGAAACATGCAGCTCTTGTTTCCAGATGAATTTCCTGCTTGATCACTGTGCAGTAATTCGCTGAAACCTACTGGGTTTTTTACGCATCTTACAGGGATGAGTCCTTGATGGAGCATATACAGTTTCTGGAGCAACAAGGAATAGCCGGTGTGAGCCATCACAGCCTCCTATTCTCTAAAACTGCAACCCTGCCCACGTTGAGTGAGAATGATGCACTGGACAGCAGGTTAGTGTTACTGCTTTTAATACTATAGGAATATAGATCTATTGTTACTGAATATCCACCACAGTTTTGAGCTTGTCTCCAGTTTCCTTTGTCATACTGCCATATATGATCATAAAAAAAACTCGACCTGCGGGGGGTTAGACAGCCCCGGCATTGCATTAAGAAGAAGACCTTCTCACGCAGGTCGAGAAAACCCCCGAACCCCTGCCCCACCCATACACAGCGGCACCGTAGCCTATGTGAGACGACCACGACCGGGGCCGGACCTTAGACCTGTGCTTTGGTCATGGGACAGACGAGGGGATTTTTTTAACCCCAGCCTGAAATTCGCTCCAACAAGGAGTCGAACCCAGGACCTGAGGAGTGCCGCTGGGTTCCTCTAACCAACTAGACTAGAGGCCCTTTGGCCATATATGATCATATACAAACTTGAATGCCTCAATTACACTGCTTTCACATGCAGCAAACCTCGGGGCATGCCCATGATGCCCCGGCACTATTACAAGGGATCCTCATCTGACTATGTCGCCAGCGGGTAAGGATGGCCATGTTCTCCCTGCATGATTGTACTGTGCTCCATAGATAGGTCCGTTTAAACTCTGTGTTTCTATTTTGTGCAGGGCGGCTTTTGCGTTGAAGCCAAAAGATGAAAGTTTCACTGTTCGAAAGTACTCTCCAAGCAAGAGAAGCGCAGAGAGTCCTGAAGAGATAAAGGCGAGAATCAACCGGCTTTCACAGACCCTCTCCAACGCTGTAACTCATACTCTCACGTGTCTTTTATTCAGTTTGACCAACCAGATGGTAAATCAATTGTTGAATTGAATCTAGGCGCTGGTGTCGAAGCTACCAGATGGTGGTGAGAAGATAAGGAGGCAGATAAGCGAGCTGGATGAGAAGCTGACTTCTGCTGAGAAGGGGCAGAAGGAGGAGGCCACTGAAGTGATTTCTTTGGAGGATCTGATTACAGATATGAAGAACATAAGAGTGCCCATTTAGGCTGTGGGGAGTCTGATGATGTTGTAGGTGTCCATTTAGGCGTGTTGGCTGGGGCCAAAAGTGTTTTGAAGTCGTAGTTGTTGCTAGACGCTACTAATAGGCTATTGAGTTATTTTGGTATGACTCAGAATGCTATCTGTCTGGCTTTATTAGTAGCAATTGACCATAAACCAAAGGGACCAGGAGGAAATGGCACCAATCAAGTATGCTCTTTTGCTGCATCTCTGTCTCTGTTTCTGGGTTGGGTTTTTATCATTTATGCAATGCAGGAGTATGTTTCTAATCGGAACGCACTGCTGAACCTTCAATCAGTAGTGTATTCCTAGTCTGTAATGTGTCGTTTTCTCTTGTCTTTCGAAGTATCGACGGTTAGATGCAATAGCACACAATGCAATGTTTTTTTTCCCCTGATCATCATCATTATTATATATAATCCCCCAAAAAACAATGCAGCCATCATCGATTACAGGCAGACTCTGATCACAATTCAATGAAAGAGAAGAGTACTAGTAGAAGTAGAAGAAAAACGGGACATGGGCCATGGATGGATGGAAATGATCGAGGAGCAGTGATCAGAGGAAGATGAAGCAGTCCATGGAGATGATGGGATTGGTGAGGTCGTCTTCCGTCGTCACCCGCGCAGCAGCAGAATCTGCATGAGCTGATGTTGATGATGAGCATGGCCTACCTGCAACTCTCCTCCTCCTTATTAGGCTCTGGGTCGCTTCTGCAGTCTTGTTGTTCCTGGCCTGCGCGAGCGCGACGACCTCCTGCTGTGTTGCCGTCGTGCTCCGGCCGGCGTTCTGCCTCTTCTTCTTCTTGTGCTGCTGCTGCTGCTTGTTGTAGTCGTAGGAGCCCGGTGGCGGACGGGCGGGCAAAGGGGACACCGACCGCGCGCGCTTGGGCGTTGCAAGCCTGTGCCTGTGGTTGCCGCCGCGGCCACTGATGATGGGCTTGCAATTGCAATGGTCGGAGTCGGACGACTTGGCATCCAGCACCACAACGTCCCAAGACGACATGCTGTTGCTGGCGCTGGCGTTGGCGTTGGGCAGGAGGACCAGCGGCCGCCACAAGTAGGAGTAGGAGGAGGAGGATGAAGCCGCGGACGATGACGACGAGGAGCAAGTGGAGGCCACCAGCGACAGCGACAGCGAGGAGGTGGTGGTGGGTGAAGCGGAAGCCGCTCCTGCTGCTTCCCCTGGCAATGGGTGCACGGCAGGAGGAGAAGGCTGCTGCGAGATGCCGGCGGTGGAAATGGAATTGTTGCAACAATAGGGGTAGCATTTGCTCACGCAGCTGCCCATGCTGCTGCTGCTGGTGGTGGTGGCACGGCACTACGGCACTCGGCACTCAGTCAACTTCAAGATTTGCCGGCTAAGTCATTCGAAGGTGCTCATATACGCTGTGTAATCTCAAAAAGAACTAGTACAAAGTAACGCTAGCATCAGAAATCGGCAACCTAAACATTTTGTAGCAAGTAGCAAATGCCAATTCATGTATTCACTTTGATATGGATATGGTACATAATAATACATCGGTCGGAGTAGCCAGGAAGAAAATCAATCCGCACTGCTGACGCTGATGAATTTACATCACGAATGCTTTGTTTGGGTTGTTGATCATCATCACTCTATAGTGTCCGCCGTGCATATCAATTCAATTCAAGGGAAGGAAGAGGTCAGAGGAGAATGGCGAGCAGGGCGTTGAAGATTGTCTCCGGGGTTGCCCACTTCCTTCTTCGACGCATACTCTGCCTCTGTCGCCGCAGTTGGTCAAGATCCAGCAGGTGGTTCCTCCTGGTGGCCTCCCTGAGCGGGCCCCAGCACTCTATCCGGTTGTACTTGCGAGAGCTGGAGTGGAAATGCACCCACACCTTGGCCTCCATCAGCTCCGCCCGCTCAGCGAACAGAGCAGCGTCGCCGTGAACCACCGCCTTGAGGACCTTCACATATTCCGGTTGCATTGGTTGGAATTGGAATTGGAATTGGAAACTGAAGCTACTAGGAGTACGTACCAGCGGCAGCTCTTTGGAGAAGACGTAGTATCTGAAACCTGCAGCCAGCTCCTGCAGGAGGTTATAGTTATTGGCGCCGCTGACGAAGCAATGCACCTGCAGCGTCATCTCCTTCTCCCTTTCTTTCCACTCTGCCACCACGTCGTCCCTCTTGAGCGTCGACTGCCAGCTGCTGCGCAGCTGCTCGCTGGTCATCACGGCCAGCGTCAGGTTCGCCGTGAAGTCGCAGTGGGTCAGAGTGTAGGCTCTGGGGAAAGGAGGAGGCTGCTGCTTGTCCTCGCCGGCGAACTCTACCTTGAGCTTCGCCGCATTGAAGGTCGTGGGAGGGCCCAAAATCTTGGCGGCCTGCAGTGCAGTGCAGTATCGAATCAATTTTTAATCAATCAATTCCTATCGATTCCTACCAGCAATAGTAGCATACATACCAGGGAGGAGTAGACGTCCGCTGTCCTGCTGCTGCTGCTGCTGCTGGCGTCGCAGCTGACTACCAAGAAACGCGGCGGCGCCGGTTCCGCTCTACTACCCATCCTCCTGCTCGCGGCAACCACACGCGCCGCCATCGATGCTGCTGCCGCCATCTTCTATTCAGATGATGGCCGGAATCTGAACACCTTGGGGGCAGCAAGGGCCCCTCACTCACTCATGACTCATGGCAAGGCAATGCAATCCTCTCTGTTTTGTTCCAATAAAGAGAAGAAAGGTCTCTCTGGCTTGGGTCCTGCTGGTGGTGTTGCTGCGGCGACGTCCAGGGGATGCAGCGGAGCGGAGGACGGACGGGAGGAGAGCTTGGGGGGAGGGACGTGGCCGCTGGCGCCGGTTTGTGGCTGTGGAAGGTTGACGACCACTCCACTCAAGCCACGGGAGCACCGCCGACCAGCTGGCATGTTTCTATTGGCTATCCTGTCCCAAAAAGGATAACGGCACTGACGACGACATTCCTCCATCAATTAATAACAGCAGGCAAAAAGGAAAAAGAAAAAGAAAAGAGAAGATTGAGAGACCAGACCAAGACCAGGGGGTTGCTTGGTTGCCTTGTTCCAGCCTAACCTCGGCATGCGACTTTTGCGTGTTTGGTTGCTCTGGCGATGCAAGATGCTCCTTCCAGCCAGGCCCACTGGAAACGTAGGAATCGTACGTTTCTGTTGGGCCAGGCTGGCGAGATGTAGGCTGGGGCGCACGAGCTGCATGAGAGGAGACAGCAGCGGTGCAAGGCCAACTCATTTGTCCAGCCAACCAATCACCATCTATGTTTGGCCATGCTACATGCGGTCAGGTAACCAAAGAGTGAGGAATTGCATGGTAATAGCCTGGCCATGGAGGGCCTGGCTCGGCCGATACGGTGCACACTGGGGCATCCGGGTAACCAAGGGCACGTTTGATTGCTGGCCCGACGACCTGGCCGAGCGCAACTTCTTGTGTTTGATTTGCTGGGTCCACCAACGAGCCAGGCTCCGGAGATGCAAAAGGCCTTCTCTCACCTGGCTCCCTGGAACTTACCTTCGTTTTTTTGGCAGCCTGGTTGGCTCGAGCGCCGCGGGAGCTGCGTGCGCACGTTCGAGTCACCTCCCGGTGGCGTGGTGTTCCTGGTGGCGGTGCGGGAGCTGCGCACATATGGCGTTTGCGGTGGCGCAGCAACGGGATCGGACGCGTGGTAGCGCAGATCCGGCTAGCCGAGCTCAACTCCGACAAAGTGAAGCACGGTGTCCCTGCCAGGGACATTGCGGCGGTCCAGCGCGGCAACAACGGAGGACACGAGACGGGCCTCCCAGGTAGCTGCGACAACGGTGAGGACGCACGTCCAACCATGGGGAAACATGTCCCGGAGGGGTAGGCGCTGCAAGTGCTCTAGATGGACATGGTGTCGGTGAATGGCTACAGTGGCGCGCACGGCTCAAATTCGGCATGGCTCAATAGAAGCAAGAAATCAAACAAGGGAGGTTGTAGCAAGGCTTAATTTTTGAAAGCTAGCCACAGCCAGACCCGCTGGCTAGGAGCATGAAATCAAACACGCCCCCTAGGCAACGCCTTGCCCCAGGCTGCCAGCCCGGCCGACTCCGGCTGTAGCACAAAATAGCAGTACTGTAACTGTAACGCCAGTGGCGGCTGGAGAAGAAGACTGGCGGCCGGCCGGAGCAGATGAGGTTGATGGAGGAAGACGGATGGAAACTAATGCCACGGATGCGAGCCCAATAAACACGCATAACAGTTTACAGAAAACGTTGGTTGGGTCACAAACTCACCTCAACAGGTGACTCACCTCATTTGGGCACACCACCAGATGTATGTGTGCTAATGAGAAATCATATAGCAGTCGATGACAACTATGAATCTTTCAATATTGGGAGGAATAGGGAGCATGCCATGGTCTTTCCACGATTCTCTGAATTACATTACATGGGCGAGCAATAAACAGTAAACAAGTTGTTACAACAAAAATGAAATATCCCATGGCATGGCTGGCTGCTCACTACTATAAGCACACTTCTATTCCAGTCAGCTTTCACTTGAGTCAACAAGCCGCTGCTCTTTAAGCTTGGGTGCCTTCACGATTTGCCACGCCACTCTCCCCACCAACCAAATAATTTGGTGTTACTTTGAAGATTTTCTAGTAGCGCACATCCACTGCCGTGGCTTTTCAATATCATCGCCTGTTGTGGTTGGTACATGCCAGCTTCCATCTTCAGATTCCTACATCCAAACAATGTGCTCTTCAGTTTCTTCAAGGCGTTTCTGTATAGTATGATACTATAAACTTACTTTATACAGATTTTAGTTTCATCACCTGAATAACAATTGAATAGGGAGGGGGCAAGTGAAGGGTAGGGCCACGCCGGGAGAAAGTTAGTCTCACCTGCATAGAGTTGCATAGGTTATCCACATTGAAACTTTTTGAGAGGGAAAGAAAAACGAAAGCACAAGATCCAGAGAAAGTCTTGTAGGCTCACAGAACTACAAAAGGGGTTTGGGCCTCAGCATGAGTGTGCAATGCCTGAATTTATGAGCACGCCTTTTGTGCTCCTTATATTATCAAGTTCTAGACAATGCAGACTTCATGATAGAGTACCTGATGTTTCTCTTTCCACCTAGGAAAAAAACTAGTGCCAAGCAGTTGAAACAAGTGATCTCGCATCTCATCATTTGTAACAAGCAATGATCGGCAACTCACAGCTGCATACAACCAATACCTGCAGTAGGACTGGAAGAGATGATTTGTGGATATATATAAAAAAAAACTGAAAGAATGTATAAAACTGATCTGTCAAATGGGGAAAGCAAACATTAGCATGCCCTAAATCACTCCCTCCACAGAGGTAACTCCCTACTAAAAAAAATATAAATGTATGAATTTGCTGCTCTGTTAAGCAGGAAAAAGGGGGCTTTGCTCACCAGTCATCATTGGAACCAGGAGGGGTTGCATACAGAGCTCCAGCACTCCTCCAACTCTCCAGGATCTTCTGGTTGTATGGAGCTTTTGCAGGACCACCATATACGCGGTTCCTATGCAAAATGATCAGTGGCAACTTCTTTGATTTAGTTACTCTCTGTATAGCATTTACAACAGAGTTAACCTACAAGGAGAGAGCGATCCAAACTTGGTCGTATTAGCTCTGTCTGCCTTTGTTTGTGTCAGAAGGGAGTATCGGATCATAACTTTACTTGTTGGCTGAACAAAAGCCGCCTCCTACCTGTGAAAAACTGAAAACTCTACTATCGTAAAGGCCTACATTAGCAGCGTCTATAACAGCATCGAATGGCCCATGGCGACGTAGCCAGTTCTGCACAGATGAGGCAGATCTTTCTTGGGTCAGAAAAACAAGCTTATACTAGTGTATATGGGATGGGGGTGAAAGAAGAGAGATGACGGATTGGATAGAGACCGATCGACCTGGAAACCGAGGAAATCTTCCTTGACCTCACGACGCTCGATGGTAACCTCACGCTGGATGGCAAGTTCGGTGAGCGAATTTGCAAAGTTGTCAGTCTCGGTTGGATCAATGTCAATGCAGACAAGCCTCTCCCCACAGCGTTGGCATGTCCCCTCCTTGTCCATCTCCGTCCAGCCAACGCTCCATGCGCCCTTACCAAGCCATCCCTGGCCATGCCAGCCGCCGCCGCCCTTGACGACCCCTTCCTTGACCTTGCTGGGATCCCAGCTGTCCACCCCCGCCTGGGACGCTGCGTCCGACCGGAACCAGGCCTCGACGACCTGGGCGGTCGTGTCGCAGACCTGCCTGACCAGGGCGCGCGTCCTGTGCAGGAGCCTGTAAACCTCATCGCCTTTGCCCCTGTCCGCATTGACGCAGAGCAGCGCGACGAGCTCGGGCTCCTCGGGCACGACGCCAGAGGCGTCCATGTGTGCCTCGACCTGCTTGGCGCCGTCGGCGTCTTTAGCATCGCAGTAGGCGAAGAGGGCTGGGCCGTACGAGCGGAGGCGTGGCGGGGTGCCCGCGGCGGCCATGCGGCGGACGACGGAGAAGGCCATGGCGGGATCGCGGGTGGCGGCGGCGAGTCGCGCGACGCTGGTGAGGGTGGCCTCGTTGGGCTGGACGCCGTCGGCCTCCATCCTGGCGAAGATGTCGAAGCCACGCCGGGCAGCGGCAGCGGAGGTGTCGGTGTCAGAAGAGTCGGTAGCGGCGGCGGCGGCGGCGGCGGCGTTGGAGCAGAGGTAGAGCAGGCAGTTGTAGTGGTGGAGGGAGAGCGAGACGCGGGTGTCCGGGGAGAGGGCGTCGTCGTAGAGGCGGAGCGCGGTGGTGAGGTCGGCGTTGCGGGAGCACATGTCGAGCTGGTGGCGGAGGAGGCCCTCGGGGGATTCGCGGGCCCGCCGGCGGCGGACGGCCTTGCCTTCGCCACTGCTGGGGCTGGAGTCCTCCAGCGCTGGGGCTGTGGCGGTGGAGGAGTGGCGGCGTCGGCGAGCAAAGGGGAGCTGTTCGACCAAGAGGCGGCGGCGCTGGTGAGGTGGGGTGGAGAGGAAGTGGAGGGTGGCAGCGGTGGGTCGGAGGACCGCCGCCGCCGCCATGGCGGCACGCATGGCTTCGTTGTTGGGGTTACGGATTGGGATGGGGTTTGGGTTTGGGTTGGGCCTAATTTGACCTCCGCAGGAAATTCAATTCCTCTTTTCCTCCCCCTTCCACACCTCTACGAATGGATGATTCTCAAAAAAAAAACCCACACCAGATAACCAATTCCACGTATGAATGAATATTATACTTCAACTACTTTCAGCTTGTTTTAGTCGGCTTTTGTACCAGTCGAGAGTCTTTATCTTATTATAACCCCACCGGCTAAGGTTTAATATAAATCCCAAAGCCACCAGAAATTCATAGTCCTTAAAAAAATCCACACATGCTTAAGCTGCCTTTGATGAATTCATTGCCCAATCATATACTAGCTCTAAAAAAATCTACATAAAAGAACTCTATACCAACACAGACCTCTAAGAAAACAAAGGACCTTCCAACATTATCTCTCTTAACTTGCAACTTTGCAAAAGACATAGTACATTGTCATTTTCCCAAGTAAATCTTTATTTCCTCGTTCCAAGGACTTTGGAGTTAGAGTGAGTGACAATCACGACAATAATATGTGGCGCGACATAGCTTAGCTTCAGCTTTATTTTATCTCCACATCGTCTTTTGCACAAACAACAAGTCTTTTTTTTATCCTGGGAGTAAATCATGCGGACCTCCCAGTAGAGAAATTTCACAATGTTCTCCACCTCACTTATTGTTTCAATGTTATCTCTAACAATTAGCCGACCTTCTGAACATTTGATCCACTTCAATGATAACAGGTAATGATTCGCACTTGTCATATAAGACATAACATACTGATAATCAGCGTTGAAGATGAAAATCGCATGACTATAGTGTGTACAAGTGCACTATCTAATTGAACAGAAGATCGTGGATATGTGTTGAACGACTCATACTAGTTGTAGTATAGTCCAAACAACCCAAGTTCATAATGGTGATGGTTGGAAAAATATAGTGAGAGATGTCAGATGAGAGAAATAAAGTTATACCTAATTTGATGTAAAGGGGAAGGTAATCCTAGAAATGAAAACCCACAAGGAAACCAAATAGTTTATTCAAATGTCATGAATTGCTCATCCTAAAAAATATATAGAATCTTAAAATTTAAGTTTTACTAAAAAGCATAAACACTGATGAATCATATCCTAGTAACATCTATTTATTATTTGCCAAACTATATATATATATATATTACTTTAAAAATATATTATAGTATTCATTTTTTTAGAATCATAGCGCTATTAGTTTTCACGACAGCCGAACGGAGGGAGTAATGAGAGAAAGGGTATTTGGGACTTGGGAGGAAGAGGTGAGGAAAAAAAGAAAGAGAAAAAGTGGCTGGCGAGCGGAGGACGAACGAGCAGAAGCAGCTGGCATCAGCCGCTGGGCAGTGGGCCTCGAGTGAGTACCAGATTTTCCTAGCCTTTTCAGCTGGCTTCCCCTTCCGGGAGGCTGTCCCCCTCCTCCGCTCAGTCCTCAGCTCAGATCGATCGATTTCACACCTTTCTTCCGCCAGCGCCTCACCCCCAACCACAAGGTCGGTCAGCTGCTATCCCCCAAATCGATTCATCATCCGTGTCCTTACTTCCACCTCCTGCTGATTTCACTTCATTTCATTTCGTCTTGCAGCACAAAAACCCAGACCATCAATCCCTCCCTTCGCACATCGAGATAATTTTTTTTTTTTTGCTTTGCTCGATCGCAAGCCTCAGCCGCCCTGCGTATCTGCTGCACTTTCGCCAACCTCGGTCTCCTCTCCTGGATTCCATTGGATTGCTATCGCTATCAATCTCGTCTCATTCCGTTGACAGGAGCCAGGCAGCTGCAGGCAATACGCTGACACTCTCTCGTTTATTAGAGGCAGCAGAGCTGACCACACCGGACCGGAATACCAGTGATCCAATCCAAGATGGGCCTCAAGGAGGAGCACCATCCGCAGCTCGATGATGCCATCAGCTCACCAACCGCTTCTGTTTCTGACCACCACCACCAGGGACCGGGACCGGGAACAAAGACCATCTCAAGCTGCAGCACCGACAGCGATTCTGGCCTTCCACTCTGCCGAGTGTGCCATTGCGTCGAACCCGATCTGAGAGGCGAATCCGCCCTCGGATTCTTGGGCATCGTGCCACCTTCCCCTCCCAGGACTGACACTGACTCCACCACCACCAGCAAGGATGCTGCTCCCAGATTTGTTGAGTTCCTAAGCCCCGAGGGGGAGATATTCGTGTGCGCCACTGACGTCGAATCGGGGCCCCTGCTGCACCAGCAAGACCATCTTGTGGATCTAGGGTGTTGTTGCAAGAACGATCTTGCCCTCGCGCATTACGCCTGTGCGTTGAAGTGGTTCATCAGCCATGGATCCACCGTGTGCGAGATATGTGGAACTGTTGCTGCAACTGTGAGGCCTGACGATTTCAACAAGGTTCTCGCCTCCCTCAAGGATTACGAAGCTCTCAGGGAGAGGACGTCCACAGGGGAGATCTCTTACTACTTGCAGCATGGGGATGGGGCAGATAGTACTGGTGTTGATCCGGACGCTGTCGCCGCGATACGCAGGCAGCGGCTCAGCGAGATCTCATCTTGGTTCAATCCACACAACACTCACGTGGCTGTTGCGCAAGGCCACATTGATCAACCTCAGCCGCCACTTAGTCCAACCGATAATTCTCTTCTTGAGCATAGTCAAGTTGTGGCGGCGGGGCGGGTACATACAAGAACAAGATGGAGCTTGGAGAGCACTGGAGTTTTCGTTGCTACCTGCCTAGTTGTCATTATTCTTGCATGGTTGGTTGCTCCACATGTTGGCAAGGTATGTTTCGCTCAAAAGCTTCTCTTCTTATTTATTTACACATCCGACTTCTCAACTCAACTGCATACCCCTTCTTATTATAACTGTCTGTTAAAAGAGAATTGCTCGGTAGTTCTCCTTTACAGAACTGTACAAATCATAACGGTCTTCTGTATTTTACGTTTGTTAGATAATATAACAGTCATCTGGTCCATAGAAGTAACTGTGAGCCTGAATTAGAAAGTTTAGATGCAGCTGTCCCTTTTGTTGTTCTTGGGCCATATTCAGTGTGCTCACATGCATAGTTATTTCTTGCCTTCTATATATCTTTGGCATTTTCAGCTAATTAACAACGATTTCTTGCTCTCTTGAGGAAAACAAAACTAATGAGCTAGTAGGTTGATGTAAAAGAAAGGTTCCCCTATATATGCATGAAGCATTTGATGTGAAGTATGATTTTGTTTATGGGTTTCTGTGCAGAAAGCTGCTGTAATCTGTCTTCATATGCTTCTTGGAGGTTTATGCGTATTGACTGTAGTAATATCCCTGAGATTTGTAAGTACACGGTGATCGTTCATGATATATTCATTTCCTTTTAGCCAGATTTTTCTTTTTACCTTTGACTAAGTAAGTGTTTACAAAGCGATGGTCTTTTACCATTGTCTGAATGCTAAATGATCCTTTCTGATTGCAGGTTTTCCCAAGAATCCACTATGGGTCTATGCAATATTGGGCAATCTTGTTTGTGTCCTGGTTCCTTGTGTTTGGTGTCTGGGCTTCACGAACACGCCGCGCACGCTCCTCATGAGCATATAGTGTAGCATGAGTCATTGCAACAGACCCGATTGCTTCACTACACTACGGCAGTTTAGGTACTGCGTCCTTGTGTATATACACATGTACTATATAATGCTTGTCTTTTCTCCGAGTTGTTCTATATAAGATGTATATGCTTGATTCAAGAGAAAAGATGGAAAAATTACGTGCAGCACTGGATGTGATTTTCCCCATTTGTTTGAGATAAACAAACTAGGGTAAGATTGAAACGTTGAAACAGATAAAACGTAGCTACCATGTTACAAGAGAAGAGGTTGGTAAAGTTTCAGTTATAGGTTAGTTTGGATTATGTAGTTTGGTGTCGTAGCACTGCCCTTGTGCACATGCTCCTTGGGTTGGGTTGCTTCTTCTTTATCCATAATAGATGATGGGATGAGAAGTGATTTGAACCATAGCCCTATTATGGTTTCTGATATCTGTTCCTCCGTGGAAATGATCGTTGAGCAGATTCACAAGAACTTGAGATGGATGTATCTACGCCGAACAAGTGGTCTATATGTATAGGGGAGTTGCCACCACTTAAGGTTTTGTTTGGATGCGCATGTATCTTCCTCAAACCACATGAATTTAAGTGGATTGGAGTGGAAATTAGTTGAAATACACTCTAACACATCACATCACATGATTTGGGAGAGATACATGCATATCCAAACAAGATCTAAAGATGCAGTTTTCATGTGGTTATCAGGCTAGTCGACGACATGTGGGGGTCTAATCCTATATGCCAGACTTAGGCTGATGGTACAGTAGAAGCCTGACGAAATGTAGACACCAATCGGTTGCAGTGGGGTATTTTGCTTCATTTCCTCCATCCATTGTGTAATCAGATATCAGATTGGGGTATTTTTATTTATTAATTCAACATATCAGCACAACATAAATAGCTTTGATCGTCCCATTGAGCTATCTATAATACATACATTAGTTTATACAGACAAAGATTAACAGCAGCAGTAGACACTCAACTGCATCGTCCATCCTAGGCTAGGTAGGTAGCTCAAATATTATGCACTTTGCTGCACATCTAACCCATTCCAAGTAATACACAATTTGCAGGTTGCGGCTGCTTACAGTTTGCAAATGCACCCCTTGTTCAAAACCAACTGGTACTGGTATCTATCGCCACCTTCATTCATTCTATTCTACTTCTTGGCTGAGTGGACTACAACCAGAGCCGCCTCATCGTCATCTTCCTATACAAGTAGAAACCCCACTCTCTGCTCCCTAGCATCCATGATCCATCACCTTTTTTTTCTTCTTCTCTCGAACAAGCAGGAGAACCGTGTATCTTTGTATTAAGAAGAAAAAGGGGCAGGGGTTCTTACAACACACATCCACACTCCTAAAACTCTTAGAAATAACAAATGCACCTTTTACTAAGACAGAAAAAACGACCACACCTCCACAAAAGGACCCTTCTAGCTATCTAGAGGCTCAAGAGAAGGGAATGCGTTTCCATGAGCCTTTGAAAGACTCCAGTAACATTGTTCCTGACTTGCGAGCAGCAATGCTCTAGCCAAGTTAGGAGGAGTACCATAAAAAACACATCTATTGTGATGGTTCCAAATTGTCCATGCTCCAAGGATGATAAGTGAGTTGAGTCCTTTTTTGTGCGAATCATCCATTCTTGACTCTGTATTGGCCCACCATTCATCAAAAGAGGGTTCATCCTGTTGTGACGAAAGGACCTGTAGGCCCACTTTCCGCAGCAAGAACCAAAATTCTCTCGCAAACACACATGATACTAATAGATGATAAATAGTTTCTTCCTCTTGATCACAGTGGGGGCAGCGAGCAGGATGTGGGAGGCCTCGGCGTGCAAGCCTGTCTGCTTGTCCAGCATCTGTTATGTGCTGCCAACCACATATATCCATCACCTTTCACCAAGAACCGTTTCAAGAAGGGCCTCCTCCTCCTCCTACACGCCACACACAAGTTCATGAAACCTTATCCACCTCATCTTAACCAAAACAGTATTATGAACTACATACATAAGGTAAAGACCAGACGGCGTACCACTAGAGCTGTAAATTCTGTCTCTTCATCTACCGCATCCAGAACTGCAGGGTCTTCCATTAGATCCTGAGAAACACGTGTAAGTGGTTGCTATTCCCTCTGCTCTAAATACAAACTGGGTTGATACAAGAAAATGCTAATCACAACACTGCTTACATCCTCAGCAATGCGTAGCACACCATCCTTATCCTGCACAAACATGTGACAACATTCTCAGACGTCATGTACAAACTAAATTGCACCCCAAGTTGAAGAAAAACCTACTAACCTTGACTGCAACAAACAGAAGAGGATCAACTGGTGTATAAATCATATAGTGTGCACCATCCTGCAGATACAAAGTGTCAGCAATCACAAGCATAACAATGAAGACCCAAGATTGACTACTTGTCAGTTACTTATTTGTCACTGTATGTACCAGTAGCAATATGCTGCATACTAGGCCAATTATCCTATGAGGCTAACTAAATCACATCAACTGTACATCAAGTTGACAAAAATCTGAATTTCATATTTAATATTACATCCAGGCAGTTTGCTCACCAAATTGAAGCAGCAAATCTCTACACCTTCAAAAGGTACACCGTCACCACCATCACCAGAATCTGTAATATTTATATGAGGTACCAAAGAGGATATCGCAAAGAGTATATTGTACTACTAGTAAGCAAACAGTAGCTGAAATTGTCTAGAAAACATTTCGGTTGACAAGGTAGGTTGCCCTAAAAAAAGACAATCCACAAATACACTTTTTTTATATATAAAAAAATTCCTTAAGTCATTTTGACTTGATGACAAGGTATGTTGGCCTCAGAGAAAAAAAAAATTGGATGCCTGTGATTTTGGTTACCATGAAACTCTTGAATGGCATCTTCAGGAAAGCAGAAACCACCCCTCGCTGTATAGCAGAACCTGAAACGGAGAGGAAAGACGCTTGTACAAAGATAGTGCGATAGAAGAAAAGGAATGAAGAGAGATATCCTGAGGCGTGTAAACGGTCCGTCCTTACCCACTTTCGACAAAGTGCATATGTACTCTGGCAAGGGCATAGGCAACAGATGGAATGATTTGCTTGAGTTGGTCGTCATCAACCTAAACAAACAGGTAATTAAGAATTGTGCACCAAACGTATAGGAAAGGAAGAAAGCACGATTCCATTATATAAATAAGGTAGATCGAGAGGGTGACTACATACAGCTACCCAACCACTGAAATTTGTGCTCTTGAGGACCTGCACAGGCCTGGAAGAGCGAGTATGAGGAGTGGCAATGGACAATGGTGTACGAAAGTGTGGGCTGTGGAGTTTTTTTACTTACATGTCAACGGGGCAGAGAAGCATGCAGTCGTGGTCCTGCGAGCTCCTGAATACTCTTCGGATAATGCACTCCAAGGGACGGTTGCTGGTGTCGTCGATCTGCAGAGCACAATGTTGGGTTATCTGGTAAGTACTTTAATTTCATTTGTGATGAAAGAAAGAAAGAAATATTAGCTGAATCCAACCAGAGGTGCAGAACAAAAGAGAAGAAGAGGAATGGGATGGGTAGGCGTACGATGGTGACGATGCGCTTGGATGCTGCGGCGATGCACCTGCCCTTGTCATCTAGCACGAAGCCGGCCGGTGGCTTGGGCATGGCGGCGGCCCGGGTGCCCCCAGCGAACCTCCCCTCCTCCCGGTCGTCGTATTCATAATCATCATCTTGGTCCAGAGGGACCCTGGGCGCGGGTCCGGGGGCTTATTCCTGGGAGGGGGCCGTGGGCGAGCGCGGTGTTGCTGCTGCTGCTGCTGCTGCTGACGGGGCGGCGCGGCCCGGACGGAGACGGCGCGGCGCGTGAGGCGGTGGGGCAGGGGGGCTTGGTGCCGGTGGTGTGGACAAGCACTAGCTGCTGCTGCTGCCCCAAGACCGGGGGTATGGGAGCTGCCGCCGCCACCATTTCTTGTTGCCTGCGCTGCGAGGGAGCCGGGGAAAGCTTGATTGGAAGACACGAGTGGATGGATAGCTCGTCCTTCTCCTGTCCTTTCTCTCTCTCAAACCAAGCCGTCAGCAATTCAGCATGCAGTTGATTGTGAATTTTGGTGGGCTTGAAGACCAAATCGTTATGTCCGCATGCGGTAATGCAGCCCATGGGCCCCAGCACCGACAGCAGCCCAGCAAACCCCAGCACACCCCCCCCCCCCCCCCCCCCCCCCCCCCCCCCCCCCGACCAGTCGCAGCAAGCACCGAGTACCGCCGCCCCGCCCCGGACAAGGACAACCATGGCGTCGTCGAAGCTGCAGCTGCCGGCTGACGACAGCGTCCTCCTGCTCGTCACCCACTCCAATCTCTCCACCTTTGCAGCCGACATCCGCGTCTCGCAACAGGTAGGCGGTGTGACTCTCCTCTTTTTGCCGCCGGGATCCGTTCCCAAGCAGTGGATCGGGATCTCCATCTCCATCATCTCGCCTCTGCTAACGCAGCGGATCGCAGACCACCGTCGAGGCGCTCAAAGACAAGCTCTGGCGCAAGACCGGCACCGCCGTCGCCTCCATGCGCCTCCAGCTCCGCGACGACACCGGCGTCAAGATCGCCGATCTCGATGACGACGCCGCGCCGCTCGGGGCCTACGCTCCCTACAACGGCTACAGGATCCATGTTGTCGATCTCGATCCTTCCTCACTCACCTCGGGTGGATGGTTGGAAGACACTTCCCTTGTCGACAAGTACAAAATGTCCGATGAAGCATACGATAAGCTCAACAGTAAGTTTAAGTTCTCCATTCCCTTTTTCTTTCCCAGTCAATATATCTGTTGCAGTGCATTAGGTAGGCCCCGTGCTAATTTTATGATTTTGGTGACAGCTAACTTTCGAAAATTCAAAGAAAAGATGGTCCCGAAAAACTCACCGTTAGATGATGATAATAAAGAAGTAGGTTACTACTAATGTTTAGGACTGTCTTCTTTCAGCTTTCATCTCACTTGTTCTATTTGTTTCAGCAATCAGAAAAGCATACGGAGGAACTATGCTCCAAAATCAAGGTCAGTTGCACTAAGACTGGTGGCAAATTGTCCAAAATCAGTGTCAGATTTTTAGTGCTGATGATTTGGCACCCAAAGACACACCCTGCCAGTCGCCAGAGCCTCCTTTCAGTTCCACCTTTAATGGCTGGCACAATCACGATATATATATATAATACACACACACACTGAACCTTTTTTTCCCCAAGGAATATGTGAACATCCTTAGGATTTATTTATTTTAAACTGGTACTCTTCATGGACCATGGTTTCCAACTGCAGCAAGTGATCTAATCTAACAAGTGTGCCACAGGTGGGAGATAGATGTGAAGTCGAGCCTGGTGCCAAGAGGGGCACTGTAAAATTTGTTGGTAGAGCTGAAGCCCTTGGACGTGGATTCTGGGTTGGAGTGCAATATGATGAGCCACTTGGAAAGCATGATGGCATGTATGTTGAGTCCTAAACTATGAAATGATATGCTAGTCATTTTTGTTATGCAATGCTAATTGCTTCTTATGTCTTATTCCTTGATTTTGTGATGGGTAACCTGCTATTTTGATTAAAGAGTTAAATGGCAGTAGCTCTTTATAACATTTTCTTGTGCTCCTTGGATACTGCAGGGTGAAAGGCATTCGCTTCTTCGAGTGCCCTCAAGGTCATGGGGCAATTGTGAGGCCAGAGAAAGTAAAGGTATTTTTGTTTCTTCAAATGACGTTTGGTAACATGAGTGTAACAACCTTTTTGTAGTAGCGGGTCATGTGACATGTGTGTGTTTGCATTGTAAGGTCTTGAGCTCTTCTAAGAAACAATTGTAAACATGTTTCTTTGTGATAACGTTTTCGAGCTGGGTTGCCTTTGCTCTGTGTTGGGTCGTTGTCATATAATAGTATAACAGGTGATTTCTGGAGTGTGTTTTCGCAACCATAATCTCCTAGCTGAGCTAAGACGTTGCCTCGGATGAGATTCTTTCTCCTTCTCTCTTTATTAGTACAAAAGTATGCAGTACGATTAAATCTTTTGTTGTTGTTTTTTGTCACAGAAGTTAAAATGTTCCTTAACAGTTTTTTTTCCTCATTTTCTTTTTCGCAGGTTGGCGACTTCCCAGAGAGAGACCCATTTGAAGACGACGAGATATAGGCAACCGAGGAGGGTGCATGTGCATTTGATTTGAATGGAAAGGGAGGGAGGTCCTTGTTGAGTTGCATTTGAAACGTGTGTAAAATTAATTTGGAGATTTGAGTGTGCTTGCTTGCTGTTACTAATTTACTATCTTCGCCTTGTTCTTGTGATTGTGATTGTGGCTGATGTCGTTTTTGGTGGTTTTGTTGTGAGAGAAAAACACTGATAAGCCAAGCAAACAGGACGCTTGTTGGTTACAATTAATAAAAAGGAGGGTGTACGTTTTTTCGATGAGGAGGGAGTATGTTGGGAAAGACTGTTATTATAAGGAGGGGAAAACACTTGGAAAGATTATGTAGGGGGTTGTTTGGGACAACTCTTCTTCATGTTTTTTAGCTCATTTTTGTTTAGTCAAATGGTTTTAGTTTAAGGAAAAAGTGTGAAGTTGTAAGTTAAAGAGGTACGGAGTACTCACAAACTTCGCAGTCACAGCAAGCACATAATATACTCCTATATTAGGTCGGCCGCATTCCATCAGCAAAACAGGCTAATAACCAACCAAAAAACAAAACAAAACCAAAGAAGAGAAAAGAAAACCCAAAATTCCAATCTCTCTCTCTCTCTGTGCCTGCCTACAATGCTGACTAGGGGAGGGGGAGCCTGGCTGCTGCCTTCTCCTTCCCTCCCTCCCTCCCTCCCCCACCCCCAGTTCCTCCTCCTCTCCTCCCCTTCCACCGACCGGCCCACCATGACGATGAGGTGAGGTCTACTCTCCCGGCCGTGTCCGACCGACGCCGACGAGCAGCTTGCTCCATCCCCGCCATCTCGTCTTTCTCGTCCACAATACAGTAGCTGTGGAAGGGATGGAGGACGGCGGCCCCGGCCTGGGCACCCTGCGCGCGGTGCTCGCCATCCTCCAGTGGTGGGGTTTCAACGTCACCGTCATCATCATGAACAAGTGGATCTTCCAGGTTTCCTCCTTTCCACCCGCATTCTATTCTACTGTACCTAGCTTCCCCATCCATCCTCCATCTTCCGCCGCGGATCTGGAAGCCAGATGCTTCTCCTGCCCTGCCGCCTGTCCTGCTTGTAGTAGCTGTAGGGGAACGACTCTTCTCCTTTCGAATATCTAATCTAACTAAATTCGTCCATACAGCTTACCATTATTTTTTGCGGTAAAAAATAGATTTTCCGCCCTCTAGATTAGTTTGGGTGGGAAACAGAAACAGGGTCAAATGGAGTTGGCCATTGAGGTGGTGCTTAGTCAAGCAGGGTTCATCACCAGTCACACCCCTATTCCCTTCGATTTTATTTTACTGACTACTGTCTAGTCTAGTCCAGGAGAGTTGCTGCTCGTATGCATTCAGCAAGCAATCTCATCTTTTTTATGTTTGGGGTAATTGGGTAATAAGAGGTGATAAACATGTAATAGGAGGTTTTATTATTACAATGACTTCCCAAATAACTCCCTCGTGCTCCCTTTCTTCCTCCACACTGCACTGCCTACACTAATCTGTGCAAACCAACTGTCTATCATCTTATGGGTAGTTACCAGTGGGTGGTAATCAGAAGCCGTGCCCTTGATATAAGATGCTCTTCTCTGCAGAAACTGGATTTCAAGTTTCCTCTCACGGTGTCCTGTGTCCACTTCATCTGCTCTTCAATTGGAGCTTACATTGCAATCCATGTGCTTAAGGCGAAACCGCTGATTGAAGTTGAACCGGAGGACCGCTGGAAGCGGATATTCCCAATGTCGTTCGTCTTCTGCATAAACATTGTGCTGGGAAATGTGAGCCTGCGCTACATTCCTGTCTCCTTCATGCAGACGATCAAATCTTTCACTCCTGCAACCACAGGTACCTTTGATTATGCTACTTCTTATCTTGCTGTGTTATCAGAAGAGAAGATGATACACTGGTTTCATGCCATGCAGTTATTCTGCAGTGGCTAGTCTGGAATAAGCATTTTGAGTGGCGCATATGGGCTTCGCTGGTCCCCATAGTTGGGGGAATACTCCTGACTTCGGTGACAGAGCTTAGCTTCAACATTTTTGGTTTTTGTGCTGCCATGGTTGGCTGCTTGGCTACATCAACAAAGACCATCTTGGCAGAGTCCCTGCTCCATGGATACAAATTTGACAGGTACGCACTTGTCTTATGGTGTCGGTGCCCTGTTGCTTATTTATTTAGCAGCTGTGTGCGTGCTCTGCCAATAACAGTTTTCAAAACATTCCATCTTCTTCCGAAACCAATCTGTTCTCCGAGACCATTTTTCCTGCTCAATGGAGGTTGGAACTGCTTAATTAAAGGTGGTTTATTCTATTTACTGCAGCATTAACACGGTGTACTACATGGCACCCTTTGCCACCATGATACTGGCTCTACCAGCAATGTTGCTTGAAGGAGGCGGTGTAATCAACTGGTTCTACACACATGATTCGATTGTCTCTGCACTGATTTTCATCCTAGGTTCAGGGTTGCTTGCGTTTTGCCTTAACTTCTCCATCTTCTACGTCATCCATTCAACAACAGCAGTGACTTTCAACGTTGCTGGCAATCTTAAAGTAAGACACGGCTAATATTGTGGGCCATGTTGTTCTCCCTGCTCCCTCTGATCGACATTGACATCTTAATGGACACATGCTTCTGTAGGTCGCGGTGGCAGTGTTAGTGTCATGGTTGATCTTCCGGAATCCAATCTCTGCAATGAATGCAATTGGATGCGGAATCACCCTGGTTGGTTGCACTTTCTATGGCTACGTGAGGCATCTGATCTCGCAACGGCAGGCTACAGCGCCAGGGAGTCCAGGAGTAGCGCATGCGAACCTGTCAAGAGATCAGATGGAGATGCTTCCCCTTGTGGACGACAAGCAAGAAAAGGTTTAGCAAGTTGGCATTCCTGCAGTGGAAGAGGTGCAATACAGACAGATGGTATGCCCAGAGAAGACTGACAGTGGTGATATAGTGCTGGGTTCAAGGCTGCATAAGCTAGGGCTCGCGGTAGTTTCTTCACTTCTTGAAGAGAGAATTATATATGTACTCATGCGTGTGTGGTGAGGTTGGTCAGAGACTAGTAAATTGGAACTTCGTATAGCATCATTTCCTCCTTCCATTTGTGATAATAGTCTCCAGTATCAGAATTTAATTCGTTATTAGGAAGGTTGATTTGCTGTGGTGTCATATTGGACTGCTGACTGGGGAATTTATCATGTGCTCTGCTCGAGAGCTGCAGCTTGCTCTGTTGGCGTGCCAGATGCTGCAGCATTTCCCAAAGTTGTGTGCTACCCTGCCATGGCCGCGTGCCAGGCGCCTAGAGTCAATGTGGCCGGTACGGCAATCTTAGCATGGCATTATAGCAGACAAACATAGAGACATGCATTGTGGTCACTGACCGCAGCACATTGTGGCTCCAACGATTTTTTTACCTCTAATCTATAAGCTGAAAATTTTTTGACAGCTTCTTCTGCTATGTATGTACAACCTTCAAGAATGAGCCAGAAGAAATTGGTTTTCGATGTGAAGAGAATTAAGCGCACGCCAGGATTGGGCTTGGATGCTGAGCCTTCTCTCCCGGCAACTTGGTTGTGTTGCCGGCGTGAGCACAGAACTTGCAGGCCACCGACGGCGGATTCTCCGTGCTCCAGTCATCTGGAACTGTCAGGAAGTGCTTGCTCATGAACTTCCTGAACCTCTTCTTGTAATCCCTCGGGGAAATCACCGTTGGCGATTCATTCTTGGGCACCACCAGAGACGCTTTCACCATTGTCTCAAGCTGCTTGTCCCATGTATACTGCCTCAGGTAGTCGATGATGCCGAATACGAGCTCATGCTTCTGCCTGTCCACTCCAACCAGCAAAGAGTAGTCCATAACATTGATCGACTGCAAGTACAGGTATTTTTGTTAGCACGTCTTCAATTCCTATCTATCTATCTATCTATGAATTATGGTATGGCAGCAGCAGCACAAATGGAAGTCATACATACCGTGAGAAAAGACGTATCATTCCAGATTGCCCGATCCAAGAGATGCTTTACTCTTCCACCAATATAGATTGGAGAAACGCGCATGTCATCCACAAAGTTTTGGTCCAAGTAAACGGTGCCATGGTCATTTGAGTCAGAGACATATCGCGAAAAGACAGCACCTTTCAGATCATATGTCCGCGACACATTGTGTCCAAACAAGATGTTTTCCATCACCATTAGATCCATCTTAATCTCCTTGCCATGTCTTATCTGCTTGACCTGAAACAAAACAGGATGCTCATCAGTGGGAAGAAGGGAGTCCAGCAATAACCATTTGAGATAACTACCTGATAGATTCCTAAAATTTTGGCAAGGCAAGTTTGGCTCCCCGTGTCCAGTGAATGATTGACATGCTTGAAGTAATCTGGCGCAAATTTTATGAAGGACTCAAGCTCTGTCTTCTTTATCTGCTTTATGATGAGTCTGTCATCCATTGTCTTTGCAAAGAATGCCTTGCTCTTTCCGCCTTGAGCATCCCACTTCTTACAACGGCTCAAGGAAGTAATATATGGAAGCTCCGATGGGCAGCATTTCTTTCGGAGGTTGTAGAACTGGTTAGAGTGTACACAGATGACTGAGTACTTCCCTTTGAGAGCTATTCTCCTGTTGACAGATATTTCTGGATGGAGAGAGGACGATAGAAGTGAGCTATCATAGCTGGAGAGGTCGTCAGATGAAATGCTTGCCTCGGAATCTGAAGATCCGGAAGAAGACGACCAGGACCAAGAAGCTGAGTAACTTTCAGATAACGAGCTGTAAGACTTCCCCATTGTTTTAGCATACTCTCTACCCCTGATATCTGCTGGTTCAATCTCAGCAATAGCATCCATCAGTAAGTGGCGACATTCCTCAGATATAGCAAGAGCTCGGGATATTATACTCGATATCTCATCCTCTGATACACACAAGACACTGCCACCAGGACCTACTGTGAACTGTGGAGAGCCCACCTCCTCGGCAGATTGTCTGTATTTGTGCAAGGGGGATAAATGAGTTGGACAGTAGTAGTTAACGACTTGGAACCTTTCCAAACATCCAACTTCCACTTCCTGCCTGTAAGCCAATCTGGATTGATTCAGTGGGTTCCAAACCCATTTTTCCCCGTCGCACCGTTGCAGAATATTGCTCTGAACGTCCAAGCAATTTGACTTATTCCATTCATCATCAACCAAGGTTGATGCATGCCTGCACGTCCCTGGTTCACTGAACTTCGCTGGCTCAATACATCTATTCTCAAAGGATGCTTTGCTGCTCATGCACTCACCGATACAGCCTGCTTCAGCAACTATGGCAGTTTGGTCACCTGTAAATTCAGAGGTTTCTGTGATGCCATTTCCCACTATTGCATTTTCAGCAGATGTACAGTCTAGAAGTTGATGCAGCCGGCGGTCCCACACATAAAGTTCCAGCAGAAGATCCTGATAGAGCCAATTTACATTTAGGATATCATCCACAGAGCTTGATTCCCTATTTTGATCAACAGCCTTTGCTAGAGAATCCTGGACGATGATAAAGATAAGCCGTGAAATGATGATTACCAGAAATGTAGAGTAAATCAATCAGTGTGATCGATGGAAGGTTCATCTAAAAGAGGACGGAAATTTTTACCATGAACTCAGCCTTCTCTTTAATCAACATCTCTTCAAGTTGGGAAAAGTCTTGAACAGGAAAGAAGGCCCCGCAATAGATTGACAGCTCAGGAAACTGATCCTTCAGCTTCTGTAGTACGGTTGTGACTTCAGAGAAAAGTGTAACTCCTGTAGCAAGAACCTTAAAGAAATGCCGCAGAGGCATTAGGCTCCACTATGGATGTTTACAAAATATGCATGAGATGGAACCACAATTGAGAACGATACATACATTTCTTACCTCGTGCCCGTACCACTCATGCATATTGGGATTGTGAAACTCAAGAGTAAGCTGTGGTTTGCAGGCATTGTAAATTTCAACTGAGGAATACTGGAACATTGCAACTTTGGAGCCCAACCTGAAGTTGACAGATCCCAAATAAATGAATAGAAAAGGTTCAGTCCAATACAATGGAAGCAAAATAATTTATGAAATCATATGTAGCTGATGTTCTAAGGTTCTTGACTTTTGAGCTTACCCAAAAAAGCGCAAACAATCCCTATTGAGTGAATGCCCGCATATTGACAGCCTTCTAGCAGTTGAGTGGCTTGAAAAACTGAGCTCTAGAAATTTCCCAAATGAAAGGTAGTGTGCTTCGGTTGACATTATCACCCTTCGTGAGGATGTGGAGATCCCATTTTCATGCTCACATCTTAGACATCTAGTCCACATCCAAATCTTTCCTTCTGATTCACCAGGTAAACAGTATTTAGGCAGCAAGCGCTTCACAAGAACAGTCAGATTTCCGTTGCGGTGAGTGTAGGAGTACATGTGAGCCTCTGGAGGTTCTCCACATGAGGAACAGCTGAGATTCTGCGAAAAAGACACAATCATGAGTCGTGAGCATATTCTTCAAATCGACTTGGGCAAAAAGAATGGAAGCAAGAAGTCGATTGATTGGAGGTTGAACTGACAGAAGCAGATCGGTAAACATAACCTAGAATGATAACAACTTTACCTGCTTCTGCAAAATGTCTTGCAAATAGCGTCCTAGGGAAACATCAAAATTTCCGTAGTATCTTATACGGGATAGACGGCTCTGCTCGCAGATAACGCTTTTGTGATACACTGGCTGGACAGCAAAATAAGTATGCTCTGAGACTCCAAGACATCACCCACCTCATCTATATCGGAGCTCCTGTCTCCGCTATTGTAACTGGTGGTGTGTTTCCCATTTTCCGATGACTGCTCATGTTTTTCACTAACCAAAGGATCGTCCAATATCATTTGTTGATTGGTTTCAGATGATGCTTGTTCCTGGGGACCGCTTAAATGATCCACATTCTCACCAGAACCAATTGGTGGTACCCCAACGTTTGGGCTCATATGAGTACCATTACTTGCCATGTCTTCATTGTATTGAGGCCTGTCTTCTATCTGATGATCAATCGCCTCTTGAGAAGCAGTGACCGGTAAATAAATATTACGATAATGGAATATATCAATGAATCTTCTCGGGGATTCTGGGACTGCTGATACTAGTCCTTCAGAAGGGCGTGCTTGATTAGAATCATAATAGATTACTGAGCCCTCTCGGAGCTCATTAGGGAAGTTCTTCTCGGGTGAGTTTAGAACATTGAAATTTGTAGGAGAAATGGTAACTGGCACCCCATCAGTAGATTCCTGTACCGATCCTGGTCCCGTCTTCCTAGTGACAGAAACTTCTTCTTTGGAAGAATTCTTATTGTTCAAGATTAGTCTCTGATCTTCGAAGAAGGACGTCTCAAGAACGAGGCGGTATGCTGCAAACACTGTGTAGTTGATGACTTGCTTGATTTTCTTCAGTTCTTGAGTATTTGCTCCCCTTAGCAATATCTGCAGGACGAAAGGGATCACTATTGTCTATCATTCACAGTGAGCTATTACTAACGATTTATAATAATTGCACAAAATTAGCGCTTGATGTTGTCAGCACAAAGAAGGGAAGAAGACATCTATTCTATCTATATAATTATTTCATATATACTTGTCGATGCAGCTAGCTATATATGTCATTATTATTAGTATCTCGATCATTGTAGTATAGACTATGGAGGTTCATCAATTAGTCTTAATGTATATGCTTGTAAGCTAGGCCAGAATCATGCATGACAGTGCTTTATTAATTTTATAAAAAGGGTATGCCTATGCTCATGTATGGATCTTGTCTTAGTGTGATCAATTAGAAAGGAAGTAGCAGCAGACCTACCGTGCATCCCAATGGCTTGTGAAAGCCTTCCAGGAACATTAATGTTTTATTAGATGGCCTCTTTCCAGTGCTGCTGCTGCATGTAATAAGGTCGTTGTGCTCCTCCGTCAATTTTTCAAAGTGGAAGTAGTCACACTGCTTCAGCTTTGGGTTGCTGAGACTGAGAAGCTCTGAAAACGAGAGTATGGGAGCGCCGGAACAGCGAGAAATCCTCTGCAGCCGGTGGAGCTTCATGTCAAGCACTAGAGTGACACCTTCCTTGAGAAGAAGCTCCTGTATGTCGCGTGAAACCGTTTTCTCGACCATGATGACATTTGGGCGGCAAATCTCCATCATTTCGCAGACAGACTTGTGTAGATGGTCTTTCTCCTGCTCTATGGAACTGAATGATGAGAAGCCAACGTGGGAGTCGTTGTCGAGGACTCCTCGAAGCAGCAGCAGCCTGGGATTGTGACACTTGGTGGGCATGTGCTTATGAGCGACATTCTTCCTGAAGACTAAGCCCTTGACGACCTCACTGCAGATGCAGATGCAGATCAGTATATGATTGACATGTGATGTGGAAGACATATATATATATATATATATATATATATATATATATGCACATTCTATCTATATACATACATACGTACCATTGGCGGGGAGTACCAGATGCTAGGCACTTGACCTTGATGTGAGAAGAAGGGTCCATTTGGTTGCCTACAGCAGTGCCAACATCAGGCTTGATCACAAGGGCAGCTTCCCAGGAGAGGGAGGTGACGATGTCAAGCCAGCAGTTGGTGGTGGTGTCAATGGCAATGGCAATGCCAGCCGACTCTAGAAAGCGAGCGGCGAGCATCCTGAGCTGCCCGTTCATGGCTCTCAGCATGGCTTTCTGCCGCTCCTCCCTGTCGGCGGCGGCAGCATTGGTGGCGGACTGCCACCTGATACTGATACTGCTGCTGCTGGTAGCATCATCGTCATCGTCGTCGTCCTCATCTGTTCCTCCACCTCCGGCTCCGGCATCGTAACAGGTGGGCTCATCATCATCTTCAAATTCCATGCTGCTGTCTGCAGCTGCCTCATCAGGCGGTATCCAGATGGCGGCGGCGGCGGCGGCGTCGTCATCCGATTCTTCAGTGGTAACGACGACGACGACGTTGGCCATCCCACCATTGTCTCCAGATGGAGATGGAGATGGAGATGGAGCTGGAGATGGGCAGGCATGCAGCAGATGGTTTGGATTACCACCACCACCATCCTCATCATCCCTGTGACTACTGTAGTGAATAATAATGCAGCAGGGAGAGGGAGGCAACAGCTCTGAGCTTGATCTGCTGATGTATGTAAAGAAAGAGAGCTAGAGATGAGAACCAAGCAAGTACGACGTACGTACCTTGTGTGCAGCAGAATCATGGTGGTGACAATATAATCGATCGAGCTGCAAGAACGAAACAACGGCACGTAATACAGAATGCAGTTGCTGGTCTCCCCGGCCCTCCAAGAAATCCTTCTTAGCTTACTTGCGATGAAATGAAATGAAATGAAATCGATTATGTATACGTACTGATACATGCTGCATATCTAATCCGAGAAATCGATGAGAGTTTCGTCTGAACAGATTAAAACAAACTAATTAAACTACATCGATATGATATATCTGTCTAGCTAGCGGACTCACCTACGGGATACGGATCGGAAGGAACGAACCCTGATGATTGATGTGATGGGAGATCGAACTGATGGAGGATTCTGGAAGAAGAAGAAGAAGAAGAAGAAGAAGAAGAAGAAGAAGAAGAAGAAGAAAGGCGAGCAAACGGTCGGGACTCGGGAGAGATGAAAAGAAATAATACTAGAAACTACGACTATAGTAGACTACGACTGCAGACTAGAGGCTGCCGTGTCTTTGGCATCAATCAATATCGATTGATTGGTTATCATCAATATATTCCACACAAGCTAGGGGGAGTATATTAATCAGTAGTACGAAGATATAGATACTTATTATCGAATTATTGTGCATCCGATCAACCTGTATTTTGTGGAATATAAATATATATATGCGGGCGATTCTCGATCGCTCACTAGCTAAGGTAGCTTAGTTGGACACAAGGCGCAAGCATGCATGCTGACACGTGTACTGTGTATACATGATCGATCGCCTTCAATTCCCGTCTCCATCAGTGATCAGATATCCAGATCAGCTTCTAATTCTAAGTACGTACTCCACCTCCTGCTGTACGTCTATAATGCAGCATGCAGCACAGTAAAGTTACACGTACTTATATGGATCGATTCTGATTCCGATTCCGATTCATATTCATACGGTACACACAGATATTTACACAATGCAGGAAAACGCCATGCCACGTGTGTATGCATGCATGATTAGCTCGCACAGCATCCATCGATCGATCTCTACATGGACCAGGCGCCACGCCAGCAGTGTGTGTGTGCGCCTTCTACATACGGATTTTTCGGTCTCTTCTCCTGCTCGATCGATGATCACGTACTCCGATCCATCTGCAGCACCCACATGTTCCCTGCATGGTCAGCTCAAATTTGACAACACATGCATGTGTACATAAGATAAGATTATCTCTCAACCGTGAATATATTAGAGGTCAAGCAGGGTCTCTGGCACTATTCATCGATTTGATATTTTTATTTTTTTATTATAATTTTTCAATTTTATATTTATTTTTTAAAAAATAATTCTTTTATATTTAGTTCTAATTTTATTTATTTTTATTTTATTTTATTTTAATTATTTTTTATCTTCGATTTTATACATGACCCTATTCAGCGGAGTGCATATAGACCCTGTTTGAGAGAGCGTTTGCTCAGCTTCTGAGCCAAATAAGCCAATAATCCAGCACAAACGGTTTGCGACGGGGGCTCGTTGTGAACGCGCGTCCGCGATTCCCAGTCGCCCGCAACGTTTTCCAAATCGCGAGCTCGACCTTGCGATTCCAAAATCGCGATCGCGTTTCGTCTTCTTGCTCCTCCCTCCTCGACCCTTTCTGAGCGCTCGTCGCTTTCTCTCTCGTGAAGGTCACCTCGACGCCGCCCGGCTCTCCCCACCCCGCCTCTCTCCTCCCCTCCGGCCAGATCCGCCGGCGGCTTCACTCCTCGCCGCCGCCCGACTCTCCCCACCCCGCCTCCCTCCTCCCCTCTGGCCAGATCCATCGCCGGCTTCCCTCCCTGCCACCACATCACTCCTCTCCTCCTTCTGCATCGTTGAAGAATCATGACCCTATTTGGTTTCGGTGATTAACGACAATTAGCGATTATTATGGCTAACGTGTGTTTTGCAGAGGCTATGCGTAGCTTAGCCATAGTGATCAACATGAATAGGCATGAATGATCATCACTTAGTCCTCAAGATGGATATCATTTCGGATTTCAAAGAGACATGATGAAGACCATAGAATGATAGGCTAAGTGCTATAAGGTGATGAAGGGCACTTAGAAATAGATAGGGCTTCTATTTGATCTTTGACCGTACTATCAAGAGGGGTTGAGACTAGTAGCTTGACTTAGGAAAGCTTCATGACTTAGGTGTGGTGCACACTTGACTTCCTTAGCTCTAAGAAAGCCTATGGTGACCGTAAGATAGCCAAGAACTTCTTCCGAATTCATCGTGACGAAAACCGGAGTTGAAAAATAAGTTTACTGAGCGTCGGGCGCTGAGTCTGGAGGCGCCGGACGTTGTCCGTCGCGTCGGACGATGGCGTCGGACGCTGACGTCAGGTGGACGTAGCGTCCGTCGGCCGCCCAGTATGAGCCCCTGAGTTTCAGAGGGCGTCGGACGCTAGGGTAGCGTCCGTCGGTCTTCCAGTGGAGCTGTTTTCAGTGCAAAACGAAAAGGGGCGTCGGACTGCGCAGGAACGTCCGTCGCCCAAAACAGTGTGTAGAACTAGCCGTTGGGCAGGGCAACAGACCGTCTGTTGCCTATGCGTCGGAGCGTCTGTCGCCAACTTAAAGAGCCAGCCCGAGGCAGTTTTCTGGAGGGCTATTTATAGCTCCTCACACCTCTCTCCCTCTTTTCCTTTGCTCATTTCAGTTGCTGAAGTCTTTGAGAAGGTTGAGAAGAGAGCAAGAGCCCTAGAGAGAGAGAGTGATTCGCGAATCCATCCATCCTCTCCTCTAGTTCATCCAAGAGTTCAAGTGTGCATCCTCTAGTTGTGAAGCTTGAGTGAGTCAAGCGAAGATCGAGGCTTGTTACTCTTGGTGATCGACATCACCTAGACGGTCCGGTGGTGCTTGGAGGAAGGTGATTGCCGGGGAAATTGTCGGCGACCCTTCTTCATCGACTTTATTGACACCGTTTTTCAACATGTCAAATTGGCTAAGACTCGCGTTGATCGGTGGCTGTTTTCTATCGGCATTGGAAGGTCATCGGTTAAGATTGCCGATGAGGATGAATACTGCCAATAAGGGTAAGGGTTGTTGCCGATGGAAGCTGAGCGATAAAGCAGGTTTGTTGCCGATAAGGGTTGATTGATAAAAGTAAGTTGCCAGTGAGAGTAAAACTGTTGCCGATTGGAGGAGATTACCGATAGGAAAATATTGTCGATGAGCACAGGATGACGTGGCGGCTGACGTCAGCAGAAAATTACCGATGACGATAGAAGAAGATTGCGTGTGCCGATGAAATGGTTCATCGTGGAGGGGTTTGATATGGAAACTGGTGTTTTTATGCCAGTGTTATTTTATCGTTTGAGTCTGACTCTTGCACGAGTTTATTTCCTTAAAAATAGGAGTTTTTGTTTAGGGAAAGATTATTGTTATTTGGGTCCGACTCCTATGCGGGTCAGTTGTTTCCTTAAAAATAGGAGTTTTTGTTTAGGAAAGGTACGAGTCGTGTCTGTCTACAACTCCTTTTGCTGGAGTATAAATATGTACGTAGACATCATAAGAAAAGGACAGTCATATATCAAACAAATCTATTGTTCTTATTTACTTTTCCAGCAATCCTACTTTTATTGCATTAGATCTAGTTTATCTACGAGTTCTTCAAGCTTCGACGGGCTGCATCTCCTCGATCTCCGTCAACCCTTGCAAGTTCCACGTTTGAGCAATCTGAGCCTTGACGTCCGGGCGCATCGCTGTCGTCTCGTTCAGCTCTACTCTAGTTATCTTGATCAAGTTTGAGTCTTGACATCCGGGCGCATCGCCGTTGTCTCGTTCAGATCTTTTTCTATCTATCGTCCTTGTCGATTAACTGGTCAAATCGTCTGGCACACCTTTGGACATCAAATTGGGGTATAATCCCGAGGTGTTCGCAGATCCTGACGCTTTTTGTGTCAACACCTCTTTTGGCACACCCAGTGGGACCAATTATACATCTGCAATGGGTGATAATACCGATGTCAATCCAAGCAACGTCATAGAAGTCTCTGAAGCGAATCTGAGAGATGATCAAAGGCAGGGTATGGAGCAGGCTATGGAGGATTAGAAGCAGTTATATCTGAAGTCCTTCAGCCTAAACAGGAGTGACGAAGCTATCCAGAAGCAAGATCCACCGTTGCCGCGGCAGGTCACGTTTGACGCCAATCCTGGTAAATTACAAGAGATGGTTAATTCTACATTAAATCATGCATTAGTTAGCCATTCCAACGTGTTGTCCAATACCGTATACAATGTTGTTATGCAATCTTTCAAAGAAGGGCATGCACCCTAGTATGTAGGTCCGGCTTATCATCAACCTGGATTGGCATCTACTATAACCCCATCGGCGGCTCCCATGGTGTCTTCCCAACCTATGGATTCGACTGCCGATGCGGCTACACCGCCAAAATCGAGCCCTGCAAGTATTATTCGATTGAACACAGATCTGACGGCGTCAGCAATGTCAGGACCCGCAACTAAGAGTCACCCAACTCCCGTCAACTGGTGGAGATACGGTATGCCTCCAAATCCATCTGTTGATTCTAATCTGATCCAAGGTGACAGTACAGCGTGGAAGGGTCCTATAGCATCGGTAATGCCTTCACAACCGATGATCCCTATGACGCATTATACTACATCCTCCCCAACTGTGCAACTGCCATCAGAAGATCTTCAGGCGGTGATACCCAAAGTGCCTCTTATGCCACCATCGGCAAATCCTTTACCGATGCAGCAAGGCCCCGCAAATACAAGTCAACCTATAGTGGTGGCGAACCTTCAAGCTGGAGTACCAGCGCCTCAAGGTGGTCAATTTGTTGATTACTCTAGAATGTAGGAGCAAAAGGCTCCAGTTAGTCATCAGCCATCGATGAATTATATGCCGATGACTTACAATCCTGGATGGACTGCTCCACCACCGATTCAACAACAGGTGGTGCAACCCGGGTATAAGTACCTAGAAAACGCTCAGAGTGGAGCATCGGCGTATCAACCGATGAGTATGATGCCACAGTATTTCCCAATAAGCGTTCAAAGTGGTTTATCGGCTAATCAGCCGATGCATAATATTCAGCGGACTAATGTTGCGCCTGCACCAGCTGCTCCGTCTTACTTACCACAGAGATATGAAGAAGCATATCAACCTGCTCAACCTATCAACATCCAGTCAATGCATCGGCAAGATCAGGATGCATATTGGGCCGATAAGATTGCCGAAGTGATGAAAGAATAGTTCGACATCAAGCCTAAGGTTAATACCTATTCTTATCGGACGCCATATCCTCCGGGATACGATTTGATTCCTCTCCCAAATCGGTACAAGGTACCAAATTTCACAAAATTCTCAGGCCAAGATGATACATCCACGATGGAGCATATCAACCGCTTCATTATCCAGTGTGGGGAAGCAGCTAGCCGAGATGAACTAAGGGTGAGATTATTCTCGTCATCATTGTCTGGATCGGCATTCACATGGTTCATTTCACTGCCTCCAAACTCTGTGATCACTTGGGCCGATTTGGAGAGGCAGTTTCATAAATACTTCTTCGCCGACGTACATGAGAAGAAGATTACCGATTTGGTTAAGCTAACGCAGCGTAATGACGAATCGGTAGAAAACTTCGTCCAAAGGCTACGAGATGTGAAGAATAAGTGCTACAGCTTGGTGCTTGATGATCGACAATTGGCAGATTTGGCCTTCCAAGGATTGCTGCCGCATATCAAAGATAAATATGCATCTCAGGAGTTTGAAAGTTTAAGTCATCTTGTGCAGAGAATTGTCGATCAAGACATTAAACCTTTCGAGCCTAGGAAGACTTGGAACAAGAAGGTTCTGAGTCAGATGAAGAACTAAGTATTGGCGCTGCTGAATGGGTGAAAGATAAGAAGTCGGTATCTTGTCCGTTCGGCCAAAAAGAAGCTGAGAGGTTCTCCTTTGATATCACCAAGGCCGATAGGATGTTTGATCTATTGCTTCAAGAAGGGCGGATCAAGTTGGCGCCTAACCAGGTAATTCCATCGGCCGAAGAGCTCAGAAAGATCAGGTATTGCAAGTGGCACAATGCGACTTCGCACAGTACCAATGATTGCAAAGTATTAGGCAGCAGTTGCAGTCAGAAATCGAATATGGGCGAATTAAGTTTGAAAATTCTAAAGCCCAGAAGCCGATGAAGATCGATCAGCACCCGTTTCCAAATAACATGGTGGAAACCAGTGGAAAGACTAAGGTGTTGACATCGGAAGCTGCCAAGAAAAGCGCATCGGTAGACCCTGAACATCAAATAGCTGCGCGTGAAGTAACAGGGAGGAAGTTTGCTGATGATAGAAAAGGCAAGAGAGTTGCCAAATATAGCAGTAGCGCCGGGAGGTCTTATGGCGTCGTGATCACGCATAAGCGGCAACAACAAGATTATCCACAATCGCAGGAGGAACGATATCGGCGAGAGTGGCTTCGGCATAAAGATCATTGGAGGTGTCCCTTCTTTGTTCATTGCTGGGAAGAAGGAATCAAACTACCCACTGCTGATAATTACCCTGAATATAATGGGTACTACCCTGCCGATCGGTCAGAAAAGAAACCTTGTTTTGACGATCGAGCATCAAACTATAGCAGGCCGATCAGAGGAAAACGGTCAGCACGTGATCGGCTGGGGGGCAAGCTCAGTGCGCATGACATGCTTGGCAGGCGTGTTGGTCAAGAGGAGCTTGAGGAGATGGCCAATGCAAGAGTACCCGATGAAGATATATTCTCTAGAGGTCCAAACATAAGACGTGGTGCCGATACAAGCGGTGAAAAACAGTACCAGCCTATTTGGAAAACTAAGCTTCCTCAATGGTGCCCAAAGGTCTAACAAAGACTCAAAAAAGAAGGATTCAGCGTGAACACCAAGGAGATTTATATGACAGTGAAAATCCTTCAAGGGAAAAGTCTCCAGTCAAGCAGTGGAGGCCAAAGCGCAAGGATAGGGATCCATCGGCAGAAATCAATATGGTCGTCATATTGCCGATGGAATTCATGGCACCTGTCAATGCTGAGGAAGAAGCTGCTGAGATGGCACGGTTGGTGTTAGATCCGATGACAGCTGTCTTTGAGAAGCCTGCCGATGATGAAAGGCAGGACTTAAGAGCTCTGTTCATCAAAGGTAAAGTAGATGGGCAGCCCGTGACGAAGATGCTGGTGGACGGTGGGGCATCAATCAATATAATGCCATATGTCATGTTCAGGAAACTTGGGAAAGGTGACCAAGACTTAGTCAAGACGAACATGAAACTTAAAGATTTTGAAGGCAATGTGTCGCCAGCTATGGGAGTCGTATGTGTTGAATTAACCATCGGCAGTAAAACTTTGCCAACAACGTTTTTCGTGATCAGTGGCAAAGACACCTATAACTTGCTCCTAGGAAGGGATTGGATCCATGTTAATTGCTGCATTCCTTCTACAATGCACCAAAGCCTCGTGCAATGGGTTGGAGACAAGATTGAAGTCGTCCGGAGTGAAACTCCGTCAATTGTTGCATCGGCAGAATCAGAAACTTATGAGCAAACCAGGTGCATATCAGGTGAAGCTTGGGCACGGAGTTCCTCAAAGTTGCCGATTACCGCATTACACCGATCCAAGCAGTCGGTCCTGAAGAAGAGTTTTAATGGATCAATTTGCTGATGATGGAAAACTAGGACAGGGGTTCACATCCGCCGATGATTTACTAGAGATAGATATCGGCGATGGAAGTAGGCCCAGGCCAACTTTCATTAGTGCTAAGTTAGATTCCCAATGTAAACAACAGTTGAGTGATTTATTAAAAAAATACAAAGATTGTTTTGCTTGGGATTATACAGAGATGCCTGGTTTGGACCGATCAATAGTTGAACATCGGTTACCTACTAAGTCTAATTTCCAACATTATCAGCAACCAGCACACCGATGCAACCCTATTATCTTACCCGACATTAAAGCTGAGATTACAAAGTTAATTGAAGTTGGATTTATTCGACAATGCCGATATGCCGAATGGATTTCTAATGTGGTTCCTGTGTATAAGAAAATGGAAAACTACGTGTTTGCATTGATTTCAGGAATCTCAATAAGGCTACGCCGATGGATGGTTATCCGATGCCCGTTGCCGATCTGCTGGTTGATGCTGTTGCTGGACATCAAATCATTAGTTTCATGGATGGTAATGCTGAATATAATCAAATATTCATGGCTGAAGAAGACATATCCAAGACTGTTTTTAGATGTCCAGGTCATGTCGGTTTATTTGAGTGGGTTGTAATGACTTTTGGCTTGAAGAATGTCGGTGCTACTTACCAGAGAGTAATGAATTTTATTTTTCATAAGTACATCGGCATGATAGTTGAAATCTATATTGATGATGTGGTGGTCAAGTCTGGAAATTTTGAGAAGCATCTTGCCGATTTACGAAGGATACTAGAATGCACAAGGAAACATGGGTTAAAGATGAATCCTAATAAGTGTGCGTTTGGGGTATCGGCACGTCAATTTCTGGGTTTCATGGTACATCAGAGAGGTATAGAGATCGGCAGGAAATATATTGATGTAATAAGCAAAGTAGTTGCTCCTACCAATAATACTGAGCTGTAATCTTTGATCGGCAAAATTAATTTTATCAGGAGATTCATATCTAACTTGTCTGGTAAAATTAAGTCTTTTAGCCCGTTGTTAAATTTGAAAGATGATCAAGAGTTTATATGGAAAGAGGAACAACAGTTAGCCTTGGAAGAGATCAAGAAATATTTGGTAGACCCTCCGGTCTTAGTTCCACCTCAACACGGGAAGCCTTTCAGGTTGTATTTGTCTACCGATGACGGCGTTATCGGATCAGCCTTAATCCAAGAATTTGAAGGGAAAGAATTTGTGATATATTATTTGAGTAGAAGGCTGGTAGATGCTGAAACCAGGTATTCGGCCATAGAAAGATTATGTTTATGCTTATATTTCTCTTGCATAAAATTAAGGCATTATTTATTGTCGATCGAATGCACTATTATCTGCAAAGATGATGTGGTTAAGTATATGTTGTCGATGCCGATATTAAGTGGGAGAATCGGCAAATGGATTCTAGCACTTTCAGAATTTGATCTAAGGTATGAATCGACTAAGGCAGTTAAAGGTCAGGTGATGGCCGATTTTGTTACTCAGCATTGCAGTGAGATAAGCTCTGTAGAGATTGCTCCTTGGACTTTGTTCTTTGATGGGTCTACATGCAAAGAAGGGGTAGGTATCGGTGTTCTCTTAATTTCACCCCGAGGACAGAAATATGAAGTTTCGTTGCCGATAGTTGCTACGTCGACAAACAATCAAGCTGAGTATCAGGCTTTAATAAAAGGGTTGGAGTTACTCAGAGAAGTGCGTGCCGATGCTATCGAAGTCTTTGGTGACTCTATGTTGGTGATCAATTAATTAATTGGGGCATATGAATGCTGAAGTGAAATGTTGATTGCACACCATGAGAGGTGTTTACAGTTATTAAAAGAATTCAAAGAATACCGCCTTGAGCATATTCCCAGGTTGCATAATGAAGAGGGTAATCGGTTAGCACAGAACGCTTCAGGGTATCAGCCAATTCAAGAAGTCATGACATCGGTGATGATTGCCGATAACTGGATAAAAGAAATTGCCGATTACTTAAGAGATCCGTCTAAGAAGGTTGAAAGGCGTCTAAGGTTTCAAGCTACCAAGTATGTGCTCCTTGATGATGAATTGTATTATCGGACAATTGATGGAGTTTTGCTCATATGCCTTGCTAAAGAAGAGTCAGAAGAGTTGATGGGTGAGATTCATGAAGGGGTATGTGGAGCGCATCAATCGGCATTCAAGATGAAGTGGGTGATTAGACGGAATGGGTATTACTGGCCGACAATTCTTGAGGATTGCTTCAAATACTTCAAGGGATGTCAAGATTGTCAGAAATTCGGTAATGTTCAGAGGGTACCTGCATCGGCAATGAATCCTATAATCAAGCCTTGGCCGTTTAGAGGATGGGCTATTGATCTCATCGGACAAATTTATCCGCCATCGAGTAAGGGGCATAAATTTATACTTGTTGCCACCGATTACTTTACGAAATGGGTTGAGGCTATTCCTTTGAAGAAGGTAACATCGGCTAATATGATAGACTTTGTAAAAGAGCTTATTGTTTACCGATTTGATATTCCTCAGACTATTACTACTGATCAAGGGACGATGTTTACATCGGGGAGTTTGACGAATTTGCTACCGGTATGGGGTTTAAGGTTTTAAACTCTTCCCCTTATTATGCTCAAGCTAATGGTCAAGCCGAGGCAACAAACAAAGGAATTATCAAGCTTATCAAGCGCAAGATTGAAGAAAACCCTAGGAGGTGGCATGTGGTGTTGAATGAAGCTTTGTGGTCATATCGGATGGCGTGTCACGGTGCAACTAAGGTTTCGCCATACCAGTTGGTATATGGACATGATGTTGTTCTACCCTGGGAAATTAAGACTGGTTCTAGACGGTTGTTTTCTCAAGATCAGTTGATAGCCGATGAATATGATACCCTTATGAAGGATGAGTTGGAAGATTTGGCGGATCATCGGCTGAGAGCTCTAATCAGCATCGAGGAGAACAAGAAAAGGGTTGCCAGGTGGTACGACAAAAAGGTGAAGGTAAAAGAATTTGCCGATGGTGATCTGGTGTGGAAAATGATTTTACCGATTGGGACTAAGAGTTCAAAGTTTGGGAAGTGGTCTCCTAATTGGGAAGGTCCTTTTCGGATAAGTCAGTCTGTTCCTAGAAACGCTTATATTTTGAAAACACTTGAAGGGGTTGCGTTTCCCAGAGCAATCAACGGTAAATATTTAAAGAAATATTATCCCAGTATCTGGGTAGATGCATAAAGCAATATAAGTATAAATGCCGATGGTGGAAAGATCATACGAAACATCGGTAGAAAGCGTATTAACGTTATATTACATGCAAAATCAGTTGCCAAGTTCATAGTTGCCAACATAACAAATTACAACAGATTACAACAGGGATTGAATGGATGTAATCGCACGCAGGCGAATCTGATCTACTTCTTCTATCTCCTTGATGTCATCATCGGCATATCCTTCGACTGGCTTGATCTTTCTTTTCAGCAGAATAGCTTGCCAAGCGTTTGTATCTCTTTCTTGTTGCAGGGCTTTGACAGCATCAGGTAGTTGAGCTTTCTTTTGGTTGGCCACATCTAGGGCTTCGTCGACTTTCTTCAGTTTAGCCAGCAGTTCTTCCCTTCTCGCCGATAAGTGGATGATTTCTTGCTCAAGATCAATGCCAGAGGCTTCTAAATGGCCGATGCCCTTGTGCTTTTCATCGGCAACTTGTTTGAACTGGAGCATTTCCTCTTCGAGCTTTGATTGAGCGGCTCTATCGGCAATACGACGTGAGGCCCGTTGGTATTGAAGTTGTCGGCTCTCAAGGAATGCTGCTTGGAAGAGTGTTTCTTCGATATTGGCAGACAGATGACCTTGAATCTCCTTGAAAGCCACTTTCGCTGCAGTGGAATCTTGAACTAGGAGAGATGTGCTTTGTTTCAGTGAAAGTAGCAATGCTTCGAGCTTAGATTTGATGTCTGCCGATGTAGTGCTTGGAGCTGGAGCAGAGCTTTCTTCTTCGTTATCTTCATCGGGAACGATGACGGCAAAAGAGAATAAGCTATCAGGGGAGTCTTGGGCCTGAAAAGAAGAAAATAAGAGTTTGCCGATCATAAGTTTATATTGCAAGCTTTATGACAGTCGGCTTACCATTTTAAAACAGATTTCTTGCCTCGGACTCAGAAAAGCAGTTGACGCAGTAGTGTCTTGAATATCGGCAATGGTTGTTGATGAGCTTGCTTCTGTGGGAGGCATAGTCGATGTTGGTGCCGATGTTGTTGCTGGTGTTGTTGCGGATGGACTCTGCAGAGGCGGTGCTATTTCCTGATCAGGAACTTCCACCGGTGCAAGTGCTGGTTCCTGTGGTGGTGCATCGGTGTGAGCGGGAGAAGATGGAGCCGGTGGCATAGGCAGAGCCGATGATGGAGCTGATGGTGCAGGTGAAGTTGGTGACGAGGCTGGAGCCGATGCCGTAGCTGGGGTTGGTGGCACAGATGGAGTAGCTAGCCTCAAGCGTTTCTTCTTCCTTGGGGCAACGGTTGGTGAACCGGCGCGTTTTGGTTGCGAAGCTTGGGGGGCATCAACAGCATGAGTCGGGGAGGTTTGTACATTTGGAGCAGCTGCCGATGAGCTCATTGACAGTAAAAGATATTTGGTGCAAGTTAAATAAAGTGAATGTTGCCGATGAGAGTTTGTGATCGGTATAAATGCGAGAAGGACTTACTGCGAAAGCTTGCGCCAAGATGGCGGCAGCGGCCGATGGAGTAGCGGTGGTCCTAGCTGGTGTCGGCTTAGGCTTGAGGGTAACCTTAGGTACCCTTTGAGGTGTGAAGGAAGCCAACGAGGGAGCCTTGCTGCCGATTATCGATATGGGATTCATCAAGCGCAGATTGAAGTGTTTGCCGCTCTTGCTCTTTCGGGGGATTGGATTGTTGACCTGTTGGCAGAAAAGTTAGTACCGATGAATCCGGGAGAAAATAAGAGTGAATGAAGTCAAAAGTAAGACTTACTGCATCATCGGGAACAACGTGCTCATCGTCAATTAAATGCCGATAGTAGTGTGATGATGCGGCGAACAATTGATTTTTCCACTCTTGCCACCAAGATTTGTATGACTCGGTGATGAAGGATGTTGGTGCCCAAGAGGATAAGTCAATGTTTTATACATCGGCATGAGGAGGGAGATTGACAATCTTGTTCCAATCCATGGCACTGGAGATGGTTTCTCTTGGTTTGATCACGTTGGCGTAGCTGAATTTGATCGGCAACCGACCAAACGCTAGTTGTCTTGCTGCTGCCGATGGATAATATAACTCATAAGATGGAGCATTCTTCCCGGTCCCGAAGATGTTAACTGGAATGGCCCGTGGAATGATGGTAGCTTTCATGATCATCTCATTCTGTGGTATATTTCCATCGGTAAGGTTGAAGGAGAGTGGGAATTGGTTGTCCTGGTCAACGTAAGGCCACCAAACCCGTTCTGCAGCAGGGATTCCACAGTAAAATCTCTGAAAGAACAGGCCGAATTGACTTTCATTGGCATCGGTCCCTGGCAGCACTATTATGGCCTCTCCAAAATTGAGTGGAGCACGGGTTGCCGATTCATCACCGTCAAATTCATATTCCTCCGATATATCTCTTGGGAATTGTTGACTGAATAGGTCAAACTGGAGGACCTTATGCATGTGTGCATTCAACCACATATTCACAAACCACCAGGGGCCTCCAAGGTTGCCGATGGGTTCACCTAGCAGTAGCTTTCTGGATACTTGGTGCAGAAGATGATATACAGAACCAAGGAGATATCGGCCAAGAGGGAATCCTTCGTTAACCAAGAATTCTGCTGCAGGGAGATATGTGGTTGTGGGTCCGACTGTCCTACCACATAAAATATACTTATCTAGTCACATGTTCAGGAAGATGGCATGTTCCCTCTGGCCTACCGATCCGGTCTTCTGGTTTTCTTGGATGTATCCAGTCCAACCGCCGATGTTACGGTGTTCACCCGATGTTCAGACTTCCTATGGAAGAGGGTGGAAGGATCGGCAGAAGAGACGTCAAGGCCAGTGAGCATATCTACATCGACAAGCGTAGGAGTGGCTGGTCCGTGTCTGAATAGAAACACGTTCATTGTATCAGACCAAAAATAAGATGCAACGATCATCATGTTTTCATTCTTGGCCATGTCGGCAAGTGACAATTTGATGCACTGGTCTATATTGCGTTATGCCCAATAGACTTGCTGTGTTCTGGACATCTGAAGGTACCAATTCTTCCAACCTTTAGTGGGTTTGGGCCATGAGTGGAAAGCATCCCTCCACAACCCTAGATTGAAACACTCGGATCTAAAGGGGATGCGGTTGGTCTCTACATTGATGAGCACAGTAGGGTCGGTATTCCCCATTGGGCCCAGGCAATGAAAGTGTGATTGATCGATAGGGATTGCTATTTTGTTGCGCAGTTCCTAGATTTGGAAGATGAAAAGAAAGCAAAAGGGGATATATGGAACAATGGGAAAAAGGAAATAGAGAGATGTAGAGCGAGGGAAGGAGGAACTACCTCAGGAACGTTGAAGTTGGTCGCCATTGGAGCTAGAGGGATTCTTGTGGTTCGCGCCTTGATGAAGGAAGGAGACGCCGCCACTTGAGGATCACCGAATGTTCTTCGGAGGCGCCGGTGAAATGAAGGAGTAAAAGTGAATGCGGGCTCGGGATGAAGAACAGATTGGATGGTGGTAACTTTTATAGGCCTGGTCGGGGTATTTTGGAATTCTCTTTGCACTGAGCAGGAATATGGAAGAGTATGGTAATGGATTCGCGCGACAATCGAGGGATTTTGAGGTTGGATTTGTGACTATTCGCGCTACAGTTGCAGGGTTATGTTGGTAACTTGCGATTTTTACGCACGGTAATCGAGGAGGTCGTGCAAGTATCTTGGAGGAAAAGGTTACAGTAGAGAGAATTTTGGCGCGTAAAATATTTTGCACTCCGAAATTGGGGGCATGTGTTGACACCGTTTTTCAACATGTCAAATGGGCTAATACTCGCGTTGATCGGTGGTCGTTTTCTATCGACATTGGAAGGCCATCGGTTAAGATTGCCGATGAGGACGAATACTGCCAATAAGGGTAAGGGTTGTTGCCGATAAAGTAGGTTTGTTGCCGATAAGGGTTGATTGATAAAAGTAAGTTGCCAGTGAGAGTAAAACTGTTGCCGATTGGAGGAGATTACCGATAGGAAAATATTGCCGATGGGCATAGGATGACGTGGCGGCTGACGTCAGCAGAAAATTGCCGATGACGATGGAAGAAGATTGCAGACTAGAAGTGTGCTGATGAAAGGGTTCATCGTGGAGGGGTTTGATATGGAAACTAGTGTTTTTATGCCAGTGTTATTTTATCGTTTGAGTCTGACTCTTGCATGAGTCATTTATTTCCTTAAAAATAGGAGTTTTTGTTTAGGGAAAGATTATTGTTATTTGGGTCCGACTCCTGCGCGGGTCAGTTGTTTCCTTAAAAATAGGAGTTTTTGTTTAGGAAAGGTACGAGTCGTGTTTGTCTACAACTCCTTTTGCTAGAGTATAAATATGTACGTAGACGTCGTAAGAAAAGGACAATCATATATCAAACAAATCTATTATTCTTATTTACTTTTCTAGCAATCCTACTTTTATTGCATTAGATCTAGTTTATCTACGAGTTCTTCAAGCTTCGACGGGCTGCATCTCCTCGATCTTCGTCAACCCTTGCAAGTTCCGCATTTGAGCAATCTAAGCCTTAACGTCCGGGCGCATTGCTGTCGTCTCGTTCAGCTCTACTCTAGTTATCTTGATCAAGTTTGAGCCTTGACATCCGGGCGCATCGCCGTTGTCTCGTTCAGATCTTGTTCTATCTATCGTCCTTGTCGATTAACTGGTCAAATCGACTGGCACAACCTTTGGACATCAAATTTGGGTATAAGCCCGAGGTGTTCGCAGATCCTGACGCTTTTTGTGTCAGCAAACTTGTGATCGGTTGTGGGCGATTCACCGAGCCGGAGTGGCGAAGAATCAGCCCGTAGAGAGCACTCATCCCTTACGCGAGATTGAGGGGGAGCTATACCTTGCGAGGTGCTCCAACGAGGACTAGGGGGGAGTGTCGACTCCTCGATACCTCGGCAAAACATCGTCGTGTCAAGGATCTCTTTCCCTAGCTCTTTCATACCACATTACTTTCCGTATTTGTCTTCCAATTCATACTAGAACTGTGTAGGAAGGTTTCGCTTTCCTTTGGCTTGCTACCACTTTCTAGTTAGGACACACTATCGGTAGGCACTATGGGGTTAATTGACTCTTTATAGGTTTAATTCTTGTCTAGAAATTAAAAAGAGCCCAATTCACCCCCCCCTTCTTGGGCATCTTGATCCTTTCAATTGTTATCGGAGCAAGGTTGCTCTTATTTTAGACTTTACCGCCTAGAGCAAGATGTCCCATGGGGATGGACCGCCACCCATGTTTGATGGGGATGATTTTCCGTATTGGAAAGTGTGGATGGAGGCCTACCTTGAGGCCGTGGATCTCGGTGTGCACAAAGCCGCTACCATAGGTGGCACCGTGTTTGCCGATGATCCCTTCTTTGAGAAGAACAATGCCAAGGCAAAGAACATTCTTTTCCGTGGCATTGGCAAGGATGTGTTCAACCGTGTGCGGAATTGCAAAACCGCTAACGATGTTTGGACAACCATTTGTGCGCTACACGAAGGGACCAAGTGTGAGCGTGAGGAATGCTACCATTTGGTCATGGCTAAGTTGAACTCCTTTACTATGCTTACTCATGAGAATGCCAATGAGATGTACTCACGTATTAATATTCTTGTAGAGGAGTTGAATGGACTTGGGCTCAACCAAATGGCGTCGGACGATGTGGTACGCAAGATCTTGTGTGTCTTGCCAATTGAGAAGTATGGCCATATCGTCACGGTGCTTCACCAAGGAGACCTCTCCGGCACCACACCAACTCAAGTCTTGGGCAAGATCAATGCTCACGAGATGTACATGAAGATTGGTGATGGTAGCTCTTCTACTTCCAAGAAGAAAGAAAAGGAAGAGAAGAAAGACTTGGCTCTCAAGGCATCCTCCAAGGAGAAGTGCAAGATTCAATATGTTATTGAAAGTGCAAGTGAAGAAGAGGATGATGAAGACCACATCGCACTCATGGTGAGGAAGACGACCAAGATGTTAAAGAGTCTTAACAAGAGCGGAGTCAACTTTGACTCAAAGAAGAAGAAATTCTTCACAAGCACCTCAAGGAAGCCAATCTCCCAAATGAAGTGTTTTAATTGCGGCACTCTTGGTCATCTAGCTCATGCTTGCCCCGAAGAAAAGAAAGACAAGTTCAAGAACAACAAGTTCAAGAACCACAAGAAGAACAAGAATGGCAATGATGACTCAAGTGATGATGACAAGAAGCAAGACAAGCCATACAAGAAGAAGAAAAACTTCAACCTTCACAAGAAGAAGAAAGATGGCAAGGCTTACATTGTGGGTGATTGGCTCACCGACATTGAGGACTCTGGTGCTTCCTCCGATGATGAGAGTGAAGATGAGAAGGTGGCCGCTTTGGTGATTGGTTCTTCCCTTCCACCGCCACCTCCTCCTTCATCACCGAGCTCATCCTCTACACACCTATGCCTCATGGCTAAGGGTGAAAAGAAGGTACAGATAGAGGATGATGATAGTGGTGACTCTAGTGTTAATGATAGTGACGATGAAGAAGCACCTTCCTATGATGAGCTAATTAAAATTTGCAACAAGTACGCTAGCATCATAAGGAAGTATAAAGGTAAAAATGACAAGCTACTTGAGATCAAAGGAAACTTGCATGATAAGCTTGACACCTTGACTAGTGCTAATGATGATTTGAAGCTTGAGATTAATTCTCTCACATCTAGCACTAGGGAGCTCAAAGCCTCTCTTAAGCAAGAAAATGAGAAACATGATAAGCTTGAGAGGTCAACACAAGAGCTCCACACAAGGTATAACTTGCTAAAAGATGACTACCAAAATGTGAAGCAAGAACATGGCACACTAGTGGTAGCAAATGAATTGCTTAATCAAGATATTGCTACACATGTTTCTACTAACCCGTGTGCTAAGTGTGATAGTGCTACCTCTTGTGATATCTTGATTGATGATGTGGCTCTTGAGCAAAGTGCCAAGTGCAAGGGCAAGAGGGTTGTCGAAGCCGACAAGTATGATGACTATGTCAAGATGAGAGAAGAAAACTCAAAGCTCAAGGAAGAGCTAATCACTCTCAAGTCTAACAAGCCTATTGTCATCAAGCTGGCTCAAGAAGAAGACAAGGATGCTATCACATTGATCACCTCTCTAAGAGAAGAAATTGTCAAGCTCAAGAATGACAAGACAAAGCTTACAAGTGGCTTTGAGAAGTTCACCAAGGGTCACAACCTTCAAAGTGAGCTTTTGATGAGCACCGTCATGAAGAATGACAAGACCGGCATTGGGTTCAAGGAGAACCAAATCATGAAGGCAAAGGTTGAGATTGAGGCCAAGAATTATTACAAGAACAAGTACAATGGCTACAATCAAGAGTACTCAAAGCCCAAGCCAAGAAGATGCTTTGAGTGTGGTCAAGTGGGTCATTTTGTTTATGATTGCAAGACTCAACCACCCAAGACCTTGCTCAAGCACACAAGGCCATTTACTCATGATGCTCACTATGTCATCAAGAAGGACCACAAGGGTAGACCACTAGTAGTGTTCCTTGGTCCACCAATGAAGAACAAGCCTAGAGTTCTTTGGGTTGCAAAGGAGATGGTTACCAAGTCAATGGGGCCTCGCTTTGAGTGGGTTCCCAAACAACAAGCTTGACTCCAAGTTACTTGTGTGTAGGTGAATTACAAGACCGGTGGAAGTCATTGGGTGATTGATAGTGGTTGCACTCAACATATGACCGGTGACTCCCGGATGTTCACCACACTTGATGAAGAATGTGAAGGGCAAGACAAGATTACCTTTGGGGAGAATTCAAAAGCTAAAGTTCAAGGTCTAAGCAAAGTGGCAATCTCAAATGATCAATCAATATCAAATGTCTTGCTAGTTGAATCTCTAAGCTTCAACTTGCTTTCCATGGGTCAACTTTGTGATTTTGGATTTCATTGTCTATTCACTCCAACCGAGGTGATTGTGACCAAGATTGAAGATTCATCAATGATATTCAAAGGGTTTCGGCACAACAACCTCTACTTAGTGGATTTCACCTCAAATGAAGCTGAGTTGCAAACATGTCTATTCTCCAAGAGTTCTTTGTGTTAGCTTTGGAATAGAAGATTAGCTCATGTGGGTATGTCAACTTTAAAGAAACTTGTCAAGAAGGAGATGGTTAGAGGTGTGAAGGATGTGGTGTTTGAGAAGGACAAGTTGTGTAGTGCATGTCAAGCCGGCAAGCAAGCTGCCAACACCCATCCCACTAAAGCATTCATGTCAACCTCAAGAGTACTTGAATTACTTCACATGGATCTTTTTGGCCCCACTACAATATGCTAGTCTTGGAGGAAATCTCTTTTTCTTGGTGGTAGTTGATGACTACTCTAGGTACACTTGGGTGTTCTTTCTTCAATACAAGGGATAAACTCAATCAATATTCAAGAAGTTTGCAACTAGAGCCCAAAATGAGTTTGATGTGAAGATCAAGAAGATAAGAAGTGACAATGGGACCGAGTTTGTGAACACCAAGATTGAAGATTACTGTGATGAAGTTGGAATCAAGCATGAGGTGTCCTCCACCTATACCCCACAACAAAATGGTGTAGTAGAGAGAAAGAACCGAACACTAATCACTCTTGCAAGATCAATGCTTGATGAGTACAACACCCCCGAGAAGTTTTGGGCCGAAGCAATCAACACCGCATGCTATGCGGCCAACCGGCTATTTGTCCAAAGGCTTCTCAAGAAGACCCCCTATGAGCTTGTGAATGGGAAGAAACCAGATATATCCTTCTTCCGAGTGTTTGGATGCAAAGTGTACATCTACAAGAAGCGTCAACACTTGGGCAAGTTCCAAAGGCGATGTGACATTGGTTTCTTACTTGGTTATTCACTTAAATCCAAGGCATATTGAGTATTTAACAAAGCCTCCGGCCTAGTTGAAGAAACATATGACTTGGAGTTTGGTGAAACTAATGGCTCTTAAGAAGAGCATGAGAATCTTGATGATGTAGGTGATGAACCCTTGAGGGAGGCTATGAAGAATATGCCCATTGGTGCCATCAACCCACTAGAGGTGGAAGAAGTAAAAGATAATGCAAATCAAGTACCTTCTCCACCACACACGCCTCAAGTTGATAAAGAACAAGTGGGGGAAGCACAAGAAGATACCTTCATCTCTCAAGATCAAGCCGAGGCACAAGCTAGTGATGTTGATGCAACACAACCCCCTCCCCAAGTGATTGATAGAAGATCTACACCTATGCTTCAAGCTCATCCACAAGACCTTATCATAGGGAGTCCATCAAGGGGGTAACAATTCGATCTAAACTTGCTTCTTATGTTGAGCATCATCTTTTGTTTCCTTTGTTGAGCCTTCTAGTGTGGAGGATGCACTTGCGGATCCAGATTGGGTGAATGTCATGCATGAAGAGTTGAACAACTTCACCCGGAATGAAGTGTGGACACTAGTAGAAAAGCCCAAAGGATCAAGAATCATTGGCACCAAGTGGGTGTTTAGGAACAAGCAAGATGATCAAGGCATGGTTGTGAGGAACAAGGCAAGATTGGTGGTAAAGGGGTTCTCCCAAGTTGAAGGCTTGGATTTTGGGGAGACCTTTGCACCAGTTGCAAGACTAGAAGCCATTCGTATCCTTTTGGCATATGCTTCACATCACAAAATGAAACTTTTTCAAATGGATGTGAAGAGTGTCTTTCTAAATGGTTTCATTAATGAACTTGTTTTTGTCTCACAACCTCCTGGGTTTGAAGACCCAAATTGCCCTAATCATGTGTATAGGTTGTCCAAGACACTCTATGGATTGAAGCAAGCTCCAAGAGCTTGGTATGAGAGGCTAAGGGACTTCCTACTCAAGAAGGGATTCAAGATCGGGAAAGTAGATACCACACTATTCACCAAGGTGCTAGATGGAGAGATCTTTGTTTGCCAAGTATATGTCGATGACATTATATTTAGGTCAACAAACCAAGATCATAGCAAGGAATTTGGTGCATTGATGTCCAAGGAGTTCGAGATGTCGTTGATTAGCGAGCTAACCTTCTTCCTTGGCTTCCAAGTGAAGCAATTAAGGGAGGGCACCTTCATATCTCAAGAGAAGTACACTAATGATGTGCTCAAGAAATTCAAGATGGAGGATTGCAAGCCGATCAAGACCCCAATGCCTACTAATGGGCATCTCGATCTCGATGAGGGAGGTAAACCGATAGACCAAACTCTTTACCGCTCTATGATCAGTAGTTTACTTTACCTCACCGCATCTAGGCCAGATATCATGTTTAGTGTGTGTATGTGTGCTAGGTTTCAAGCAAACCCTAAGGAGTCGCATCTAAGTGCGGTTAAAAGAATCCTTAGGTACATAAGGCACACCCCTAGCATTGGCCTTTGGTATCCCAAAGGAGCTCCCTTCCTACTTTGTGGCTATTCCGATTCGGATTATGCCGGGTGTAAGGTTGATAGGAAGAGTACCTCCGGCAGTTGCCATTTGCTAGGAAGATCACTTGTTTCTTGGTCCTCTAAGAAGCAAAATAGTATGACATTGTCTACCGCCGAGGCTGAATACATAGCCATGGGAGCAAGTTGTGCACAAATCTTATACATGACCCAAAAACTTCTTGATTACAGCGTGGTTTTAAAAGATGTTCCACTCTTGTGTGATAATGAAAGCGTCGTAAAGCTTGCAAATAACCCGGTTCAACACTCTCGCGCCAAGCACATAGATATTCGTCATCACTTTCTTAGAGATCATGTGGCTAGGAAAGATATCACACTAGTGGGAGTTTCTAGCGAAAATCAATTGGCGGATATCTTCACTAAACCACTCGATGAAGCAACCTTTTGTAGGTTGAGAAATGCGTTGAATGTGCTTGATCACTCTAACTTCACTAAAAGATGATCTTGTGTGAACCAACCTTGCATCATGTGTAATATAATCATGTTAATTTAGTAATGCACATAGGCTTGGCTAACATGTTTGGAATAACCGTTCTTGAACGTGTGAAGAAGTACAAATCATGGTTTAAACTTGCAAGCAACCTAGATTCAAATTTTTTGTAATGCATTGCATGTGCATGTGTTGTTTGCTGTTTCTTTTCGGTTAAGTTTGAGCATCCTCTGTGTTCGTCCACTTAGGGGGAGCATTCCAAGCTCAAGACACTTCTTTACCCTCTTGTGAACATATGATGTCTCCTTGATGTTTCCATTCGAATATTTTGAGCTAAACCTAAATCTAAGCCTATGGCAAACTAACTGAAAAGGAGAGTTTGAGAGACGGCTCTCATATCAAGTCCAATCTAGTGTTATTTGGATCTTATTTGGATTGGAACTTGGTTGGGAGAAAGACGCAAAAATCAGATTTGAAAAATGTACGCTCGGACGACAAATGCCTTAGCGTCCGTCGCGATCGTCCGGAGACTGAACGTTGCCTTTCCTCGGGGCGATGGATGCTCCCCAGCGTCCGTCGTGGAGCGTCCGACGCAGTCAATGCGTTAGGGCTCTTCAAACCTGTTCTGGAAGCCCGACGGACTATGCCGTCGGATGCTGTCCAGCGTCCGTCGCACATCGACGGAGCGTCTGTCGCTCCAATCCGGAGCGTCCGTCGCGAACATAAGGCTGAAATTTTTTTAAAAATCCTCGTCTTTTCTTTCTCCCTCTCGGTCGCTTTCCTCGGTTCCGTATGCCGCCGCCCACTCTCCCGTGCCCTAACCACCGCAGAGCCTGTTTCGGCCCCGTCGTTCCCTCCTCTGTGCCGCCGCTGCCACCGCCGCACCTAGAGTCGTGCCACCCCTCGCTGGCAAGCTCCTCCCAGCGCCATCACAACACCGACCGCCGCTTGCTCTCGCGCCTATGCTGCCCCTCGCACCTGCTTGCGTCACTGCTTGCAGGAGGGCTTTAACCGCCGGTGAGTCACCGGTCTGTCGCCCTGTCCTGCGCGTGCGTTTCAGCCGCCAGGGTCTGCTCTCTCCAAGGAACATAGCCTCTACCTCTGCCCCTAGGCTGTCTCGAAGGGGAGTCTTCCCTTCTGTTTGCCCCTAAGGTTGCAGATTGTGAGTAGAAGTTGACTGAGATTCCTCTCCTTCCCTTTGTGTCACTTGGTCCGAGGTATGATTGTCAGATACGATCCATTCTGTAACTATTTCATTCTTCCAATTAGACTTCTCTCACCTCTAGATATATGCTTATGGTTATATACTCTTTCTATCTATCGTACATGTGTCAGTTGGGCAGTGGCAGTTAACTCAGGGCAAAGCCCGCGAGTAAGGAATGAGGCAAAGCCTCAAAAGGGACAGTCCAGGGACGACGAGCCACACTATTGTGAGAGGTTTGTCAGTTTGTCAGTGGCAGTTGTTCTTTGACAGTGTTAGTTAGTTCAGTACATGTCAATGGCAAGAACTAAGAACGTTGGCCCCGTTCCTGGTAGTGGTGGTGACCCTCCACCTCCACCGCGTCCACCCACTGATCGGGGAAGGGGCAAGCAAAAGGTTGTTTCCAAGAAGCGCAAGAGGCCACTTATGGATCCAGACTCTGCAGCAACAGTTGCAGTGGCAGAGGCAGCAGAGATAGCGGAGCAAGGCGGACGTCACGCCGGTTTAAGGCTCTCGCCTCGCCGTGGAGCGCGTCGTGAGTCCCCTACGCGTCCAGCGACAGAGCCCGCAGAGGCTACTGAGACAGAGGAGACAGAGCAGGCTCCACAGACTGAGCAGCCAGAGGCCGTGGGCCACTCTTCGATTGGTGAGCTAATGGCCAGACGTGTCACTCGCTCACGTGGGTTTGGAGCACCACCCAGTCCTCTAGGACCTCAGTTACCAGACCCAGTGAGACATCAGGTCAGGGTTCTCACAGCCAAGCAGGTTCAGCTTCTTCGCTTCGTGGACTTTCAGTCTTGGTTCCCGGCTCAGAGGGATCCCCGTGCTGGTCGTGATTTCTACACCACTATTCACGAGGACTTCTACAGAGCGTACGTTGAGACCGATGCTCCTCTTAGGGCTCACAGAGTTTGCCCACCGGCTCATATAGAGGGTGCCGGTGGTCCAAAGATCCTTCAGCATCTACAATACATTCAGGGCTTATCAGATTTTATGGGACGATCCGGTGCTTATCAGAAGGACTGGGTCTATCAGTTGTATGCCTCGCTGTGGATCTCCCCTGACCACGAGTTCTTTCACTTCGGCTTTTAGGGCCGCGCCTTCAGAGTCACTAGAGCTCGGTTCAGAGAGCGATTCCACCTAGAGTCTTCTTCTACGAGGATTCACAGTTTGTGCTATTGGGACCAGGAGGCATATCACCGACCTCACGATGGGATAGTGCCATCTACAGACTACGTGAGGCCGTGCTTTCAGCTGCCGTTCACAGAGGGTTCGAGCCACACTCCTAGAGACCTCACTCCTCTTGCTTGGATCCTCCACGAGGTACTGAGGCATACCATTCTTCCTAGGATTGGAGCTCGGGACACTAATACCCGTCTACAGTTGTGGCTTCTCGCCCATATCATCCGGAAGGAAAAGTTTGACCTATGGGATCTGATTGTCAGCGAGCTAGAGGACATCATAGTTGTAGGGTTCAGAGGACACTGGCAGCTATAGTTTGCACATTGGATTTCCTATCTGATAGTGGCTATGACTCGGTCTGGATCACTACAAGTCACTCTTATGAGGTCAGCCACTAAGTATCCCATCTACTCGATGAGCCAGTTGGTTATTCATGGAAATCTACCTCGCCCTAGCAGAGCGTACCGACCAGGCACCAGACAGGCAGGTGTGCTACCTCAGTCGGCAGAGGACACTGACGCTACAGTTGAGCAGATCGCCCAGGCAGAGCTTGCAGATCTTGATGCTCAGATTGACACAGCTGCTGAGGCAGCCTACAGAGAGGATTTGGACTCTGATAGCTCTGATGAGAACTACAGGCCGATGCCCGAGTACGCACCGATGTCTCATGACCATGAGGCAGGAGGGTCAGGTCCAGCTCCAGCTCCAGTTTCAGGCACCTCAGAGGCCACAATTCTTATCCTCCTTACAAGGATGCAGGAGGAGCAGTCACGACAAGCATAGGAGCAAAGGCGGCAGGCTGCAGATGTTCGGAGGCTCACAGCACAACAGCTTGCGGCTCAGGCTCAGACTCAGGCCCGGCAGGATGAGTTTCAGCGCCAGTTCCTAGCTTATCAGATGCAGCAGGCTGAAATTCAGAAGACTTAGACTATGCTTCTTGAGCGTCTCCTTGGCTTTACCTCCAGACAGACTGTCACTCCACAGCTTCAGATGTCTGGGGTCTCTCAGCAGCAGCCTCCAGTGATCGTGGTCCCGACTCCAGCGTTACCGTCCGGAGGACAGCAGAGTCAGGCATCAGTCGTTCCACCCTTCCAGCCACCTACCTCTCCAGAGTGCCAGTCTCTGAGGACCCAGGTGTCCTAATGGTTGGTTTCGCCCGGTGAGCTACAGTCTGGTTTCACACCTATCCGGGGAACCACCATTGCAGAGCCCTCGTGTGACCTCTCAGCCTCCTACTTGGAGATCACAGGAGATGACTCTCCTGGAGCCTCTCAGCTAGACACACGAGCTTCAGAGGTTGAGGTGGAGCTTCCGGCGACGAGCACTTACCTTTCTTCAGTTTCCTCGTCGGAGATCGCACCAGACCAGTCCATGCAGATAGTCACCACTCCTCCAGCTGTGGTTCTGACAGATGCTATCTCAGTAGCAGTTGAGACAGTTGAGCCAGAGGTCCCAGTTCAGACACAGGAGCAGGACGAGGTAGTTACAGTGGCAGTATCTACTCCACCTCAGTCCCAGCCAGCAGAGCTTGTGGCAGCAATATCTCTAGTCACTTTGGTAGTGTCTACTCCTCCCACCGCCTCAAGTCTTCACTCGTCGGGCTCCCAGACCCGTTACTTCATAGGCAGGACCATCAGAGGAACCAGCTGAGCCTCAGGGGGAGCCAGTTGAGTCAGCAGCTTCAGAGCTTCCAGTGTCAGCTCTAGAGGTCACCCCAGCTGCGCCTACACCTGCAGAGGTCGAGGCAGATGTTGAGTCAGACAAGTCAAATCTTCAGGATTTCATCATGCTCGATCGTCAGGCTGCAGCTTCTTCGCCTTCTTCTCCAACCCCAGATGCGTAGTTGTTGGTGCTAGTTGCCAAAGGGGGAGAGAGGGTTGAGTATAGAGATAGGGGGAGGGATTTGTTTCTTTGTGTGTTTTTATATTCCCCCGTATTCATGTCATCATGTCAATCTTATTGCATTTGTGTATATGTGTGATGAATGATGCTTGTGAGATACTTGTGCTTGTGAGACATACTCTTGTTTTTCACTAATATATGGTGTGAGTTGTTTCTTGTCCTTGATATGTCTCTATGATCTAATGGTATTTGAGCTTCCGCATCTTACTCCGATATAAAGTTGAGAATATCATGAGGTACTCCGCTTAATATTCATATTCATGAGTACCATGTTTGTGATTCGGTTTGGGTGAGCAAGTTTGCTTTATTACAAATTCACTAACCCTTGCTCAACCATTCCAAGTCACCAAAATCCTAACCTTTCACTCTTATATCCATACTCGAGGAGTTATTGTCGTCAATCACCAAAAAGGGGGAGATTGAAGAATCATGGCCCTATTTGGTTTCGGCAATTAACGACAATTAGCGATTATTATGGCTAACGTGTGTTTTGCAGAGGCTATGCGTAGCTTAGCCATAGTGATCAACATGAATGGGCATGAATGGTCATCACTTATTCCTCAAGATGGATATCGTTTCAGATTTCAAAGAGACATGATGAAGTCCCTAGAATGATAGGCTAAGTGTCATAAGGTGATGAAGGGCACTTAGAAATAGATAGGGCTTCTATTTGGTCTTTGACCGTACTATCAAGAGGGGTTGAGACTAGTAGCTTGACTTAGGAAAGCTTCATGACTTAGGTGTGGTGCACACTTGACTTCCTTAGCTCTAAGCAAGCCTATGGTGACCGTAAGATAGCTAAGAACTTCTTCCGAATTCATCGTGACGAAAACCGAAGTTGAAAAAGTTTACTGAGCGTCGGACGCTGAGTCTGGAGGCGCCGGATGATGTCCGTCGCGTCGGACGATGGCGTTAGACGCTGACATCAGGTTGACGTAGCGTCCGTCGGCCGCCCAGTATGAGCCCCTGAGTTTCAGAGGGCGTCGGACGCTAGGGTAGCGTCCGTCGGTCTTCCAATGGGGCTATTTTAAGTGCAAAACTGTTGACACAAAAAGCGTCGGATCTGCGAACACCTTAGGTTTATACCCGAACTCGATATCCAAAGGTGTGCCAGTTGATTTGACTAGTTAATCAACAAGGACGATAACTAGAACAACGATTAACGAGATGACAGCGATACGCCCGGACGTCAAGGCTCAGATTGCTCAAAAAGCGAAACTCGCGAGGTAGACGGAGATCTTGTAGATACAACCCGTCGAGATCGTAAGAACTTGTAGATAAACTATAACTAATGCAAAAAAATAGATGCTGAAAAGTAAGACAAAAATAATAGATTAGTTTGATTGTATTGAATATCTTCTCATACGAGCCCTAGGTACATATTTATACTCCAGTAGGAGGAGTTGTACACAGACACGACTCATACCTAAACAAAACTCTTACTTTTAAGGAAATAAATGACTCGCGCAAGAGTCAGACTCAAACTATAATAATAATACTAATATTAAAATCACTAGTTTCCTTATCCGCTTCCCTTACGATGAAACTTTCCATCGGCAGACTTCTTCAATCTGCAATGTCCTTCTATTGCCATCGGCAACTTTCCCGCTGATTTCAGCCATGTCAACTTGTATCCATCGATAATACTCTCAATCGGCAAAATTCTCATTTCTCTATTAGCAGCACCTCCTTGATCAACAAAACATATCTTCTTTCCTCCTTAACGCTTCTTCCATCACATCCACCATCGGCAGATTTTCCTGCTTCCATTGGCAATGAACCCGATAGCCCCTTGATGCCGATGAGGAACAATTTTTACCTCTTTACCGATCAATACACTTGGTTTAATATTGACCCGTACAAAAAACAGCGTCAACACATGCCCCCCAATTTCGGAGCATAAAATATCTTATGCGCCGAAATTTGCTCTTTCCCTCCAAAACGCTTATGCTATCATCTTGATTACCGCGCGTGAAAACTCCCACACCTGTAGCACAAACTCTTCAATCATCGCACAAATTCACGCGATATCCTTCCTTATCTCTGCTCAGTAAGAAGAAAACTCGAAAATACCCTTTAACCTAAGCCTATAAAGACCGTCATCCGTCTTCTTTTTTACCCTGAGCTCACATTTTCACCTTCATCTCCAACATCGTCCAAAGAGCACTTTTCTAGCGGCGGTTCTCCTTCTTTCAGAGGAAACGCGATCTCCGTAAGAACTCTGCTTCAATGGCGATCAACTTCACCGCTCCCACGGTAATCTTTCCTCTTTCCCTATCGTATATACTACAATTTCATCTCCTCGCATTGCTCCTCAATTCCTTCTCCCTCTTTCTTTTTGTTTTCTGGATCTAGGAGATGCGCAACAAAATAGTGATCCCTACCAATCAAGAACACCTTTGCTGCTTAGGCCCAATGGGGAATACCAATCCAACCAATCTGATCAATGCAGAGACCAACCGTATCCCTTTCAGATCTGAGCATTTTGATTTAGGGTTGTGGACTGATACCTTCCGCTCTTGGCCCAAACCCACTAAAGGGTGGAAAAACTAGTACCTCGGGATAGCTAGATCACAACAACTATACTGGTCAGAACGCAACGTCAACCAATGCATCAGATTGTCCATTGCTGATATGGCCAAGAATGAGAACATGATGATCGCTACCTCTTACTTCTGGTCAGATACAATGAACGCATTCCTATTCAGACATGGACCAGCCACCCCACACTTGTCGATGTACACATGCTTACCGGCCTCGACGTCTCCTCTGCCGATCTTGCCACTCTCTTCCGTAGGAAGTCCGAACGTCGGGTAAGCACCCGTAACATCGGCGGTTAGACTGGATACATCCAAGAGTATCAGAAGACCGGATTAGTAGGCCAAAGGGAGCATGCCACCTTCCTCAACATGTGGTTGGAAAAGTTTGTCTTCTATGGCAGAACAGTCGGACCCACCAACATGTATCTTCCAGCAGCAGAGCTTCTGACCAATGGAGGATTTCCTCTTGGCCGATACCTCCTCGGATTAGTTTATCGTTTCATGCACCAAGTATCGGAAAAGTTACTACTAGGCGAGCCCATCGGTAATCTTGGAGGTCCTTGGTGGCTCATCAACTTGTGGTTGAACGCCCATATGCACAAATGTCTTCAATTTAACCTGTTCAGCCAACAATTCCCAAGAGACATATCTGAAGACTATGTCTTCGATGATGATGAATCGGCAACCCGCTCCCCACTCAACTTTGGGGAAGCCATGATAGTGCTACCAGGAACCGATGTCAATGTCGATCAATTCGGCATGTTCTTTCAGAGGCTCTACTATGGAATCCCTGCCATAGAACGAGTCTGGTGGCCTTATGTCGATGAAGACAACCGATTCCCACTCTTCTTCAACCTTACCAATGGAAATATACTTCACAACGAGGTTATCATGAAGGCTACCCTCGTTCCCCGGGCTATTCCGGTGAACGTCGTTGGGACCGGGAAGAACTCTCATCCATCATAGCGGCAAGACAGCTAGCATTTGGTCAACTGCCGATCAAACTCAGCTATGTTAATGTGATAAAGCCAAGAGAGGTCATTTCTGATGCGATGGATTGGAATAAAACTATCACCCTTTCCCCTCATGCCGATGTAGCCAACATCGACTTGTCTTCTTGGGCGCCGACATCTTTCATTACCGAATCATACAAGTCTTGGTGGCAAGAATGGAAGGACCAACTATTTGCTCCACCATCACACTACTATTGGCATTTGATTGATGTTGATCATGTCATCCCCGACAACGCGGTAAGTTTATTTCCGATACCACTACTTTGTTAACCTTCAAACGTACTGATAACTAACCCTCTGTCAACAGGTTAATGATCCGATCCCTAATAAAAGCAAGAGCGGCAAATACTTCAACCTGCGACCGATGAACCCCATATCAATAATTGGCAGCAAGGCCCCTTCATTGTCTGCTCTCATGCATCGCAGGGCAGTTCCTAAGATCACCATCAGGTCCAGGCCATTGCTAACCGATGATGATGATGTTGCTGCCACCACCTTGGCGCAAGCTTTCGTGGTAATATCTTTACTCACTTATATCGATTGCAAATTTTCATTAGTAATGTTCATTTTATTTTCAATTTACCAACTATCTTCTTTTGTAGTCAACAAGCTCATCGGCAACCATTCCAAATGTACAAGCTAGCCAACTTGTCGATGCCCCCAAAGCGCAAGGGTTGAAGCGCCAAGGCTCTTCAAGTGCTGCTCCCAAACCGAAATGTAAGAAGCCATCAGCTCTTGCTGCATCCATTCAAGTTCCTGTCGATACGCCAACACCGGAACCAGCATCGACACCTATCCTTGAACAGCCACAGGATGAGATTTCTGACCAAGGGACAACACCATCGCCACAAGAGATGGCCGCACCACCGGACATAGAACCGGCATCGACACCAGTATCATTACCGGATGAAACCCCCGACCAAGAAACGGTACCGTCGCCACAGGGGTTAGCTACAACAACGGAAGCGACATCAGCCTCGACATCAGCTCCAGCACCAGTCGTCCCTCCTACCGAGGCAAGTCTATCGGCAATTGTTGCCGATACGATAGCATCAGCTACTCTGTCAAGCCAAAGGCGAGAAATCGCTCTAAAACAGGTAAACGGAAAACATTCATCATAAACCCGCCAGACACAAGCTTCTAACTGACAAATTTTAATTCTCCATTTCTTCAGGCCCAAGACTCTCCCAACAGCCTATTCTCTTTCATCATCAACATGTCGGACGATGATGAGGAAGAAAGCTCAGCTCTACCATCATATGCTATATCAGCAGGAGTAAAATCCAAACTTGAAGCATTATCATCCTTACTATAGCAAAGTACATCTGAACTAGTCCAAGACTCAAACGCAGTAAGGATAGCCTTCAAGGAAATTCAAGGCCAGATACCTGTCGATACCGAAGAAATACTCTTCCAAGCAGCGTTCCTTGAGAGTCATCAACTCCAATATCAACGAGCCTCACGCCGCATTGCCGATAGAGCTGCTCAATCAAAACTTGAAGAGGAGATTCTTCAATTCAAGCAAACTGCCGATGAAAAGCACAAAGACATCAGCCGCCTAGAAGCTTCCAGCATAGAGCTCGAACAAGAGATCATTCGTCTATCGGCACAAAAGAAGAACTGCTGGCAGAACTGAAGAAAGTTGATGAAGCCTTAAATGTGGCTAACCAAAAGAAGACTCAACTCCTCGACGCGGTCAAAGCCTTGCAACAAGAAAGAGATGCCGACGCTCGGCAGGCCATCCTATTGAAGAGAAAGATCAAGCCAATTGAGGGAACTGTCGATGACGACGCTAGAGAGATAGAGGAAGCAAACCAAATTCGTCTACGTGCGATCTCATCAATTCAATCTCTGTTGTAATTTGCCGTGTCGGCAATAGTGACCTTGACAACTGATTTTGCTTGTAATATAACATCAATACGCTTTCCGCCGATGTTCTGCATGACCTTTCTTCCATCGGCATTTATACTTGTATTGCCTTACGCATCTACCCAGATACTGGGATAATATTTCTTTAAATATTTACCGTTGATTGCTCTGGGAAACGCAGCCCCTTCGAGGGTTTCCAAAATATAAGCATTGCCAGGAGCAGACTGCTTTATCCTAAAAGGACCCTCCCAATTAGGAGACCATTTTCCAAACTTTGAACTCTTAGTCCCAATCGGTAAAATCAATTTTCATACCAGATCACCATAAGAAAACTCTTTCACCTTTACCTTCTTGTTATACCATCTGGCAACCCTTTTCTTGTTCTCCTCGATATTGATTAGAGCTCTTAGCCGATGACCTGCCAGGTCTTCTAACTCATCCTTCATAAGGATATCATATTCATCGGCTGTTAGCTGATCTTAGGAGAACAATCGCCTAGAACCAGTTTTAATTTCCCAAGGCAGGACAACATCGTGTCCATAAACTAATTGGTACGGCGAAACCTTAGTGGCACCATGACATGCCATCCGATACGACCACAACACTTCACTTAATACTATATGTCACCTTCTAGGGTTTTCTTCAATTTTGCGCTTGATAAGTTTAATTACTCCCTTATTGGTTGCCTCGGCCTGACCATTAGCTTGAGCATAATAAGGAGACGAATTCAAAACCTTAAACCCCATACTGGCAGCAAATTCATCAAACTCTCCCGATGTGAACATAGTTCCTTGATCGGTTGTAATAGTTTGGGGAATACCAAATTGGTAGACAATATGTTCTTTCACAAAATCTATCATGTTTGCCAATGTAACCTTCTTCAACGGGATAGCTTCAACCCACTTCGTGAAATAATCAGTAGCAACAAGTATGAATTTATGTCCTTTACTTGACGGTGGATAAATTTGACCGATGAGATCGATGGCTCATCCTGTAAACGGCCAAGGCTTGATTATAGGGTTCATTGCCGACGCAGGTGCTCTCTGAACATTACCAAATTTCTGACAATCTTGACACCCTTTGAAATACTCAAAACAATCTTCAAGAATAGTCGGTCAGTAATATCCATTCCGCCTGATCATCCACTTCATTTTGAATGTCGATTGATGTGCTCCACACACCCCTTCATGAATCTCACCCATCAACCTCTTCAATTCCTCTCTATTAAGGCATCTGAGTAAAACCCCATCAAGTGTACGATAATACAATTCATCATCAAGGAGCACATACTTAGTAGCCTGAAACCTCAACCGTCTCTCAACTTTCCTAGACAGATCTCTTAAGTAATTGGCAATCTCTTTTCTCCAGTCATCGGCAACCATTACCGATGTCATTACTTCTTAAATCGGCTGATACCCCGAAGCATGTTGCGCCAACCAATTGGCCTCTTCATTATGCAACCTGGGAATATGCTCAAGACGATACTCTTTAAATTCCTTTAATAACTGCAAACAGTTCCCATGATATGCAATTAAAATATCACTCCGGCATTCATACGTCCCAATCAATTGATTGATTATTAACATAGAATCACCAAAAATCTCTACGGCATCGGCACGCACTTCCCTGAGCAACTCCAATCCCTTCAGTAAATCCTGGTACTCAGCCTGATTATTCGTCGAAGTGGCAACAATCGGAAATGAGATTTCATACCTTTTCCCCCAGGGTGAGACCAAGATAACGCCGATACCTGCCCCCTCCTTACACGTGGAACCGTCAAAGAACAAAGTCCAGGGAGCAATCTCTATGGAATTTACCATACCACAATGCTGAGTAACGAAATCAGCCATCACCTGCCCTTTAACTGCCTTAGTTGATTCATACCTTAGATCAAACTCTGACAGCGCCAAAATCCACTTGCCGATTCTTCCGCTCAATATCGACATTGACAGCATATACTTGACCACATCATCATTGCATATGACAGTACACTCGGCCGATAACAAATAATGCTTTAACTTGGTACAAGAGAAGTATAGACACAAACATAATTTCTCAACGGCCGAATATCTGGTTTCAGCATCTACCAACCTTCTACTCAAATAATAAATCACATGTTCTTTTCCTTCAAATTCTTGAATCAAGGCTGACCCGATAACACCGTCACTGGAAGACAAATACAATCTGAAGGGTTTCCCATGTCTAGGTGGGATCAAAACCGGAGGATCCACCAGATACCTCTTAATTTCTTCCAAAGTCGATTGCTGCTTTTCTCCCCACACAAATTCCTGATCGGCCTTCAGTTTCAGCAATGGGCTAAAAGACTTAATCTTCCCAGACAGATTAGATATAAATCTTCTAATAAAATTAATCTTGCCGATCAAAGATTGCAGCTCAGTCTTGTTCGTGGGAGCAACTACTTTGTTAATTGCATCAATAGATTTTCTGCCGATCTCTATGCCCCTTTGATGCACCATGAACCCTAAGAACTGACCTGCCGATACGCCAAACGCGCACTTATTTGGATTCATCTTTAGCCCATGCTCCCTTGTGCACTCCAAAATCTTCCGCATATCGGCAAGATGCTCTTCAAAATCTCTGGACTTAACCACCACATCGTCGATATAGATCTCGACCAATGTACCGATGTACTTATGAAAAATAAAATTCATCGCTCTTTGATAAGTAGCACCGGCGTTCTTCAACCCAAAAGTCATTACGATCCACTCAAACAAACCGACGTGACCTGGACACCTAAAAGCAGTTTTGGATATATCTTCTTCAGCCATGAATATTTGATTATATCCAGCATTACCATCCATAAAACTGATAATCTTATGTCCAACAGAAGCATCAACTAGTAGATCGGCAACAGGAATTGGATAGCCATCCATTGACGTAGCTTTATTGAGATTCCTAAAATCAATACAAACATGAAGTTTTCCATTCTTCTTATACACAGGAACCACATTAGAAATCCATTCGGCATATCGGCATTGCCGAATAAATCCAGCTTCGATTAACTTTGTAATCTTAGCTTTAATATCGGGTAGTACAGTGGGGTTACACCAGCGCGCTGGTTGCCGATGTGGTTAAAAACCCGACTTAATAGGCAACCGATGTTCAACTATCGATCGGTCTAGACCAGGGATCTCTGTATAATCCCAAGCAAAACAATCTTTATATTCTTTTAACAAATCAGTCAATTGTTGCTTACATTGAGAATCCAACTTAGCACTAATAAAAGTTGGTCTAGGCTTGCTACCATCGCCGATGTCTATTTCTAGCAAACCATCGGCTGACGTGAACCCCTGTCCAAGTTTCCCATCACCGGCGAACTGATCCATTAAATCTCTTCTTCAGAACCGACTGCTTGGATCGGTGTAATCCGGTAATCGTTCACCTTGAGGAATTCTGTATCCCAAGCTTCACCAGATATGCACTTGGTCTGCTCATAGGTCTCTGATTCCGCCGATGCAACAATTGACGGGACTTCACTCCGGACGACTTCAATTCTGTCTCCAACCCATTGCATAAGGCTTTGGTGCATCGTAGAAGGGATGCAGCAGTTAGCGTGAATCCAATCCCTTCCTAGAAGCAAATTGTAGGTCCCTTTGCCGCTGATCACAAAAAATGTCACCGGCAAAGTTTTACTGTAGATAGTCAACTCGACACATATGGCCCCCATAGCTGGCGACACATTGCCCTCAAAATCTTTTAGCTTCATATCCATCTTGACTAAGTCTTGGTCACCTTTCCCAAGCTTTCTGAACATGACATACGGCATTATATTAATCGATGCTCCACCATCGACTAGCATCTTTGACACCGGTTGCCCGTCAACTTTGCCCTTGACAAACAAGGCTCTTAGATGTTATCTTTCATCATCGGCAGGTTTCTCAAAGATAGTCACCATTGGATCCAGCACTAACTGACCCATATTAGCAGCTTCTTCCTCAGTATCAGTAGGTGCCATAAATTCCATCGGCAACAAAACAACCATGTTGACTTCTGCCGATGGACTCCTCCCCTGGTGTTTTGGCCTCCACTCCCAAACTGGAGATCCTCCCTTCGAAGGGTTTTCACCATAATGCAGATCATTCTGGCATTCACGCTGGATCCTCCTTCTCTGAGTCTTCGTCAGGCCCTTAGAACACCTTGAGGAAGCTTAGTTTTCCAAACAGGTTGGTACTGTTTCTCACTGTGTTGGCTTGTGTTACCCCTTATGTTTGGATCTCTAGAGAATATCTCTTCATCGGGCACCCTTGCATTAGCCCTCTCTTCGATCTCCTCTTGACGGATGCGCTTGCCAAGCCTATCATGTACACTGAGTTTCCCCCCCAGCCGATCATGTACTGATTCTTTTCCTTTGATCGGCCAAGCATAGCTTGATCCCTGACCTTCAAAACGAGACTTCTTCTCCGACCGATCAGCAGGATAGTACCCGTTGCATTCAGGACAATTATCGATAGTGGGCAGCTGATACCTTCTTCCCAACAATGGACGAAGAAGGGGCATTTCCAATGATCTTTATGTCGATACCACTCTTGGCGTCTTTCTTCTTTCTGCTGCCGATGTTGCTCTTCTCGCGAATGCTCGTATTCCTGTCGTGGCCTCCTATGCGTGATTACAACACCATACGACGAACGTCCCTGAGGCCTCCTGGAACCACTACTTTCATCAGCAATTCTTTTACTCTCTCTTTCATCGGTAAGCTTCTTTCCCTTTACATCCTACATAGCTATTTGATGTTCGGGATCCACCGATGAATTCTTCTTGGCCACTTCCGACGTCAGTACTTTGACTTTCCCACTAGTTTCCACCATATTAGTTGGAAATGGATGTTGGTCAATCTTCATCGTCCTCTGAGCTTTAGAGTTTTCAAACTTGATTCACCCAGATTCGATTTCTGACTGCAACTGCTGCCTAAAAACTTTGTAATCATTGGTATTGTGTGAGGTTGCATCATGCCATTTATAGTACCTCATCCTTCTAAGCTCTTCAACCGATGGAATTACTTGATTAGGCACCAGCTTAATCCGCCCTTCTTGAAGCAACAGATCAAATATTCTATCGGCTTTAGCAGTATCGAAAGTAAACCTTTCAGCCTCCTTCTGACCAAACGGACAGGATATCGGCTTCTTATCCTTCACTCATTCAGCAACGCCGATATATGTCCCTTCATCTGACTCAGACTCCTCTTCCTGTTCGATGAAGGACACCTTCTTGTTCCAAGTCTTCCTAGGTTCGAAGGCTTTGATTATCTGATCGGCAACTCTCTGTACGAGATGGCTCAGACTCTCAAACTCTTGAGATGTGTACTTGTCCCTAATGTGTGGTAGCAACCCCTAGAAGGCTAGATCTGCCAATTGCCGATCATCCAGCACTAAGCTGTAGCATTTGTTCTTTACATCCTGAAGCCTTTGGACGAAGATTTCTACCGATTCGTCATTGCGTTGTTTAAGCTTGACCAAATCGGTAATTCTCTTCTCATGAACGTTAGAGAAGAAGTATTGGTGAAACTACTTCTCTAGGTCGGCCCAAGTAATCAGAGAATTTGGAGGAAGTGAGATGAACCACGTAAACGCCGATCCAGACAAAGATGACAAGAACAATCTCACCCTTAGCTCATCTCTGCTAGCTGCCTCTCCACATTGGATAATAAAGCGGTTGATGTGCTCCATCGTCGATGTGTCATCTTGGCCAGAAAACTTTGTGAAATCCGGCACCTTGTACCGATTTGGGAGAGGAATCAGGTCGTAGGCCTGAGGGTATGGTGTTCGATAAGAGTACGTATTAACCTTCGGCTTGATACCAAATTGTTCTTTCATCACTTTGGCTATTTTGTCGACCCAGTACGTATCCTGATCCTGCCGATGAATCGGTTGAATGTTAACTGGCTGGGCTGGCGGGTACATTCCTTCTGGCCTTTGCGGCAGATAAGCTGATCCAATTGGCATAGGTGCAGCACCACCTTGCTGAATATTAGACACCGGTTGATTTGCCAATGTATAACCTTGGACGCTCACTGGGGCATATTGCGGCATGATATTCATCGGTCGATATACCGATGTTTCATTCTGAGAGTTTGCTGGGTAATGGTACCGTTGTGCTCCTGCTACTTGGTATCCAGGTTGTACCACCTGTTGTTGAACTGGACTGGTCCACGCAGGATTATAAGTCATCGGTATATGATTTGTCGATAATTGATGGTTACCCGGTGCCTGCTGCTCCTGCACCCTGAAACAATCGACAAACTGGCTCCCTTGGTGTACTGATACCCCAGTTTGATGATTCGTCATCATCATGGGATGGTTTGCCATTACCAAATCTTGTTGCATCGGCAAAGCATTTGTCGATGGTTGCCCGTAAGGCATCTTGGATACCACCATTTGAAGATTCTCTGGTGGCAACTGCACGTTTGGAGAAGACGTGGCATAATGCATCACCGGACTCATCGGATGTGCTGAACCAAACAGGGTCATAGTGTGATCTACATTAATCGAAGCAAGTGATACAGAGCATGTAGTATATCTATTTTTTATCTTTTGTTTTATACATGTACGATCCTACGCATCGGAGTACATGCAGTGTGGTAGTCTATATAAATTATAGCAATAAAAAGCATGTAGTCTTTCTATCAGGCCAATATAGTTTTATATTAAACTATTAGAGACATTTTTTTAATCTTTTTTAGTTTTTATTTCCCAAAAACTTTTATTATTTTTAAGTTTTAAATTTATTTAAGCTTTTTTATTCTCTTCTTTTTCTCATTTATTTTTTATCTTTAGTTTTATACAAGCAACGATCACACACTATAAAGTAGTGTAGTGTGGTGGTTCATATCAATCATGACAATAAAGATTTTGTAATATTTCTATCAAGCTCGTACATCTTTATATTGGAATGTTATTAGACCATAACAACAGTTTTGAATACTTATCCATACTATTGTACATATATTGTTTAAGTATATAAAAAAACTAACTCTTTTTACCGCTTGTATACATATTTCAGTGTACATCCAACGATGCACAACATATGAGAGCATATATTCTCAAAAGCCAAATTTTAACTTTGCTTATGAAATTAAAGTGGTCAGGTTCAAACTTGATAGCTTTGCCCTGCTGAGGTGGCAACACCCCATCCCACCAGAATATTCAATTCATGTAATAATTCACAATGTACTGACACGTGTGCTAGGCAGGGCTCCAGGTTCTCCTAAAAACATTTTGGACCAAGATTTTCTAAAAAAAACACACTTTTAATGATGAATAATCAGAATCGATTCGTGAAATTATTTGTCCAATAGATCTCCGGATTCTGATTCATAAGAAATGTTTTTTAAAATATCTATAGCTACATATATGCTTAAAATTCTAAGCATTTTTGTGGACGGTGAACAACTTAATTAAATACTACTCATTTTAACTTGTTGCACTAGACAAGATTAACTGAAAAAGGAACAAAGAAAACTAGAAATAAAGTAATGAGATGAGGATCTGTGCGAAACCAGCCTCCTCGCGTTTCTGTGTGGAATCAAGTGAAACGTTTCTCTCGGTTCTCAATCATATAATACTTTGACTTCGCTGCACACGCATTATGGGAGCAAGTTTGGTTCCATCCCATTACGCACGCTGACGTGCCACCTGTAACAAAAAAAAAATCATGAACTGGTGGATGCCGTGACGCCGCCAAGCCAATCAAAGTACTCACGCCATCCATGCGTCGCCAAATTAAACCTGCAAACCCTGCGAATGCAATAACAAGTTCCTGTATATATTTTGCATATATATTATGTAGGTCTCAGCATTTATTTATTTATAAGCTGCCGATAGCATACACATATGTTCCATCCAATTAATTCATTCAATTCAGATGTGTGTAGCTGCTTTCCGCAATGATGTACTCTAAATAGCATCATTCATCAGTGGCATCAGCAAACCATTAAAAATACAACCAATCATAGTTTGCAGCACTCAAGAATTAAAACCATGAATTTGGAATAATCATATATCTAGTAATATTGTTTTATAAAAGATATAGGGTACTTAAAATTAAATTACTATATTAGTATAACGTTTGGGACAAATGTAAAATTTAGATTGTATTCCCTCGTAATGGTAATGGTGGATAATTCAGATGTAAAAGGAGTTACTTTATGTATTTTTATAACCGCTGAGGCATTTTTTTCATAAAATAGAATATAGCTAGTGGCTACTTTTGATGATGATATTTTCATCATCAAAAGTAGCCACTAGCTATATTCTATTTTATGAAATTAAAAGACTGGTGTTTTTTTTACTGTCGTGAGACTTTTTAAGAATTTATCTTTTTCTAGCACATGTTGTGAGGATTATCATGGAGTATCTAATCACTAATAGTGATATTAACATGGAGTCTCTTTGAAGCCTCTAATTAGTAATAATAGTAGGATAAGATTGAAGCTCAGAAGAAGAAAAAACATAGCTTCAGCAAGGTTCATTATAAATAAATAAATAAAAGAGTTTCTGCTCTAGAATTGCAGAATTCACAAAAAATGTTGTAACATGGATGACCTAGAAAAAAATCATAATGAGGTAGGGTGAATAAATGCAATCCTCATTATTAGGAGGTGGAGAGGTGCACCAAATATTCATCATGTAGAATATTTTAGGTGCGAGTGAGAGAGATCGAGGATGGGCCACATGGCTGAAATAATCCAAGAAAGCGACCAAACAATCATGCAAATTTCATCTCCATCGATCGGTCGACGCTCATCATTAATTTTATTATTTTCAACATTCGCTGGGAGCTTCCATCGTGTCTTCGTCATCTACTTAATTATTCTAGCTTGTCACGTCTCTAAAACATATATCTCTAAAATAAATCAGTTTACCTTTGACTTTTAGATGTCATGTTTAATTATTTGTATTATTCAGTTTTTTTACAAATAATAAAATAAAACCGTTATTATTAAAGTTTGCATATCTCTAATGATAAAATAAATCATATTTATATAAAAATATTTGAATAAGGCGACCGTTCAAATAGGATGGAGGGAGTATCATAGAACATATATATTGTTCTAGATGGCATGTTGCAAATGCAACGGTACATAGATCGATAGGCGATGTGAGATTGATATAGTGCATGCATGATAGTTTAGTTTGCCACCTACAGTACATATATTAAATTAAGCAGATGAATTAGCCCATAAAATAGCTAGGGAAGTTTTAGTAAAGAAAAGCGCTCTCATGTGTAGGTAGATGATCCTCAGTCGTGTATCCTTCAACTACTTGTAAATAATGTTCTATCTCGGTGACATTGGCGGATCCAAATTAGGGGGGGGGGGGGGGGGGGGGGGCTACAGCTCCTGCATCAATGAAAATAAAGAGATATTGATGAAGAAAACAAGAGGAGAAAAGAAAGAAAATAGAGAGATCCGACGAAGAAGAAGATATCAATCCCCTTCAATTTTATACTGCATCCATCGCTGCTCGGTAAATCAATAAAGCTTGCTGAAAGTTTCAAAAAGAAAAAAGCACGTGATAATGATATGATGACTTTGGAGTACGTATCTGATCTTCTCTGAGTATTACGCGCACGTTAACGTTATCACTAGTACGTATTCCTTGTTAATAATAAGTCGACGTGGCCGTTCCTTCCAATAGGGGGGCAACTTGTCCACGTACGTACTCATGCAGCAAAGCTAGCGTGTGCTTCAACGAAACAAGCAGCACCAGGCCAATGCTCCGATGACTGATGAAATTCCCTGTCAGTGTCACACCACACCTCGTCAGCTGCCCTCGTCCTCCAGCCCACCAGTGAACATGTACAACCGGCAGTCATTCCATTGGGCCGGCCCGTTGTTCTCTCTGACTCGCTGGCCCATTGGATCGTGTGTGTCTTTGCCTACCTTCTGGGCTATCGATCCAAATATGTATATCGACCCATTCGGAATGATGAAAAAGTTCTTTTCATCGTGAGCTACGGGATCTAGATAGATCCTTCAGTTTATTTCTTCCTCCAACTCCAAAATCAGTCAAATCGTCTCTCTCAGCACTCTAAACTACCTATATGGTTCACTTAGACGTGGGCCTCAACATGTTTTCGTCGTTATTTTAATTAGACATATATAAACAACTAAATAAGTTTTTTATACTATGAAAATATCACTAACCTTGTAAAAAAATTATATAAAAAATCTAGATATAGGTTGTGATACGTTAAGCCTTATAAATCATGAACATATATCTACAAGCTTTAATAAAATATTTATAAACCATGAAAATATATCTAAAGCATTAAAAAAATAGATTTAGCTCTTGAAAAATGGAAAAATATCCATAAAAGCACATGGTGCTAATAAATGCCCACATATGATTGCACCTTGTGTTTTTTTTATTATGGAATGTCTTTAAAAACAATTGATTAGATAGGGTGTATATATAAGGGACTTTTACATGTATGCCATTAAAAAAGTTAGTAATTGCATACAAGCCATTGAAAAAATGATTTCTCATAGTTGTCACTGCTCTGAACTCTTTTACCCTCCATGTCACTACCGTCAGATTTGTCTCTAACGATGCTAAATTGCAGTTGTAAAAAGTCAAAAATACCCTTACATCTAAATATGTCATTTAATTTTTTTAGCATCTTAACGAATTCAAATGAAAAAACTCATAAATTAATTATTTTTTAGCATCTTAATGATGTTGGTTCACAAATCCAGCACATATTCTAAACATGTACTAAATTGTGGAGCACTAAACATGTACTGTACTCATCATATTCTAACTCATATACTCACGGATCATAAGTGTGAGTCACTAATGAAAAAATAAATCAAGTAAAATTTTAAAGTAGAATTTACCATATAATGTCTTTAATATTAAGCATAGATATTCTATCTGTTCTAAAATAAGTGTTATTTTCACTTTTTTAAAAAAAAAAATAGAACATTTTAAGCTTTGATCAAACATATACAAGAAAAATAAATCTCAAATACATACGAGTGTTACATATCATCGTCGTAGGAGAGGGCAGTTCCTCTGCTGCACCCTGATAGCTAAGTTTTGGTGAGACTTTAAGAGCATCTCCAAAAGACTAGCTAAATTGTTTTCTAAAATTAAATTTGGCTATTGTTAAAGAAAAAAACGTCTTCAACAGGTTCTATAAATGAGTCTTCAAATTTAGAATTTCTCCATCCCACCTCATTCGCTCTCTATTTTTGGATAGTCTACCTCACTAGCTATCTATCTTTCGGTTTTACAGAGTCTGTTGGAGTACTCTAATATTATCTATTTTAGAGAGTAACAAAATCAGTAAATTTAGATAGTCTGTTTAGCTAATCTCTTGGAGATGCTCTAAGCATCCCAAGCCATTGGCAGTTGGCACTTGGCACCCGCGAGAATCCATGGATCACCGGTAATAGTTTAAAGAAGTATTGATATTGTGGTACATAATTAATATCTATCATGTATTAGCTAGATAAAATATTTGAATGTATTTTTATGATAAATTTATTTATCTAATATTCCTATAAATTTAGTTAAATATAATCTAATTAAAGCTCAGAAAGATTAACAGGCACAAAGTACGCGGAGCGAGTAGAAATTAAGCGACGAGGCGACGTGACACCCTCTCCCCTGTGCCACCGACAGCCACTAGACTAGTCGATCCTTCACTAACGCCGTGCCCTCCGCTTGGTTTGTTGTCACGTCTCTGTCGTGTCGTGGGTGGGAATGGGCAATGCGCATGGCCGCCCCGGCGCCATGGGTGCAGACTTCATGCAGTGCATAGCTAGCATTTCTGCCTGCCCGGTCGTTTCTGTTAGATCGACGTCGCCCTCCGCCCCACTCCAATTAAATCATCGGCCATACCGCCGATAGACACATCGATCAATAATATGTCACGAAAATATATATATATATATATATATATCATGAGATAGAAATAGGGCTTAAACCGTTGAGAACACCCTTACAACACATTATCACTTTGCTTCAAAAGTATAAGGTCATGTTTGGTTTTCATAAGTCAAGTGAATTATTAAGTCTGGTGTCTTAAAACCAGTGTGACTTATAAGTCATGTCTGTTTGGTTTTCAATGATTTGATTTATAAGTCATACATGATATTAGAGTATGACCCTCAGGCAAAAAAAGGTGTGACCTTATGTGAAAAGGGGTGACTTATAAGTTTTAATAAGCAGAGGTGGAACAATTTATTACTTATAAGTTGGACCGAATGACTTATAAGATATGAGTGTTTGATAAAATAAGTTATTTTTTTTACTTTTGGACTTATAAGTAGGTGACTTATTTGGAATCAAACAAAACAATATTAAAAGGTAGAGTCACCTAGATCCATTAACTTTGAAAGTGTGGTTTTATATTATTATAAACATTATAAAGTGATTCGCTAGAGATCTATATATCCTTTTGTTTGATATTTAGATTCGACATGGCGTAGGTCATTTAGCGGCTGGCCGGCGTGCGTTTCCATTTTTTTTTAAAATGCTTTTGGGGTCCTTTTTTTCTTCTCGGTTCCTTACCAGGAGAGGAAGGGAGAGGAAGCGGATCATCGGACGTCGAGTCATGGCCGGCGCATGGCAAGGGTGAATTACTACCACACAAAATGATATTTTTTTATTAAACACATTCAAAATCAGTTTCTAGGGTCGTTTGTCCATATGTAGAAGGGAGCCGAACCTCGTGCATGAAGACAAAGCAACCCAAGAAAATAACTCTAAGGCTTGTTTGGAATGGAGGATAGGTAAAGGAGTTTCACGGGAACACAATTCCTTTATCTTATTGATGCCATGCAGCGTTTGGATCAAAGAATTGACCTCTACCGTTCCAAAGAAAAGTTTTCCTTTCAGCAGAAAAATGGAGGAACCAAAAGTTAAAAGTTTTCACAAAGTGCGAGATACAAGCAAAGGAAGCTGATGGGAGCACTAACAAAACTTGTTGCCTTCCCCGTGATTAATAAGCACGGAAAAGGCAAAGCATGTGAGTTGTAGGTGGGGCCATGTTCTTTTTGTCCACCTCTTTCGCGTTATGGATTCCTGTGTTCCAAACATTTTTTTCTAGCTATTTCTTGTATTTTTTTTCTTTCTCTATTTTACTGCTATACACGTATCTTATTGCTGCAATTTTTCTCTTTTCTTTGTTTTGCAATCCTTCCTTCTAAACATACCCTCAATCATCTGGGTGCTACTACGGCGGCGGCCAGCAACAAGGAAGGAGCTAGGGGGTGGGTTGGAATGCCCACAGAACACAAGGAAGAGGGGACCGGTATTACAGGCAGCATAGACATGCCAACTATGGTTTATTCTCCATGCCATGTCTTTTTTATGTATACTACTAAAAAGATATATAGTATATTCTCCACAAAGATAAAAGTTGAGAGAGAAGTCGATCGAATCATATATGATACGTATATTCATCCATATCCCTATGTATGACCACATGGACCAGACTCCTCCGTCCTGTCTTTTGTGACCTTCGCTTTGCTTTGTTTTACTCTGCTCGCTGGACTACATGATAAGCGTATACGTATAGAAAATACGTCTATAGACAGAAAGTTAGCGTACCATGAGATTTTGCAGCCGTGACAGACTACCGAGATATCCACCCTAAGTATCGGCAAAACCAGCTCACACAGTCACAACGTATAGACATGAAGGCATGAACTAGATGAACTGAGGTTTGGTGTTCTACACCCCCTCAAAATTCGAAAGAACCAAGATTGCAAAGCACTCATGCTTTACTAAAGATTCCAAATATTATATTATACTTTTTCTGTTCTAAATTATAATTCACTTTAATTTTTTTAGTTCATTAGTTTTTTATGTTCATTCCATTCTAAAAATTATGTCTTAGATTCATAGGAAATGAATGTATCAAAAAAATTAAAACGATTTACGATTTAGAATGGAGTGAGCACCATCCGTCCAGCCGAAAAGATGGCAAATAAAGAAGGTCCATGCATGCAGAGAGGCGTCGGTCAGCAATCATATTGCTCGGATATGCATATGCTGCTATACTACTACTATGGGTGGTCCAAAGACAATAATCAAAGAAAGAAAGAATATGCATTGCACCTTCCCTGCAAAGCTTTATTCTTGTATTGTATTGTATATATTGATATGTAGCATGGAAGGGGGAAAATATAAGATATGCAGCGTGGTTAGAGCAACTCTAACAGTTTGACAATTTTGATTTGGCAAAATATGAAATTTGTCAACTCTGAAATAGATATGTCAAAGCAAAAAATATGCAATCTCCAACAGTTCACCATAATGACTTGCCAAAAACGGAAAAAAAGAAGGAAAAAAAAACCCCGCCGTCCGTTCCATCGTGAAAAAAAGGAAAAAAAAAGGGCGTCGCCCAGTGTTCAGCCATGAAAAAAAGAAGAAAAAAAATCGTCTCCCCCTTTTTATGGTCTTCAAATTGTCAAGTGCAGGCTCTTATTTGTAACTTTGACAAAAATACCAAGCTCAAATGCCAAACTGTTGGCCACAATTTTTTTAGTTTTTTTTAACAAAATTAGATATATCAAGTCTTAAGTCTAAATATCAAATTGTTGGAGTTACTCTTAGTGGAACCATGATGAAAAAGGGTGGATGGGCTGATACATCAAACTACTGGTAGGTATGTAGTACTCCCTATGTCTCTAAATATATTGGTTTTTGTTTTGAAAAATAACTTTGACTCTATTAAATTTTTTATATATATTAATATTCATAGTACATAATAAATATTATTTTAATACATTTATTTAGAGATATAAATGTTCTACTAGTCGAATCAAATTTTGTGACATGTAACACTTATTTAGGGACTGAGAGCCTGCCTTCCTGCCGTGTTCATAGATCACTTGCAATTCCCTCCCCCACAGGCACAGGCCACATCACATTGATTGATGATGAGAGAAAAGGGGATGAAAAGGATGCGTGAACCACCTTGATCCCCACCGGACTGATGATTGCTTTGCCGGCTTTTGCTGCTTATGCTTCTGGATGAATAAATCATATCTAGTCCCATGGATGCATGATTCATATCTACTCCTACTAATCTGGATGATTCAAAATGTACCAGTACCTAGTAGCTAGGAATATAGTTACCACATACGCATCGCTGTCGACGGGAACGTCGCCTACCACTTAATGCGTAGCGCCGGAAAATTTCTAGAATAAAGTATCGCACCTAAGATTTGAACCCTGGGTGGGAGACCCTCAACCAATGACCTTTATCATTGGACTGTGAACCCCTTGACGGAGTATAAATATTTTTTGTTCTTTATTCAGAGACACAGACAGGAAGGGAAAGGAAGCTTCTATCTAAATGAAGATAATGTGTTATTCCTTATTCAGAGTACTGTACGTAGCACTCTTCTCTTCTCTTCTGAACCACAAAAAGGTTCATCATGTAGTACATAATAATAATACATATACATGTGCTGATCGATGGAACTCCTGCTATCTAGGACGTACTATTATGGATTTACATACACATATACAGTACGTATATTTTATTTGTGATTCGTGGTGTGTACTCCCTCTATTCTAAATTGTAAATCATTCTAAGAATCTTGGAGAGTTAAAGCATCTTAAATTTAACAAAAAATTATAGACAAAACTATAAAAATTTATAATATCAAATATGTATACTATGAAAATATAATTGATAACGAATCTAATGATATTTATTTGGCATCATAAATATTATTATATTGTTATATAAGTTTGGTCAAATTTGAGAAACTTTGACTCAATTTGGGATGGAGAGAGTAACAAATAGTAGTAATAATTTAATTAACTAATAATGAAAAACGTGCTTGCTTGCTGTACGTCTTGATGATGATGCTGCAAGAGGGAAGAAGTTAATTGGGATCCAATTCCAATTCCAGTTGCAGCGCTAGAGCAGCATGTCTGACTTTGCCGGCAGCCTCTTGTAGAAGTTGAATGGCACCGACGGCTGCTTGCTCCGGAATCGCGGGTGGCGCAGCAGGTAGAGCCCCAGCACGACGGCCACCACCTGGAACGGCGTGACGTAGAGCACGACGGCGACGAGGAGCGAGAGCATGATGAAGATGGCCGTTGCCCTCGGGTCCCTCCAGCTGAGCAGCGCCTGCGCTCGCTCCCCCTGCGTGGCCAGGTCTCCGACCACCGTCTGCGCCCGTCCGGCGACGCTGCGCAGGCGGTCGTAGCGCATCCGCACCACGTCCCCTGGCTTGCCCGTGGGGAAGGTGTCGAACTCCTCGTCCAGCTCGTCCGGGTGCACCAGGCCGGGCTCTGCGCGCGACAGCACCGTGTCCATGTGCGGCGGCTTGCGCGGCCGGCGGCGGTAGTTCCAGACGCCGATCATGAAGAGGTAGAGGAAGACGGTGGGCAGGATGAGCTCCGGGTAGCACACGAGGATGAGGAAGAGCACGTGCACGAGGATGGTGGTCACCGGGTTCTTCCACTTGCAGATGCCGTCCATCCACTTGGCGACGGCCACGGCTCCCGAGAAGAGCGACGTGATGCGGTAGAAGTTGGCCTTGCTCCGGCGGAGGCTGAACATGTGCGAGTCCACGTCCAGCATGTACTCCACCACCTCCCTCCGCAGCGGCGGCTCGGCGCGCCCCAGCCTCGCCGCCACCATCTGCATGGCCTGGAAGCGGAGGTAGTCCAGCTGCAGCACCGAGATGGGGTGGGTGTAGTGCATCTTGGGCAGCAGCGGCTTGGCGTACATGCCCAGCATGTTGGCCCACGCCGTGCAGGTGAAGCGCACCGCCAGGTGCAGCTCGCCGGTCTTCTTCAGCCCGCCCGGGGTGAGCGTCATCAGCGGGTAGAAGTGGGTGTAGACGCGGTCGATCTCCAGCGTGGAGAGCCGCACGCGGACCTTGCCGATCCGCTGGTCCCTGGCGCCCTCGCCACCGCCTCCCAGTTGCCCGTTGTCGAAGGCTGCGACGGTGACGATGGTGCATGGGTCGAACACCTCCCACGTGTACTGCTCGTTCCACTGCGGCGCCAGCGTGTTGAGCACCGTCCGGGTGCGCACCCACTTGGAGCCGTACTTGGCGACGCAGTAGGGGTCCGTCAGCCGCCCTTCCTGCTTGGCCTTCATGGGCACCAGGTTCCGGGCGCTGAGGATGCCCAGCTCCAGGATGCCGACGGGCGACTTGCGCAGCTTCTTGGCCGAAGGCTGCAGGTCGCTGCTGTAGTGCGTGGACTCGTCCAGCACGTGGTACGCCGTCTCCAGGCTGAGGCGCAGGTGGATCTTGCTGGAGAAGGTGGTCGCCTTGGCGGCGGTGACGCCCGCCGCGGCCTCGTCCGCCGTCAGCGCGCGCGACATGTTGAACCACTTGGACTCCACCGACTTGGCAAGGTCGTTGCGGTACACGTAGGGGGACGCCACGGGGATGATCACCCGCCCCACGGGCTCGTCGCGCCCCGCCGCCACGCGCTCCTCCACCGTCACCACCAGCGGCTCGTCGAACGGCTCGCCCGCCACGAACATGAACTCCTCGTTCCACACCGGGTTGGTGGTGGACCCCGCCTGCGGGCGCGTCCGACGGACCTGCCACCCGAGCTGGATCTTGGCGATGGTGGGCGCCAGCGGGCGGCCCTTCTCGGCCGGGTACACGTCCTGCGCCGCGATGGCCACCACCTTGAGGTAGGCGAGCTTGGGGGAGTAGTAGACCTTGGACCTGGTGTTGGAGAGGCCCTCGAAGGGCAGCGAGTGCGCGTCCGAGTGCCACGCCTCCGGGAACGCCTCGTCGGCCTGCGTGCCCATCCACACGGCCAGCATGATCTCGCCGTGACGCAGCTTCTCGCCGGAGCGTTCGGCGAGGCGGTACCACTGCGGCGCCAGCGGGCTGTCGGGAGGCACCCGGTGCGGGACGTCGGTCATGTCGAAGAGGACGCGGCCGACGAAGTCGTCCTTGATCATGTCCTTGTCCTTGACGGCCACCTCAAGCTGGTTGGACTGCAGGTGCTCACGGGAGAAGGCGAAGGTCTGGCGCCACACCGGGTTGGGGTTCTTGTCCAGGTGCCTCGTCACGCCCTTGAAGTTGCCCAGCTTCACCTCCACGTACGGGTCCAGAGCACCGGTCACGTCCATGTTGGGGAGGTCGCGCGCCTTCACCACGCTCACGTACAGGTACGTCATCGGCTCCACCATGTCGTAGGTGGACGCGATCTTGGCGGCGGCGGCGGCGGCGGCGCGAGGGCCCATCTTGGCGGGGAGAGGAGGCCTGGTCTCCACTAGCCCGAAGGCGGCGGCCCCCGCGGGAGGGGCGCCGGATGAAGCGGGTTTATTGGGCATCACGACCGTCTGGCCGGGCGGAGGAGGAGGCGCGGCCACGGCGTGGAGGATCCTGCGGCGTGGAGGCTGTTGCTCGGCTGATGCTCCTCCTGAGGCTGCCACGGAGCGGAAGATGCGAGGAAGCCGTGCGCCCTCGTGCTCATTCCCGCCTGCTGGTGTTCTCGGTGCTGCTGCTGACTCTGACTGCTCCTGCTCCACCACCGGCGGCTGGAACTGGAAGGCGGACCTGACGATCCTTTCGGGGTCTCCGCTGGTGGCGGCGGCAGCGACGGACTCCTGCTGCTGCTGCTGCTGCTGGACATTGGCAGACACAGCAGCAGGTACCTCTGCAGCATCTCCTTGGACGGCTACGAGGTAGATCCTGAGCGCGATGTCTCCCGAGACACGTGAGAAGAGCCCCCTCTTCTCGAGCGGGTACCTCTGCAGCACGGCCTCCTGCGAGACGGAGACGGAGGCGCCGTTGATGCGGACGCGGCCGAGAAAGGTGTGCGGGCGGAGAGCGTTCTGGTCCTGGAGGCGGCGGTCGTGGAAGACGGACACGTCGATGGGGAGGGAGGGGAAGCGCGCGGGGTCGCGGACGTCGAACACCAGCGTCTGGTTCCAGTACGGGGAGCGGTCGGCGGGCTTGGTGGCGGTGCGCTGCCGCTGCTCGTCGAACTCCACCTCCACGTACGGGTTGCATGACGCGGCGCCGTCCTTGGGGGCGAGGTCGGAGGCGTCGGAGATCTCCACGACGAGCTTCATGGCCGCCCGCCCGGGCGGCTGGCGGTTAGATCGATCGAGTATGATGGGGGTTGGTTGTGTGGTTGATTGAGTACAAATTACAAATACAAATACAATACAATTTGTGATGGGAATTGGTTGGTGGAGCAGGGGCGGTTGGTGGTGCGTGCGGTACGTGCCTGGACCTGGATCGATGATCTATGGTGGATGGGGCGGGGCGGAGCTAGCTGCTATAGCGAGGAATTGAGGAGGATGGGAGCCTGTCTGTTTGTTTGTTTGTTGCCGGCGATCGTCTGATGTGATGAGGAGGAGGAGGAGGAGGATCACCGCACACGCCATGCTTGATGATATTCTTCGATCATCTGCTCTGGCTGCTGGACTAGTGGAGAGCTACCGCCCGGCCTACGCCTAGCGGAGGAGGAAGGGATCGAAGAGGAGTCGAACAAGTGAAATGGAATTGGAGGTGCCGTTGTGATGAAGACGATAGATGGGCGTCGATTCGCGTGGCGTCCCACCAGCAACACGTAGTAGTAGAGTACACGATCCACTCCACTTCACTCTTCTCTTAGGATAGGAAGGAAGAAGGACGACTGCGACTCGCAACCTTCCGTCGGTCGGTCGGTCGGCCTTCTCTTCTCTTCTCTTCTCTTCTACGGAGTAGTATTCTTTCTCTTGTGTGGCAGTGCAGTGCAGTGCAGTGCTCGTGCTGGTGCTGTACACTACTACTGTATATAATACAGGATCGGACTATAATGCTCATCAGCTAGCTAGCTAGCTCCATGTTAATACATACGTTTGTTGTCTTGTGCTCCTGTCACTGTCAGCTGGGCACCACACCATCACCACTGCAGCTGCCCCGTCGGCGCCGCCTCCATGTATATTTATAATTAAGGCAGTGTATGTATATATATATATATACCATCCATTGCAATGCAATCGTGCAGTGCTACGTTTCCTGTGGCGCCCCACAACATCCATTTGATCAAACAAGTATCGTCTCCAAACAAACAAACAAAAAAAAAGGATCATCTACATATGCATACTCCTCTAAGGAGTACTGCCGCGCCGGGTGGCGCGGCAAAGATTTCCACGTGGAAATCGCCGTCCGACGTGTGGCGAATGGTGCCGCGCCTGGCAGCATGTTTTGGTCGCTCCACGACAATTGGCGCGGCTAAAAGGGTTAGTTTCAAAATATAAAATTATTCCGCGTTAAATTTAAAATTAGTTTTTTAAAAAAGTTAAAAATAAAAAAAAATCCGGCTTGGGGGACTTGTGGCTGCGTTCCCAATCATGCAAATGCAGAAATGTTTTTTTTTCTGATAAAAAAAATATAGTTGTTTCGCAAACACAACGCCAGACTGTCAGTGCACATATTTATATTTACTCCTCCTATAGCAGTAGGCAGTAGCACAGGAGGCCAGGAGGCCACGAGGACACGGTGGGTAGCAGATGCACATGGTGGGGGACTACTAGGGACCCCCAGAGAGAGACAGAGACTGCTGACCTGACCAGCCTATCTCTAATCTCTATTAGTGTGATTAGTTGCTTGGTTTGTTGGTGTCTGGCTAAAAGAACTAAATCTGGTTCACTTTAGCCTGGTGTATGCGATGCAAGAGGTTAGTATTTGATTCATAGTAACTAGCTAAGCATGCATTGTCTAGATCTTGTTTGGTTGCCTGACTAAATTGAATGCAATCATTCCTAGAGGTGACCTGAGCCATTGGATGTGGACCAGCATTGCTAGGATGAGACAGGCTTGCTGGAAACAGTGGGATCGAGCGTTTTCAGCAAGCCAGGCCAGCTCTCCTCTTTTGCATTAGTTAGGCCACGCTTAGAGCCTTAGCTAGGCAATCAAACATGAGAAAACTGCATTACGGAAGATTGGCTAGGCCCTTACCCAGCCAACCAAACACACTCTATATCTCCATCAGTTGCAGTTGCAAATTGCAATGTGCAACGGAAAGGAAATATACTACGTACTCCCTCCGTTTCAAAAAAAAAGGTGTTCTCGCTTTCCAAAAAGTCAACAAATTTTAACTTTGATCAACTATATTTAACAAAATATTAATATTTATGGTATGTAATTAGTATCATTAGATAGATCTTTGAATATACTTTAATATTAAACTTATTTAGAGATATAAATGTTGTACACATTTTCTACGAACCTAGTCAAAGTTAAGAAAGTTTGACCCGCACATTTCCCATAGTGACTCTTTTTTTTTTAGGACGGAGGGAGTACGTACCCTACTAGAGTAGAGAGTGAATGATACTGTAGCTACTTGCGACGGTCTCATGTAAGTACGTGTTTAGAGCAACTCCTACAATTTGGCATTTGGACTTGGCATATCTAATTTTGCCAAAAAAAAACTAAAAAACTGGTGGCCAACAGTTTGGCATTTGGGCTTGACATTTTTGTCAAAGTTGAAAATATGAGCTCGCACTTGGCAATTTGGCGACCATGAAAAGGGGGAGACAATTTTTTTTCCTTCTATTTTTTCACGGCAGAACCGTGGGTGTCGGCCTTTTTTTCCCTTCCTTTTTTTTTCACGGCGAAACACTAGGCAGCGAGTCCACTGATCTATAATTTTCATTTTTGCCAAGTCATTATGGGGAACTGTTGGAGATCGCATATTTTTTGCTTTGGCATATCTATTTCAGAGTTGGCAAATTCCATATTTTGTCAAACCAAAATTGTCAAACTGTTGGAGTTGCTTACCTGCAGCAAAGTAATTTACTGGGCAATCCGCAAGCAGATAGAAATAAAAAAAATAGAACAATCCAACCCAAATTACTGGGCCGGCCCTTTTGCCATTTTCTCCTATCCTGATAATAATGGTAGCCCACAGCCGCTCGCTGGCTGAGAAAGGAAAGGAAAACAAGGCAGCCCCACGGCCTGCCTAAATCCAAATTGCAATAACACTGGGCCCAATCTAGCAGCTCTTTCTCTCGCGCGCAGATTTCTACTTCAGCCGGGCTGCACTGCACCACCCATCCACTCGCCCATTGGGCTTCCGTCCCGTGCGTCACTTGATTCCTTTTCTAGGACTATACTAGGAGTTTGTTTATATTATATTATACTAGTTGAATGCCCGTGTGTTATACGGGATAACAAAACATTTGTATTAAAAAGACAGATCGCAAGATAATATAACAATATTTTTCATGAGAGTAGGCATCATTGATTCGTGTAAATGTAAACCTGTTACATGTCAATTGTTGACATTAGAATCATCTACCGCGACGTCAAAACTGTAATACACTGTCTCCCCGCCTGAACATATCAATCATTTTCATATTAACCATGTCCACCCAATCATTACGTGTAGATAAAATAGCTCTAGTGGTGATGTAGTCTTTGTCGGTCATGTTTGCATTTAGATCTGGGAAGATAGTGTCGATTAATGTATGGAGATCTTTCTCGACATTGCGAGAGTACGGGACACCAATCTCGTCTGGAATACGAACATTGGCACCAAGGTTTGTGATCCATTTATAGTAAACCAAAGAGTACATATCAGATATAATTCATAATACAATAGGGCATCACCTGCCTACATATGCGAATGTCTGCCTGGACAGTACCATCAACACTGCCGGTAGTTATTTCTATCTTTGTAAAGTTAACTGACATTGCACTTTACAGTTTACACTATCTTGAAGTATCAATTGTTTGTAATATGATAAAACAGAAAGTGTATAAGACATCACTAAATTGTTCATTAAAGGGGAGAATAAAGAAATCTGAGCAGGATGATAAATATAGGCTAAGATGTATATGCTGATAGTGAGAATGCCTCTTAGCATTTCATCTCCAGGCTTCTTCAGTGTGCACGTTTCAGCTATTATTCAGAGTATCAAAATAAATAATTACAGTGAATGAACCAAATTATTTTAGGTCTTAGTAGTTTGAGAAAAAAGTACCTTGATATCCCATGACTCCTATCATTGCCGAGGCTTCCAGAAAATGTAGTGCCAAAACCAGAATTGTGGTTCTCTTTGACATCAGTTTTCCTTGCCATCAGTTGTACCGCTTCTTGGTTGCGTGTCCAATACACAGCAAAAGATGCCTCATCATTCAAACTGCTTGGCATCTGCAACAGATGCTTCCCGTTAGTTCCAGAGGCACTGCCAAGGATCTCCCCCTTTATCCGGTCATATATGCAGGCCCTGAAGTTGTCCATGCTCTTATGATCCTGAGAGTCAAGGCTTAGGAAGATTAGAATTTCCCAGCACCGGAGGAAATGTTTCTTGTTGATCTTCAGCTTCTGACGGACAGTCTCCATCAGCTGAGCTAGTGGAACCATTCTCAAACTTTGAGTCCTTTTTGATAGGTTGGTCTCCTTCAGAGACGAGACAATAGCACTGAGTGCAGGTTTGATCGGATCAAACGTGAGTCAATGGATGACCGCACATACTGTAGGTAATCAGAAGGGTCTTCGATGGTTACATCATATATGTTCTCAGACTGTGCAATATAATTGATTGCTTCAAGAAGATGAAAGACCATGGCCTCAACCCTGATAAGGTGGCAAGACAAGTATCTGAAAAATACAACAAGATCATATAAGCACTTAGCAAGACCAAAAATTTGCTTTACTGTCCAAAAGATTTGGTTGTGCACCTCTGTCAATGTCAGTTTAACATCTGGAAAAAAAAACAGACTGCACATGGGTGCAAAAGCAAAAAGAATAACCTAGCAGGACTAAATACTGGACACCCCCACATAAATGATGTAAATAGAAAGTCAAGCTGTAAGAGGGCCGACCTGGCTGATTCGCAAGAGAGTACTCTCAGGATAATGATAGAAGTTATGGACAGTTGTAAAACCTAGCAGTTCAAATTTTGAATCAGCCTCTTGTGTTGTCTTCTTTACTACCAGAAGCATTTCCCATCCATGTTCTCCAATATCTATAGGCGTGGAACCTAGAGTGAAACGATATAAGAAAATAGAAGTCCCGAGTAAAACAGAATATTATATTTCAAAACCTTCAGTTACCTTCAACCAGAAGAAGAATAAGAGGTACCAGAGGAGAATAAAGAAATGCAGCAGCACCTTGGAGTTCAACTCGAACAATCTGGAAATTATATGCAAATCAATCTCAAACTCAAACTTGATGGGAACTGAATAGGAAAACATTTTGAACAGCAGAGAATAGACTCAATGTACATTTCCATGGATCTAGCAGATCCATACTAATGTGAGCTTACAGCTGAGGTACACTGCATGTTGGTGTCGACTGTCAAGCTTCTTGGAAGCCTGCACGAGATAGCGAGCCCCGCTCCTTGCCCAGCATGGTCTTGGTCAACGCCAGCAATCGCATGCAATTAACTGGCTCATCAGTAAGCAGGCAGGCAACAGAATTCAAAGAAGCAAACAAGCAGGCAAGAGGCGAGGTGGAGAATGAACTCTCACGCTGTCGTCGAGTGCACCGCGGAGTCGTGCGTTGGCGTCGCGGAGTGGCAGTTCCAGGTTGGCGGCCGTGTCACCCGTCACCGAGCTCAGCGGCGAGGCGATCCTTGTCGGCAAGCCTCTGCCATAGCCGCACGTCCTCGAGCTCGAGGCGCGAGGTCGCTCGAGGAGCGAGGTCCGTGCCGCGACATTCACGACCGTGATCTTTCGCGCCAACTCTAGCTGCTCGTACGAGTTCGGCGGCGACGCGGCCGCGATGAGGTCTGGCAGATCCGCCTCTAGCGTGGTCGTGGGCCCCCGATGCCGCAGTGGCCGCAGCAGCGCGACCACAATGGGGACCGGCAGCTCCGCCTGTGGTGCGAGCACGAGTCACGGTTGCCGCGGTCGTGGTCATCGACGTCGTCGTCATCGGAGGCGGAGGCCGTGAGCGTGTCGGGGCGGTGCGGGTGGCAGCGTGGACCTAGGATGGGCACCGACGGCGGTGGATTTAGGGCGGGGTAGAGGAGAAGTCGTACACGGGGATTTTTCTGCACGGGTGCGGCAGGGCGACGCTGGGCCGCGTGAGGTGGCGGCGCGGCGGACGACGGCGGGTGGACGACAGAGTAGGTATTACAGCATTACACCCTACTTTCCTAGATGCGGGTAGACGATGGGGCGCGTGCGGCAACGGCGCGGCGGATGTGGAGCCGGGCACATAAATCACGGGAGCGAGATTTCCTTCCTTCCTTTTGAGAGGGGGGCGGGCGTAGGAGCGAGGTGCGCGGGTTCGCACGGGGGCGGACGACGCGTTTCTTTCCTTTTTTTTCTTTCCTTCTATCACGTTTTCTTTCCTTCTGGTGTATCGCACCCCGGGCCTCTTGCGACGCGAAGGTTTTTGCCACACCATCCCACATGACCTTTTTGTGCTTTTTAGTTTTGGGATTTTACTCCTTCCATCCTACTAAATTCTAAGACATCTCAAAAATCAAGTTTCACCGAACTTATATATTAATATAATAACATTTATGATATTTACCAAATATATTTTCATAGTATATCTATTTAATATTATAATTTTTCTATAATTATTGGTTAAATTTGAGATGATTTGACTCTCTAATTTTGAAATGTCTTATAATTTGGTATGGAGGGAGTAGAAAAAAGGAATCAAAGCAATAGAGTAGTCTTCTCCTCGATCGATTTGGATTTCAATTGATAAAAACAGAAAGGAAAAAGTCTACTTACCCCCTAAACTATCGGGGTGTGTCTAACCTAGGCTCCCAACAACAAAACCGGGTAATGAACACCCTAAACTTTCGCAAACCAGTCACTACCCCCTTGAGACGGTTTGGGAGGGTGGTTTTGCTGACGTGGCGTCCAGCGTGTCAGCGGTTTCACACAGTGGCGAAGGCCTGTCTCGGTTTGGTTCACTGACCGGTGGGCCCCACCCGTCAGGACTCCCCACCTGTCAAGACACCCCGCCCTACGCTCATGTCGGCCCACCGGGGCTCGGGTCGCGCTCCTGCTCGACATGTTCCTCCGCCCCGGAACCGCGGCGATGTCGGAGCCCGAGCAGAGCACGACGCCGACGGCGAGGACGGTGCATGCTCGAGCGCCCCCCGCGCGACGTCCCGTGGGCCGCCATCCCACGCGCCCACCAAGAGGGCCGCCATCCACGACGGCGACGTGGTGCCGCGCATGTCGTTCGCGACGAAGACCTCCAAGTTCGCCCACGCGCACGACTTCCCCGTGGGGACCCGGTTCCGCCTACGCTGGGACTCGTCCCGCGGCGGTGGCATGTGTCGGGCAGCTGCTGGGACCGTCTCTGGGTGGGCACGTTCGACACCGCCTAGGCCGCCGCACGCGCGCGACGCCGCCATGCTTGCGCTTTGCGGCCCCAACGCCGCCAGCCTCCACTTCGTCGGTTCCGTATGGCTGCTTCGCTTCCCGCGCGCCCACCCCGACGGGAGCCTGCCCAATGTCCAGCGTGCCGCCATCGAGGCCGTTGCGGGCTTCATGCAGACGCAGATGCAGTGCCAACGCGGCGGGGACGCTGCCTCATCGCAGGCCAATGCCGCTACAGCGGCGGCAACGGGTGTGAATCATGCCCACGCGCCGGCGATGGATAGTGGCGGCGGCACGCTCGACCTGGATGTGTTGGAAGACGCCGGTGAGACGGAGCCGCCCCTCGACGTCGACAGCCCCCGTCCAAGGTCGCCTTCTGCCCCTCCGCTCCAGCTCGTCGGCCTGACGCGCGGCCTGACGCCCGGAAGCCATGGCCGGTGCCCCGACACGCCCTTACGAGCTCTCAGTCGTGGCGGCTTTCTGTCACGGAAGGTGCCCCGATTTGCAGTCTTCAACAAGGACGTCCTGAGCTGGTACCTCATCACGATCAAGCTCTGGGAGGCCGTGGACGCCAACCTCTAGAAGTCCCCGCCGCCGCAACGGCCGCGGGACCTGCCGCTGGGGCTCACGAACGGCGACGTCGTCGTCGCTCCTCCCACGCCAGTCGGATCAGGACTGCCCGGCGGCCACCAGGTTGTGGGCGCTGTCCCCGGCGCACAACCCAAGCCGCAGGACTCGGAATGGGTGGTATCCATTCGCGGGAAGCTGGCGCAGACGCGCGCCGAGGAGGCAGCCTGCCCCTGGGCGCGCCTCTCCGTGTACCGACGGCGACGAGCGCGCCTACACGCCGCAAGATGCGCTCGCAGTGGTTCTCGGGAGCTAGCATGGAGAGCGCCTCGCCGGCCTCGACGCGTGCGGCCTCGTCGTCATCGTCGGCGGCCTGGTAGGATGTCGCCACGGTTCCGGGGCGGAGGAATATGTCGAGTGGGAGCGCGACCCGAGCCGCCGTGGGGCGACGTGAGCGGAGGGCGGGGGCATCCTGACAGGTGGGGAGTCCTGACGGGTGGGGCCCACCGGTCAGTGAACTAAACCGAGACAAGCCTTCACCACCGTGTGAAAACGTTGACACGTTGGACGCCACGTCAGCAAAACCACCCTCCCAACCCGTTCCAGGGGGTTAGTTGACTGATTTGCGAAAGTTTAGCGTGTTCGTTAACCGGTTTTGTAGTTGAGGGTCTAGGTTATACACACTCCAATAGTTTAGGGGCGTAAGTAGACTTTTTTTCCAAAAAAGAAAGACAAATCTAGTACTGAACTCCACCTATGCAATATGCATGCATAAAACTCTCTTTCTTGCTCTGGCACTTTGGACTTTTTTTTTTGAAACTCTGGCTCTTTGGACTTGTTACTTGGGCAGCCGTGAGCCGTCAGTGTAGCGTTGCATTTTTGGTGTTTGGTTTTGGAGGCAAAATGTTTGAAATGAAACGAGCAAAGAGAGAGGGGAGGGCGTTTGGCTCATGTCATGTGTGTCCTGCCTGTCATCCCTCGGCATCGCATCGCATCATCGGGCATCCCCATCACTCGTCTCAGGTCTCTCACCAAGCAAAGCAAAGCAAAGGGCACGCATCTCTATTGACCTCCCTCCACTGCCGCCGCGCCGTTGCTTGCTGGCTTTTGCAACCCGTCCGGCCAGACACGCCCGCCCCGCCGCCGGCGCTCAGCTACCTAGCCAAAGCCGCCGTCCCCGGCCCTCGCTTCTCCACGCCCAAACCTCGACAGACCGCTTCCCCTCTTCGCTCGCCTCGGATCTCGCCCCTCAGCTCCCCCACACCGGCCACCACTATTCTCTCGATCCAGACTCAGCTGCTGCCCTCTGGATCCGCTCCCGCTGCCTCCCCGACCCGACCTCCGACCGCCCAATTCGCTCAGGTACACACCACTTGCCTGGAATGCCTGGATCTCACATTCTTCTCCTCCCCGCGTCACCTACCAAGCTCTAGCTGCTCACTCCGCTCCCCAATTCAAATAGATCTGCAGGCTCCCTACTCCCTACCCTACCCCTGCTACCGTTAGCATGGCCGCCGAGGGAGACGACACCGACATGCTGCTGGGTTTCAAGGAGGACGACGCCATGCGCTTCATCTTCGGCGAGGACATCATGGGAATGGAGGACCACGGCGCCGCCGCCTTCGACAGATCCCTCATGGAGCTTCAGCTTTTCAAGCAGGTCTTCTGTGGGGCCGCCGACAGCGCCACCACCCACCTGCCCGCCGAGGTCGACCTTGGATTCGTGCATACCACCTCCCCCGACGCCGCCCACTTCAAGGCGCCCTTTCCCTCCCAGCACCAGCCTGCCGCTGCCGCTGCTGATCCACACCCCAGAATGGCTCATACTAGTCAGCCAAACAACCACGACCTTCATCTCCAAGTTCAGGAACATGCGCAGCAAAACGGGGCCGACCTGGATGCTGCTGCGTTTTTGCAGGGACTCATGGGTTCCTGCCAGCCTGCTGATAACTGTCACACCCATCTTCATCTGCTCGCCCTCTCCAATGACCAGCACCAATTCGTCGCCGCAGATGCTGCTCACACCATTTTGGATGTGCACGCCCAAGATGTTGGAGCTGGAATGCGCAACACGCTCGGTCCGGGTTGCAGCAGCAGCACTAGCGCGGCCGATGACCCCATGCCTTCCTACATAGAAGCGCTAGCGGAGATTTCTGAATTCCAGAGTGCCACTCTCCTTTCAGATCCCTTTCTGCATCAGTGGCTCCAGGATCAGCAGCAACTCCCTTGCTTTGCTTATGATCAAGGCCTCATGGATGGCACCACTTATCCCCTATGTGCAAATACAAAGGATTTCTCTGACAGAGACACAGGAGCAGTAGACCACCATCTGTTTTATAGCGGAGAAGCTCATAGTACTCCAACGATACCTCAGCAGTCCCAGTTCTGGTTCAGCTCTACCCAGCTTGATGGCGCCATTTGCCAGAACGGCACCCCTGATGCGAATATTAGTTGCCTGGATGAAATTGATGTTCATGGATGTGGCAGCACCACAGTACACTCTGGCTCGGCAGCTGCTGTTTCCAAGAAGGCATTAGGCAGGGATATTCCTGACCAGTTGGAAGCACATGCACAACGCCTTTTCAAGGATGCTGGATGGACTATTAAGCCCCGGAAAAGGAACGACAGGGCTAAGATGGCATCCTACTTCACAGCTCCAAACAGGGAAGCGGTTCATACCTCACTAACTCAGGCTTGGAAGTTTTGTGGCAACAAGTTATATGAAGCCTCCCCAGATTCAGAAAGGGGAAGGTATCCAAAGGACTGGTCAGATGTTGATGCGTTTTGGAAGGATCTCACAGATACAATGGCCTATGTTGATAGGATGCTTGCGAACCAGCAAAATGCACTCACGCTTCTTCAGCGCTGGCAGATTTTGGACCCTTTTGTAGCTGTTGTGTTCATCAGTAGGAAAATCACTTCTCTGCAGCAACATAAAACTCTTAGAGCTGTCGACAGTTCAACCTTTGTTCTTGATGGCAGCTCAGATATGTCACTGGAAAGTAAGACCATGCACAAAGCCAGTGAGCTTTTGGCAAGCCGAATGATTCAGTTGACTACTCCACTGATCACAGACTCTGATTGCAGCACACTTGCAACTGAGAGCTACAATGGGCATCAGTCTTTACAGAGCTGTCATGATGTCAAAGACAGCAACGATAGGGATGCGGACCCAAAGCTTTCCTGCAACGAGAGTCTGAATTATGATGCAAGTGACCAGACAAAACATCACATCGATGTAAGTGACCAGACAAAGCATCACATCGATGCGAGTGATGATGGAAGGCAAACTTATGCTCAACCAAATGCTCTTAATAGCTCTGTAAAAAAGCCAAGGAAGAAATCGAAAAGAACATTTGATATTAGCTCAGTTGGAATGGATGTGACCAATGTAGCAACCATGGACATGGCTGACCCAGGAAACACCAATGCCTTTGAGGAACGCGGTATGTGTTCAGGTTTTGGCATACTAAAAGACGATATGAAAGCTGAAACAAAATCAGAAAAGCTAGATAAAGATGACCAGAGCAGGAAGTGTAACATGCTCCTCTCTTCAGTGAGCAAGCAACTTAAGGATTACAATACATTCCCAGAAACCCACTGTATTACAAGGGAGTCACAGTCAGATGCCACAGCATTCTGCCATGATGACAAGGTCTGGAAAAAGATACTCCCATCCCATGGAGAATTTTATGAGGATTCACCAAGTGATCCAACAGGAAATACCGTACCTGTTGAGTTATCTCATGAATCTAGTGCTGATGTTCTGGGAACTTATCTAACACGTGACTCACAAATCTGCAAGAGAGGCACTGCCAAAATAAAGCCAAAGGGTTGGTTGAAGTACATGAAGAAAAGACCTCGTGAGTTGCGGATCAATGATGAGGACCTTTTGATCACAGCTATAGTGAAAAACAAGGATCTTGCCACCTGCGATAAATTTGTTTCATGCTTTTCAGCTGCAAAGAAGCTCAAGAAGCTGAAGAGCCACAAAAAAGGTAACAAGCTAATTTCCAAATCCGGGAAAGCTGGCACAAACCTACTGGGCGGAAAGAGAGTAAGTTTGGCCCGCAAAACTGTAATCTGCTGGTTGCTTGCGACTGGCTTTCTGACCGTAAAAGATGTGATACAGTACCGGGATCCAAAAAGTAATAAAGTTATGAAGGATGGGCTGGTTACCTGGGAAGGTGTTGTTTGCAATTGTTGCAAAAAAACCTTATCCGTGTCTGGCTTCGTGGCTCATGCTGGTTGTAGTCACCCACAGTCCTCATTGGGCCTCTTTCTAGAGTCTGGCAAGTCATACACTTTGTGCCAGGTTGAGGCTTGGTCTGCTGAATTTATGAGCAGGAGAAGCAATGCATGTGGTAGAAAAGTTGAGGCAATAGATGAAAGTGATGACACCTGTGGTTTCTGTGGAGATGGTGGTGAATTGCTTTGCTGTGACAATTGCCCATCAACATATCATCAAGCTTGCTTGTCTGCTAAGGTATCTATTATTTAGTTTTTCATGGTGCCGTTATGTGTACATTGCTTAAAGATACATTTGCTGTCCTTAATGTTGCAATGCTTTGTTCCAGAATGTGTTTCAATAGTTCAATATGATATTAAATAAATTAATACTTATTCTATATGTGAAATTGTTTCCTACTTAATTAATTTTCCTTATTCCTTTACATATGCAGGAGCTTCCAGAAGGTAGTTGGTACTGTCACAATTGCACTTGTCAGATATGTGGGGGACCAGTTAGTGAAAAGGAGGTTTCGACATTCTCGACTATTTTCAAATGTTTCCAATGCGGAGATGCATGTAAAACCTTATCTTCCCTCCACCTTGTCTTGTCATTTGCACAATTTCCCCTACTGTGCTATCACCTTATTATGCTTAGCAGTGCTGCCTAACTTTAATAGTCATTACTTCATTTACGGAACAATTTCATTAGCCTGTGCTGATCTAAAAAGCCCCATTTAGTAAAAATGTAGCTCCTTCTAGAATTTGTTTTTCAACTCTCACAGGAACTGCTTCAAGGAGGCTTCAAATTTTCAGTGTAAAAGAACTTATGCTTCAAATAAGACCCCCTCTAGCTGTGCTCTATTGACTTCTTACCAAAATTCTAGCAGCTTTGAGCTGAACCATAATTTCTTGCAAGGCCCAAGAATAAAATCCATAGAGTGGTTTCATGCCTTATTTAAGTTATCCACTCTTCATTTCTTCATTATGCATTGCAGATCAATTATTCCAATGCTCTTATCTGTAACTTCAATTTGAATAGTTTTGTTTCCATTGGCAGACCATGACACTTGCATTGAACAAGAGAAGCTGCCTCTTGAGGATCAAATATCTCAGACATGGTTTTGTGGGAAATATTGTAAAGAGGTAACACTTATTTAACTTAGTTTGTCAAGATGATGTTAAAAGATGCTTTAGTGAACATAGTCCAGTTGTGTTTTTATCATACCTCATGAGTCATGCCTCGTCATAGTCTCATAGATATAATGGATTCATATGTTTGAATGCTTAGGATTTAGCACCAGGGACCCACGTGATACTAGTACATCTACAGTGTGTGGTTCACAAAATCAAACCTTCCCAGATTAAATTTTGTTAACCTCTTTTATCACTAGTTTTTTTTCAATCCTCAAAATTGGTTGTCAATGTTAATGGCTATTTAGGTTAGAAGCAATAAGCTCTCCATGAAACACTAGACAACATTTATGTTAACTATTACTTAGTGCACCTAATATACTCCGCGTCCTGGTTCCAATTTTTTTTTCCTTATTCTTCTTTCTTTCCTATTAATTTGTTTTTCTACCCTTGCTGCTAATAGATATTCGTAGGGCTACATAGTCATGTTGGGACAGATAATATTCTCGACAGTGAGCTTTCATGGTCCATATTGAGATGCAACAATGACGGGCAGAAGCTACACTCTGTTCAGAAGATTGTCTGTCTGGCAGAATGTAATATGAAATTAGCAGTGGCTCTTACTCTATTGGAGGAATGTTTCATTCGTATGGTGGATCCTAGAACTGGTGTGGACATGATACCCCATGTTTTATACAACAAGGGGTAAGTTTCCTTCATTCCTTATCCTTATGATTTTAATTTACCCATTATTTTTTTCAGTTTATATTTTTCTGGTCTGATCTGTCGAAGGACAAGTCAAAATGATACGCGTGTGTGTGTCTAAGAATGAACAATAGTACTATGGGGATTAATCTCTTCATGTTTTACTGGAAAATTGAACTGACAAAATTGCTGGTATGCTAAATACAGAAGATACAATCTTTGGGATGTTCTGTTAATCAGCTGAATGCTTAACTAGTTTTATTATACCCTTTCTTTTCAAATCTACTTTAATTCATATAGGGTTCTCTCTTTGATATTATAGAAGAAACTTGAATATGTATATGTATTTTACTAAGTAATTTCAAGGTTTACTTACATGGTGTACTTCTTATCAGATCAAACTTTGCTCGTGTGGATTATCAGGGATTCTATACTGTAATCCTGGAGAAAGGTGATGAAATTTTATGTGTGGCTTCTATCAGGTAAATTGTTTTTAATCAGGTCTTTATTAGAAATCAAACCTATCTTACTGAGTATTCTTTTAATGAATTTATGCGTGTTATTTCTACCAATTTGCTTGTCATTAACTGCTGTTTTGGCTTTATCAGTTTAATATATTTTTTACAACTAAAACATGCATATTTTCAGCATATACCATGTTAGCTTTAAAAAAATCCACATAGTATACAATAACATAATTAGATGACCATAAACAATAATAAACAAAATAACTCTTTGTTTCTTCCATTTTCATTGTGTATTTGAGAAAAAAAATATTTATAAAATTATAAATAAGTTTTTATTTTTTTTTCTCAAGCAGAGTACATGGGACTAAAGCCGCCGAGCTGCCTTTTATTGCTACTTCTGTAGACTATCGACGGCAAGGAATGTGCCGAATTCTAATGAACATCATTGAAAAGGTACACTGGAATAGGAAATCAGACAAAAGTACAAAACTGTACAACAGTACTGAAACAAGTTATGGCTTACCATGATCGTGTATCGCATTGACTTGGAATTCAGCTGTGTGTAAATATTAAGATACGATTTTCCTCCCATCTACCTGTCGGGTCCATTCTTTGCTAATACCTGATTTCTTATTGAATCAATATTATTTTTTATGTTACTGCTAATAACTTTTATCGACATATCACCATGTGATTTTCCTCATTTCCTCTAATGCAGATGCTCCGTTCATTTAATGTTAAGATGTTGGTCCTTTCTGCCATCCCAGATTTGGTTAGCACATGGGTGTCAGGATTTGGCTTCAAGCCTATTGAAGATGCTGAAAGGAAACAACTTCATAATGTAAACTTGATGTTGTTTCCTGGAACATCCTTACTAACAAAGAGATTGGATGGATTTATTATGGCCCACAGGGCTACAAAACCAGGTTCATTACCTGCTTGCTTACCACTAGCCACATTTGTGCCTTGTGGTTTATGGATTTGGGCACACCACAACCTCCTTCCATTTGTTTGTGTGCCCATAATACTCATAATTTTGAAACTATGCAGGTGAGGAAAAGGATATACATGAAGTTTCTGGAGTACCTAATGGTAAGTTTATGCCTAACGGGAAAGCAAGTGAGCATTTTGAACTCCATGACCTTGACTTGTCCGGGACAGAGTTTAAAGCTGAGGTTTCCATGAGTGGTCCATTCAGAACACTGAAACATGAATGTGGTTCAGCAGCATGGTTTCAGTCTACTAAGGTTTGGTACATGAACCCTTGAGACTTTAAGCTCTTTTTACACTTAAAAGAAAAGGTTTAATGTTTCCTATATAAAAATTTAAATATATATATATATATATATATATATATATATATATATATATATATATAGTCAGATGGTTGCACATAAATATACATTTGTGGGCTTTGCACTTGCATGTAGTCCATTTCAGATCAGCTGTGCTGATTTACTGGTAACCTGTGGGGTTTGTGCAGGCATACAGTCCATTTACAATTTTAGTGATCTCTAAGCTCAAATCTTACTAGTACTACTTTGTTTAGCCAGAAGCATGCTGTTCTTGTATCTTGTATTGTCCTCCAAGTTTAGCTAAAGTTCTGTGCATTACAAGGATAACTTATCCTGTATTGTGTTCTGCAGTTAGCTGTTGGGGAAGTGTGATATTCTTACACACAATATCTGGGCTCGTGCTCTCCATCGACACTAGCTGCTTTGGTATTGGCCAATTTCGTCTTCCCACCTGATGGCTCAACTTAATTTATAGCAGCAAAATCATTCAAACACTTGCTGCTGTATGCATTCATCTTTTTCGAGGTATTTGCAAATCTTTGGCAACATTCTGTTATAACTTTAGCTGTCACTTGTGGTACTTGTAGGAGTTTGTCTGTGGTGTTTTTATTTCTTGGAAGTTTGGCAATGTTCCTGTATTGCAACTTTACTCATTTTCCTTACTATTGTTTCCCTTTTAAGCACGGATAGTCATATTAGTTGCACTCCGAATGCTAATTCTCATTATTCTTAGAATTTTCCCAGCATCTGATTAGTGGCTTGCACTACATATGTACCCACTCAAGTATAAGTAAACCTTCTTACCCTGCATAAGGGCAGTACGGATGTACCTTCAAGTCTTCAACCCACTCCTTTATTACATGCGGCCCTGGTTTATCAAAATATTCATTCAACCTAACCCGTTCTATTTTCTTTTTTGGACACATGTTCAAAAAACAGTGTATGCGTATACTTATAATAAAGTTATAGAATTCAATTTCTCCTGGGGGACATCTGACAGCCACTTGTTCGGCGTTAAAAATAACCAAGGAACAAAACAAAAAGTATATGAAATTGTAGTATATGTGCCATCTAAGATAACACCGGATTGTTACAAAGTTCAAAGGGATGAAGCTCAAACCAATTGACATGAGTAACCTGTCAGACAGCCAAATTAACAGCATGATAATAGTAACTCACAAGCTCTAGTTTGTAGAGTGTTTGATATATAATTCTCACTTTTATTTGTCTAAACACCCTTTTATTGCTTTGGCTTGAACTGCAACACTTTTTAAGGTATTAATGTAAGATAGCAAACTAACCATGGCTCCTTTCTTAGTAAGTTCTCACCAGACTGTTGGGAAATGGATTGGATAAGGCAGTCATCCAAGAATATGGATTGAGCAAAGTTCAAGAAACCAAAGATTGATCTAAAACTCTGTCTCTCCTGGGTGAAGTGGCTCTCCTGAGATAGGGTGATGAACATAGAGGATGTATTTGTACACCACGGAGCTTAATGTACAAAGTGTAGTGTAACACATTCGACCCTTTTTCAAAGTAAGTCATGATAGGAAGTAATCTAAGCTGTTTGTTATACATCAAAAGGGTACTGCAGGAACATGGTATACCTTTTGATCTGAATCTGAGGCAAGCCATCCAAACTGTTGGGGGCGTGGAAAAGAGAGGGTACAGTATGAGGGCCAAACTTGCAGATTGGACTCTGTCATGTTCATTTTAACGGACACAGATATAGCTAATTACAGAGAAGAAAAAACCGATGCTACTCCTGAATGCAGGCACTGATGGAATGATATGGTATATTTCCTCTGACTGCTACATGGTTTGCTACCTTTCCTTGCAAGTTTTGGGAAAATCTATTTGCTACGTACATGTTTGGAGCAACAGATAGCCCAAATGGCATTGTACCTATAGGCAGCTGATGGTCATGGGTGCTAATATAAGGTGATACATTGGTGTTGTAATCCTTGCGGGTACGGAACGTTTGTTCATAATGAACTTGAATTCCTGAAGTTTTTGACGAATCCTTTGGCTATTTGTATAGTGTACTGTACAGTAGAAGAATATTATATAAAATTACCGATCCATGGCGGGCGCGGGCATGAATCTGACAGCGTCCGTACGGAGCTTCCAGACGGACCACAGCAATGGCGAGCCTCGTCGTGTTGCTGGCTTCTGGTTTCTGTGCCACCAAGCGCCGTCTCCTCCGGTCCTCCCTCTTCCGAAACAATGCCTGTCGGGCAGGTTGTTCCTCACATTTTCACCGTATAGCGTCCGTGGGGAATTTATTTGTCGTGTCACATCGAATCTTTCTGCACTAGTTTAATATATTAAAAATAAACTATTTATAAAACTAATTACATGTCCCTACGGGATTTAACAAGATGATTCTATTAAGTTAAGTTAATCTATAATTAACAAATATTTAATGTAGCACACCATTGTCAAAACATGAACTAAATAGGCTTAAAAGATTCGTCTCGCGAATTTATCTTCGACTGACAAATTACTTTTTTACTTAGTACATTTTGAATAGGCGAAACTAGAGACGAGAGATTAGATGTGACGGGGACAAAAGTTTTGCCCTCTAATCCAAACACGCAAGCTTATGCTTATCAACAACTAACGGTATAATGTTTTTTTTTTCTTATAATAAAACAATTAAAAATATCATCAATCGGCTTATCAGCTATAGAGCGCTGAACAAGCCGTATACAAGCAGCAGCTGTGTTAGCAAAATAGGAAAAAGAAGTAAATTTTCAGAAGACAATGTGTAGCAAAAAAAAAAAATTAAAAAAATTGAGAAAAATATGCTGACAATGGGTTTTGAGCACACGCCCTTTCATCATCAAGGTTACCTCATTCTAGGCTTTGGGACGGGGACGCCTCCCTATTTGAGGAGTTGGAGATTCCCTTCCTTCCTGATTCGGGTGCCACTCTACTCTTCTCTTCTCGTTTTATTTCCGCGCGGCGCCGGCAGCCGCTGCAGTCTGCAGGACTGAGCACCTCAAACCCTACCCCCACCAGAAATGGATTCCCAGACGCGGAGGGAGCGAGCACGCCGCGCCTTCGACGCCGTCAAGCCTCTGGGCTTCTCCAAGAAGGAGGTCATCGCCGTCCTCAAGAACCTCCTCCAGCTCTTCGACAACTCCTGGGAGCTCATCGAGGACGATGGCTACCGCGCGCTCGCCAACGCCCTCTTCGAAGCCCGCGACCGCCCCCAGGTATTCCTGCCTGCCTCCTCTTCATCATACCCAAATGGAACGGACAAGATGTGCTAATAATAATTATGAATGACTACTTGCGGCTGGGGGTTCAGGATGATGGCGACGTTCGGCTTCCGCCGGAGGGGGAGGAGGAGGACTACCGGCCCCGGCCTTCTACTTCCCGTGCCATCCAAGGCGGTCCTTGCGACTTGGATAGCGGGACCGAGGCCCTTCGCATCAAGAGGCCCAGGATCAGCGCTACTAGTAGTGTCACAGCAGGTCGCTCTATTGATCCCCAGTCTCCCGCCTCCACCGCACAAGTGCTAGATGGACATGGACCTATAGGCGTTTCGTCTGAGCTGCACCATCCACAGATCGGGGCCTCAACCCGATATCATCGGCCCTCTTCACAGGGGAATGCTGCACAAAAGAGGGCAATAGAGATGATGGATGAAGATTTCCAGCATGCCGTCTTCTTGAGAGAGCCTAAACTTGAACCTGATACTGAGGATCTACAATGCAGTGCCCCTGCACCCAGCTGTCAGAATGCCCAACTTGGCTCCCATCCGCTCAATGCCAGCACCTCAGATACTCCACCTGTTCACACCCCATTAAAGATTTCAGGTTGGTCCCGTACATCATCCTAATCTGTTTTTGTGCTGTTGAGGTTTTCATTTTTTTATATATTGTATTGTAGGCCATAAAACTCCTGTGTTTTTTTCTTTCCTTTTTTTGTCAATCAGTCCGATTGTGGAACTATTGCTTTCTTGCTGTTTGGTCCATTATATATTCTGATTGGACTCTGCTGAACCTTATGTAGGTGCTAATGGCAGGACAGTCCACCAGCACTACAGAAGAAGTGGGGCGTCTACTTCCTTTGTTGAACCTATAAATAGCATGACAAAGCAACCTCAAAGTCTGGGAAATGGGTTGGGCCATGCAACTGTGATACACAATGCTGGGACAGGATCTGCAGCTGGAAAAACTCAGGAAGCACCTTGTTTACACACTGTTGTAGCTTCATCCAATATGGGTGAGGTCGAGATGTCAATCAAATGCAGCATAGACCCATCAAAATTCCACATGCCTGATTTAGAAGCAGTTTTCAAGATGGTTGAGGAAAAATGTCTTCGCTCACACAAGAGTCTCCCACCTGATTTTTCCATAGCCGGTCTAATCAAGCAGATATGCCAGTGTGTCGCACAACTAGGCAGTGATCATACTGCACAACATAATAAACAATCAGATGCTTTTGGCAATGTCAGCAGCTCACATAATAAGCCAACAACAACTAGTGCCCATTCCTTGCAACCAATTGATTGCATGAACAGCGGAAGCGGGAAATATAAAGCTGTAGAAGAATCATTGATTATGGAAGCTTCAGAGAATGTCCCACCAAATTCAACTACCGTTCAGCAGGCCCATTTGGCACTTTCTCCCAATGGGTGTACCCATGATTTATCTGACATATCAAAGGGAAAAGAAAGATTAAGTATATCAGCGGTAAACGAATTTGGTACTGAGAATTGTTTACCTTCCTTTTATTATATACCTAGAAATCTTGTTTCCCAAGAGTCCTATGTTAACTCTGTTGAAACAATTGGCGACAAGGACTGTTGTTCTGATTGCTTTGGCAACTGCTTGTATGCCCCTGAACCATGTGCCTGTGCAAGAAAAACTGGTGGTGAATTTGCATATACACCAGACGGATTGGTCAGGACAGAGTTCCTTGATAAGTGTGTCTCTATGAACCGATTTCCAGAAAAACATAATATGTTCTTCTGTAAATCTTGCCCACTTGAGAGGATCAGGAACGAGCCTTCACCAGAGCTTTGCAGGGGCCATCTTATTAGGAATTTTATCAAGGAATGCTGGAGTAAATGTGGTTGTGACACGCAATGTGGTAACCGTGTAGTTCAACGTGGTATAACATGCAATCTGCAGGTAATATCTGATGCCCCCCCCCCCCCCCCCCCCACCTTTTTTTTTGGGAGTGGGGCGGCATGTGGCCTTCATTGTCTTGTGCAGCTGGTTATTTGAACTGCCATAACTTTTTTTTTACCAAGGTGTTTTCAACACGGGAAGGGAAAGGGTGGGGGCTACGCACACTTGATGAACTTCCAAAAGGAGCTTTTGTCTGTGAGTATGTTGGGGACTTGCTAACAAATACGAAGCTACATGAAATGTCTACTCAAAACATGCACAGTGCTAGGTACTCGGTACTCTTAGATGCTGGTTGGGGTCCTGATGGGGTGCTGAAGGATGAAGAAGCTCTATGCCTGGATGCGACATATTGTGGGAATGTTGGGAGATTCATCAACCACAGGTGTTGTCTTATAATTCTCAGCCTGTTCTGATGTTATTTTAAATGTAATAAATGATAGCAAATATCAGCCATTGACCCCTCTCATTTTTCTTTCTGGTTGTAACAATACATTACCTAGATGCTATGATGCAAATTTAGTTGAGATCCCTGTTGAAGTGGAGACGCCGAATCATCACTATTATCATGTAAGTTATCCATAACTTCTGAATTTGATGAGTCTGTATGTCAGCTATGAAAGAGTGCCATGTTGATGATTTTTATTTATTTATTTTTGTAAGTACAGTTTGCGTTTTTCACAACCAAGAAGGTGGAAGCATTTGAGGAGCTCACATGGGTAAGTTGTGTGTGGTTTGTAATAACCAAATACGACAATCAAAATCAATTACTGCAGCCACTTCAAGGATATTTTTAGTGCTTGCTGTTTTTTATTCGGGGCTTCTTTGATTAATGTCTATCCTGTTGGCAATGATTTTGTGGCCTGTAGGGTTGCTTCATGCGGTCATAATGCTAAACCCCTAACCCTTAAAAGCGAAATATATAATCCTTATTGCAGACCATTGCCAAGTTTCTTCTACTTGGGGTCACATTTTCTCTTTTGTTGCTGAATTTTGTTTTTACGAATAGTAACTCTACTAAAATGTTCATGCATCATGTCCATTCTTCAATTACTTAGGGCTCGTGCGTTGTAAAGTTTGTTTTTTGGGGGCTCATCTGTTGGTTTGTAATATACCACCTGAATGCATCAAAACAGATTGGCAATGATTTTGGCTCATCATTGTAGTAGATAACTAGTACCTTTTTTTTGGGTAACTACTAACTAGGCTAGTCTCTCATGCTCTCTGTCTTTATAATTGCTGCTATTCCTTGTTTGCATATTCCATGCAATGCTCTTTAGTTGATTAAATCAGCCTAGGATGTATACTCTCTGATCATATTGGGCTGGGGCTTCAGCAGTACTGAACATTCCTGTTTTCAGGATTATGGTATTGATTTTGATGATGATAAGCATCCTGTCAAATCATTTGAATGCCTGTGTGGAAGCAGATACTGCCGTGGTAGAAAGCATTTGAGTATGTTCTCCTTCTGGCTGGAACCAAACCTTCCTTTTGAGTGATTATGATGATCGTAGGTTCATTATGTGCTGCATTCTGCGAGCTTTCTTCTCAAGTTCCCTTTGAAATCGTTTTGCAGGGAAGCGAGGCAAAGCTGCTTCGAAATGAAGTGCTGACTGCAAGCAGCGGTGCATGGTTCGGGAAAACGAACGGGCTAATCAGTGTTAGAATGTGTAGCTGTGAAATTGAGTGAGACTGACTGTAGGGGGCTCCCAGATAATTGCTGGTATCTGTGAAAGCTTTGGAATGTTTTTTCTTCTGTTTCTGGGCAGTTCGTCCATGGGAATCGTGTCCCCATGCAGTTTGCATATGCTACTACAGGTAGGCATGTCCGTAGACCATGTTTCTGGCCCACACCGCACTGCGGCATCTTTGATTGTAGTGTCTGCGAAAGATTTGACATGTTCCCTTTTCTTTTTTTCTTTTTCTTTTTTTCCCTTTTTTTTGGGAATTCGACTACTTTTTTTAAACAACAATATAACGTTAAAGCAAAGTACAAATGTAGAGGAAACTACTGAACTGAGAAACATAGAGGGTTCTTATTCTCGCACTCTGATAACACATCTCGCGCCCTCCTGTTTGAATGGCATGTGTCTAAAGGATAAGAATTCTTGAGCGTAAGTAGATAAGATGTAGGCTTCACCAGACTCGATAAAATGGTTTCATAACCATTAGTGTCAAATCTAAAGACCTACATCAACGATTACACCAGTAGTTGTTGTTTTCCTATTTCTATGTCTGTAGATGGACATCAAATCATGGAGTTGCTCCAGGAAATCTTGGCCATCGCTTTCACAGATACTCCCTTCGTCCCAAAAAGGATGACGTTATGGAATGACGTGTAGGTCAAATTTTTTCAACTTTGATTAAGTTTGTAGAAAACACGTGTAACAATTTATATCTTCAAATAGTTTTATTAAAAAACTAGACTTAAAGATCTTTCCGATGGTACTAATTACTTAGCATAATTATTTAGATATTTTAATATATAATTGTCGAGATTTTGAAAATATTAAGCGATAATGATATCTATTTAAGGACAGAGAGAGTACAAGCAAAGATGTAGTCTGTCTCACTGAATTTCACAGATAATACGATGCATTGCAGGCTGTTGACCAAGAAAGAACGAACTCGCCTTTCAGGCAATTGCGTGCGATCACATGGAGTGGCCACTGGCTCCTTCGGTCCGCGGGACGCGCAATCACCGACAGCTTCGGCCGCAAATCCAAAAGGAACCCCTGCCTGCCATTCCTTTCTCTCTTTCTCACAAACCCTTCCCGCACCGCACGAGAAGAAGCTCGCTTACCCTCCTGGTGGATCTCCACTCTGACCCCCAGCTACGCCGCCGGCAGACCGTACGGAAGAGGACGTCTCCAGGTCTGCACTGAAGGCCACTTGGATCTCAGCATTGCTCCTGAACAGTTTCCTTATCTTTGGAGCACGAAGATAACTGGTAGAAAAAGGAACATAGATGTAATTTTGTTTCCCCTTGACTTGAATCCTGTTGATCTTCTGATCCTGTTTGGTTTGAGTGGAGGTTTCTTTTAATCTTAATCTTTTTTTGTTTCAGTTTAAGACGACTATGCAGGAGAAAATGGGAATTTGACCATTCTCAGAATTGGGTCCATTATGGAACACAGACATCACGCTAGTCTGCCATTCTCCCTTTATAAAATCTAGCATAAAAAAACAGATAACATGTTTGATAAAAAAAAAATTGGACAACATATTTGATAAAAAAAAAACTGGATAGTTCATATCAGAGCCAGTCTGCGGCATAAAATGAGGCATAGAAGTTCATAAAAAAATCATGATAATCAGTCATACAACTCTGACATAGGTTTAACAATGACTAAAGTTCATACAGACACGTTGGTGGGCTGGGCACTCGTTCCTTCTCCCATGAGAACTACAAGACGGTTGAAACTCATGTCAAAAAATTAATAGATATAGGAAGGAGACAGCTAACATTGTTCTCTGTAATATTATTGCAATGTTTACCTTCTTGTCAATCTAATTGGGCTCTCCTGTAGTATTGTTTCCTTAGTAGGTCTGGTGGGGCTAGTGATTGGAATTGCACTTGTTTGCACTGCATCATTCACAGGCTGCACATCATTTTCTGGTGAGGCTGCAGTATTTTCAGCACGATGTTCCGCTTGCTTTTTCATCCTTTCGGTTGGAATTTTAGCAATTGGCCCATACTTAGTGGTATTTTTCCTTGGCTTCCGCTTCCTACGATAACAAAAATTCGTACAACAAAAAAAAATCATACAATGATTAAAAATTAGTGCAACATGCTACCTTTTCTTTGTCCCATTAAGTCTGCACTTGTAGCTAGTTTCTCCATGACCCAGTTCTCCACATCTCTTGCACTTCCTTTTCCCTCTAACGAGTTGCCTCTTTCCTTTAGCTGGCTCTTCAGCTGCAAGTTCAGATTCCTTAGCAGCCTTTTGTGCAGCCTCCTTGGCATCCTTCTTGCTTTTGCCACTGCTCTCCCTTCAAGATAATCTTTAATCCTCAGTTTCATGTACCTTCCAGCCTCCTTTTTATCTAATGGTGCATGAATCTTAAAAGAAAAGTTAATTGTTGGCCATTGTGTACTATCTGGCAGTGGCTCAATGAGTCTCTTGTATACGTTTTTGAACCTCTACACTGAATATTAGTCATGAACAAAGTCCTCCAGCTTAACATCAACAATTTGTTGGGCTGTTATCAAGGCCAAAGCATGCTGACAAGGCTTTCCGGTGTGTTGCCACTCAAGACAAGTACACTCATGCAAATAAGACTTGACAACATGTCTATTATATATGCTGGTAGTGTCCATTACCTCTGCAGCAAAAGTACCAGACTTGGAAACTGTCAGGTGTCCTAGTCCTCTGGTCCTTGCTTTCAGTTGTTGTAGGACTGCAGGTAATATGTTTCCCTCAAGTCATCCATGTTAGCACACAAGATGCCCTTCCTTGTGATTGTGCAACCACTAACATCAGGACCGTTGTATCACTTGGTTCTCCATCAGCAATTTCCCTATGCCCATGGCTAGTGGATCCCTCCCTAGCAACACCCGCCTCAATATCTATATTTCCCTAGCACTAAAGCGACGAACAGGATGATCATCGTCAATTCCTCCTCAATCCTCATAAGTATCTGAAAGGTCTAGGTATGGCTAGAGGGGGGTGAATAGCCTAATTAAATTTTCTACAACAACACTTAGCAAACTTGTTAGAATAAAACACGACGATAAGCAAGTTTGCTCTAGCTCTATGGTTAGACAAGCCACCTACCAATTCTAGTTACTAGCAAGAATAGTTCTATGTCACACACAAGAGCTAGATAACTAGTGATGCTAGACTAAGCTACACAAGCTAAGCTAGAAGCTCTACTTTGCAAGAATGTAAAGAATGTAATGCAAAGCTAGAGATAGAATGGTTATACCAACGTGAAGAAATAATCCAATAGATAACCAATCAATCACAAGATGAATCCTTGGTAGAGAAACAATGAGACACAATATTTTTACCGAGGTTCACTTGTTTGCCAACAAACTAGTCCTCGTTGTGACGATTCACCTACTTGGAGGTTCACGCGCTAATTGGCATTACACGCCAAACCCGTCACCGGGTGCCGCAAAACCAACACAAGATAGGGATCCACAAGTCACGCGCAATCCACTAGAGATGTCTTTCGCGAACTCCCACGGGGAAGACTCAAGAACCCCTCACAATCCACCGATCGGAGCCGGAGACAATCACCTTCCTCCGCTCAACGATCCTCGTCGCACCAAGCCGTCTAGGAGATGGCGATCTCCAAGAATAACAAGAGTTTCCACGATGACGACGATCACCAAGTGCCACTAGTATGCAATCAATAAGCAATGCACTTGGAATCACTCAATCTCTCATGAATATGTCAAATATGTTGTGAGAGGTGAGTGGTAGAGATTATCAAGCAAGCACAAGTGTATGAGTGAAGTAGAAATGCAAGAGATGCCCCAAAGGGCCGACCATATCACTTATATAGCCCTCACTCAACAACTAGCCGTTTTGCCCCCAAAACTGGCTCTCTGCGCGACCTCCGGACGCACTTTACACATGGGGTCCGGACCATCAACAACGTCCGGACCCTTCACCAGTCGAGAGCAAACCCTCTGTTTGCAAGCTTCGGACGCGCGCAACGCGCCGTCCGGACTATGCCGCATGCGTCCGGTGCCCCTGCCGTTTGAAAACGGCCATTTCGCGCCTTTGCCGCTGCTTGCCACGTGGCTCCGGACGCACCTGTTCACAGGGTCCGGAGTCACTGCTCCTTGCGTCTGGAAATATTTTCCCGGGCGCCCGAGCGCACCCGAGAGCTCGCTTGAGCCCCTCAGCACCTCCGGACGCAAATCCGGTCCTTGGTCCGGACCATCATACTGCGTCCGGACCCTCTTCCACAGAGAGCGCCAGACACAGGACGCGCGTCCGGATGCCTGCGTCCGGACCACAAACTGCGTCCGGACTGCTCCACCAGCCAACCAGCAAGGGTTTGCCTCCGGACCCATCTCCGATGGTCCGGTCGGCCAGAACTCTTGCGTCCGGACCCTGCGTCCGGACTGCATCCAGCTGCCCGAACACTTCTCCAATTTCTTCCAAGCTTCCAAGAGCCAACACTAAGTGATTCCTCCACTTGTGCACGTGTGTTAGCTTTTAGTTTACAATTATCTTGGATTAAGTTGGTTGTTTCACTAGTTTAATTGATTTTAATGCAATGCATATGAACCTAGTGGCACATGATAACCGTAATCATACTTAAGAGCTCCCTCCTTGATAGTACAGCTATCTATCCTAAATGTGATCACATCCTCTATGATGTCTTGATCACCAAACCTAAAATGGTTCCTAGCAATCACCTTTGCCTTCACACCATTTTCCTTTCCACCACCATGCTAGAGCTTGTGCCATCCACACTTGATCCACCTTTCTCCATCACATGGTATGTACCAACCTATCTCATGATTCACACTTAGAGATCAAGGTCAGTACTTAGGTGGGTTTCATCAATTACTCAAAACCAAAACACATGGGGACTCTCAATCTCCCCTTTTTTGGTAATTGATGACAACCATTCCATAAAAGATATGAAATATAATCATTTTGAACTTGAGTTGCTTGTCCAAGCATTTTAATCAAAGATTCAAGATTTGGACAAGTTACACAAATTCGGTTTTGGTAGTTATTAGCTCCCCCTACATATGTGCTTCATGAGGTTGGTTCAAGTTTTGCACATATGTATAGATAGGCATTGTGGGAGAGGAAATAGCTACCAAATAATGCTAAGGTGTAAGAGTTAGACCTTTGAAGCGTGATACCATCGAAGTGCGGAATTTAGAATCACCCTTAGCACCATGATTAGCTAGACACCACTTGAAACCAAAAACTCTTAAAAGTTCATGGGTTAGAGCTAGTCAACCTATGCATGCTAGTAGATCAATCATCATTCATTTAGATTTACTAGCAAACACCACACAAGCATGAATATTGAATTTAAGTACTTGTGCAAACATTCAAATGCAACAATAGTGTTCATGAGCTTGCTCCCCTATTTGTATATTCTCTTTTGAAAATTGACTTTTCATTTTTCTCCCATGTTATATCTTTTCAACTTCTCCCCCTTGATCTTTTCTCCCCCATGATATCTTTTATAACTTCTCCTCCTTTATCATCCAATTGACACAAAAAGGCGGGACCAATTATAGATATACAAGTTTTAGCTCTTCCTTAGTGTGAGATAGGGTGAAAGATTGTTTTCAACTTTGGCTTGATCTAAGCTACTTGCCCAAGATATTTAATTCAGTTTAAACCATAGACAAGCTTCTTCACACATGCTAAGATGGTTATCTTGCCTATGTTGAATTAAACACTTTGAGTTCATAGACATAGAGCAAACACTAGGATTGCAAGCACATCAACATGTCATATGCCACCACTAGATCATATCAACTCATAGAAGCTATAGTGGCACCATATAAGCCTCAAAGGCATTTTAGTTTTCATGAATGAGCCTAGAAGCATGAGTGATGTCTATATGCTCTATACAAGTCCTAACAAGGTATGCATGAATGCTCTCAAATCAACTTTTACCTTGCATTGTTGGAGTAGAGGCATGTCATATAAGTGGGGGTGCATCAACTCATGTTGGAGAAATCAAGTATATTCAACTCATTCCTTAGCTTACAAAACCTTTTCTCATCTAGTGGCTTGGTAAATATATCGGCCAATTGATCTTCGGTGCCAACACTTGTGATAGAAATGTCCCCTTTCAATTGATGATCTCTAATGAAATAATGGCAGACGTCAATATGCTTTGTTCTTGAGTGTTGAACCGGATTGTTGGTGAGCTTGATTGCACTTTCATTGTCACATAGCAAAGGCACTTGCTTGAATTTGACCCAAAATCATTCAAAGTAGCTCTCATTCATAGGATTTGTGCACAACAACTCCCCGCACTAATATACTCGGCTTTGGCGGTTGAGAGTGCCACGCTATTTTGCTTCTTTGATGACCATGGGACTAGTGATATTCCAAGCAATTGACAGGTGCCCGATGTGCTTTTTCTTTCTATCTTGCAACCCGCATAATCCGAGTCAGAGTATCCAAGTAACTCAGAGTTTGATCCTTTAGGATACCACAACCCTACATTAGGTGTATGCTTCAAATATCGCAATATCCTCTTTGTGGCTTTCAAATGACTCTCTCTTGGAGAAGCTTGAAACCTTACACACATGCATACACTAAACATGACATCCGGTCTTGATGCGGTCACATATAGCAAGCTACCAATCATTGATCTATATCGCTTTTGATCTACCATGTTGCCACTAGCATCACCATCCAAATTTCCATTTGTTCTCATGGGTGTACTAATAGACTTTGCTTCATCTAGATTGAACTTCTTGAGCATGTCCTTGATGTACTTGCCTTGACTAACAAAAGTCCCATTCTTCATTTACTTGACTTGAAGACCAAGGAAGTAACTAAGCTCTCCAAGCATAAACATCTCAAATTTATTTGCCATCATATTTTCAAATTCTTCACAAAACTCTTGATTGGTTGACCCGAAGATAATATCATCCACATAGATTTGCAACACAAACAAGTCCTTCCCAATTTTCTTGGTGAATAGGGTAGTATCAACCTTGCCCATAATGAATCCCTTAGAGAGGAGAAAGTCCCTCAACCTCTCATACCATGCTCTTGGAGCTTGCTTCAAGCCATATAATGCTTTTCTTAGCTTGTACACATGGTTGGGTTTCTTGTCATCTTCAAAACCGGGTGCTTTCTCAACAAATACTAGTTTATTGATGTACCCATTGAGAAATGCACTCTTCACATCCATTTTATAGAGCTTGATGTTGTGAGCACAAACATAAGCCAATAGAATCCTTATTGCTTTTAGCCTTGCCACCGGTGCATATGTTTCTCCAAAGTCAAGACCCTCTACTTGAGTGTAGCCTTGTGCAACTAGTCTTGCTTTGTTTCTCACCACTATTCCATCTTGATCTTGCTTGTTGCGAAAGACCCATCTAGTGCCAATGACATTGTGATTCTTTGGTCTCTCAACTATCTCCTAAACTTGATTTCTAGTGAAGTTGTTGAGTTCTTCATGCATAGCATTCACCCAATCAACATCTTGCAAAGCCTCTTCAATCTTGGTTGGCTCAATGGATGATACAAAGGAATAGTGTTCACAAAATGAAGCCAATCTTGATCTTGTTTGTACACCACTTATGATATCTCCAATAATATGATCTATAGGATGATCTCTTTCAATAGATGTAGGTTGGAGTATTAGAAGTTGATTGCTTGTACTTGGTTGATCATTGAACTTTCTGTACCTCCAAAAAGAATCAAAAAATTATAAAAACAAGTTTTGGCTGATCCATTTCACTCTAGCTCATGTCTTGGAGTTAGATAAAAGATTATTTGTTTGTTTGGGATAATTCTAGTTTCCTGTAGTGGACATGGGATTATTTTTTAGCGTCAAACCGCACGATGATATAAGGAGCTTTACCGTCAGACCGCATGATGATAAATATACCCAACTATAGCGTCAGACAGTTGATGGCTAAATGAAAAATTAGCGTCAGATGATCTTTCAGTCACATTTAGCGTCAGATGTCTGACGGTGATTCGGTGTTGTGGTGTAGTCTTGTTCATCTTCTCGGTGGTTTGCATTCTCCAAATCACTAGCTTGTATTTACTTTCATATACTTGTGCTAGTGAGTAGTTGTTGCTCTTATAACTAGTTTAGCTTGTGTGGCTTGCCTAGTTACCTTCTAGCTTGTGTAGCATAGAAGTAGATCTTGAGTGGCTAATTGGTTTCTGTAGCCTTGTTAGTCACATTGCTTAGTTTGTGTAGCTAAGTAAGTTGAGCTCTCTAGTTGACTTGTGTAGTCTTGCTAGAGAGCATTGCTAGTGAGCTTAAGTGTTTTGTGCTTTGCTTACTAGTATGTGTAGGAGCTCCCGGTGTGTTTAAAGTACTAGTTGCTTAGATTTGTGTGACCTTGCAACCTAGTCTTATTTAGGTGAGCTTCCTAGCTTGGCACCTTAGTTAGCATAATAGGCATACTTTGCTAGGTGCTAGAGTTATAGTTAGAGGGGTGTAGTCTTGGCTAGACCGATAGTTTTAATTTCGTATTTGATTCGATTAGCTGGAACGTTTAAGTTTTAGAAAAGACTATTCACCCTCCCTCTAGTCCGCCATCTCGACCCTACATCCTCCCCAGCACCAAAGCTTCCTCCTTCTCCGGCAGCACCACCCACCACCTCTCTGGATGAGGACATGGACGATGTCATGTCGGGCGTGACGGGTGCTTTGTTGCCCCCAGTGGGTGATGCTTAATAGTGTAAATAAAACAACTACAATATGTTTCTTTAACACATTATGACATGCCATACTCCATTTCGTACTAATATTCTAACAATTCAATTGTCACATCCGGCCCGTTTGCCCTGTAGTGGCTCATGTGTGTTAATGAGATATTGCGGAGGGTTTAGTCCCACCTTGGTTGTTTAGGGTGGGATAGACCAACATATAAGGCTTCTAGAGTCCATCCCACCATCCCCGAGTTAATCCTTTTAAGCGAAGCGAGGACGAAAGCTTAAGTGTGATGGTGGTGGGTGTGGTTCACTCATCGTGCAGAGTGGATCTGAGCCGTTTGGACTCTGGGGCGTTACAAATGGTATCAGATCAAACCTTTGCGGCAGCGGGCGCGTGCGGGCCAGGTGTGCGGACATGGTAGGTTCATTGTGCGTGTAGGCTCTGCGGGGCGCACGGCAAGACACATGTGTCGGCACTGGGCGCACGGTCACGTGTGTCCATCCCACCATCCCCGGGTTAATCCTTTTAAGCGAAGCGAGGACGAAAGCTTAAGTGGGATGGTGGTGAGAGTGGATCTGAGCCGTTTGGACTCTGGGGCGTTACAAATGGTATCAGATCCGACCTTCGCGGCAGCGGGCGCGTGCGGGCCAGGTGTGCGGACATGGTAGGTTCATTGCGCGTGTAGGCTCTGCGGGGCGCACGGCAAGACACATGTGTCGGCACTGGGCGTACGGTCGCGTGTGTCCATCCCACCATCCCCGAGTTAATCCTTTTAAGCGAAGCGAGGACGAAAGCTTAAGTGGGATGGTGGTGAGAGTGGATCTGAGCCGTTTGGACTCTGGGGCGTTACAAATGGTATCAGAACCGACCTTCGCAGCAGCGGACGCGTGCGGGCCAGGTGTGCGGACATGGTAGGTTCATTGCGCGTGTAGGCTCTGCGGGGCGCACGGCAAGACACATGTGTCGGCACTGGGCGTACGGTCGCGTGTGTCCATCCCACCATCCCCGAGTTAATCCTTTTAAGCGAAGCGAGGACGAAAGCTTAAGTGGGATGGTGGTGAGAGTGGATCTGAGCCGTTTGGACTCTGGGGCGTTACAAATGGTATCAGAACCGACCTTCGCAGCAGCGGACGCGTGCGGGCCAGGTGTGCGGACATGGTAGGTTCATTGCGCGTGTAGGCTCTGCGGGGCGCACGGCAAGACACATGTGTCGGCACTGGGCGCACGGTCGCGTGTGTCCATCCTACCATCCCCGGGTTAATCCTTTTAAACGAAGCGAGGACGAAAGCTTAAGTGAGATGGTGGTGAGAGTGGATCTGAGTCGTTTGGACTCTGGGGCGTTACAAATGGTATCAGATCCGACCTTTGCGGCAGCGGGCGCGTGCGGGCCAGGTGTGCGGACATGGTAGGTTCATTGCGCGTGTAGGCTCTGCGGGGCGAGACCAACAATATTTTTTTTTGAGAATTACACAGTTACAACCACGGGCGCCTCGCTGTCGACGGGGACGTCGTCTACCACTGAAAGCGTAGCGCCGGAAAATCCTGGAATAAATCCAGGAAACCACAGTCTGAAATTCGCTCCCACGGAGAATCGAACTCAGGACCTGTGGGGTGCCGCTCGAGTGACTTAGCCAACCAGACTAAACACCCTTTGACAGACCAACAATATATTTAATCAAGAGAGAGAAAGAATCATATAACTGACCCAATGAACTACTATGAGTAATCGGCCATCATCTCAACTCTGGTTTTCTACCTTGAGTCCTTAACTAAGTAAACCTGCATGACCAAAGCTTCACAAAATTAAACCCTCCAAAGATGCAGTTGTCATCACAAGAAAAAATGAAAGCGTAATCGAACACACCTGTCCCCAGCTAGCCCACCGAGAGCATTTGATGATCGATAGCCAGCAAGTGATACGGCCATCACCTCACCCTCACTCACCATTCACCAATTCCCACTTGTAGTTCATGACACCCATCTCTCACAATGCATTACTGTCAATGGTAGTCTCTAGTGCATTGCAACTCCGAATCTCCGATCCACCTGTCAGGCTCCAGCAGTTTCAAATAGTAAAACAGGAAGGTATCTTATTTAAGGTTGAAGAAATTTTTTTATCTAACTTGGTTATGTAATTGCTTATTAATTCAATTGGACTTTGGATCGAACCTATCCTATAGGAGGCCAATCTTGATATACCTAGGTGTCCTCTGCTTTTTTGTTGTCAAAAGGCAAGCATGAAAATAGGGCTAACCAATATGCACAAGCTTTTCACAGCTGACAAGAGAACATGCCATTTTTTAAAGATAAACATGGGGAAACGACCGATGTTTGCTACCATAAAGGCAAGTTTGCTTTACCACATCAGTTCATAGTTCCAAATTATTGATCCTTCTATAGTTTTTTACCTCATGAGGTGGTTGTCTTGATGCAGTCTTAGTCTTTGGTTTTAACTTTTTGAACTGAGAATGAGAATACAAAAAACTCCAGCAAGAGCAACACCAGTTCTTGCTGGCAAGGATAAAATTACAACTCGAACATAGATAAATAAGATGGCCAATAATTGGTACTTGGATGAAGGATAGTTTGAGTTCTGCATCTAAGGCATTTATAGGTGAAATTGGAGTTCCGAAGAAGAGATGCCTTGAAATTTGTTAACTAATGCAACCTTTGTTATGAACAATTATATTTGTGCCCTGGGATATAAGAAAATAACGAAGAAGCCACATCATCAAAAGCATTTGCATACATGATCCTATAACAGGATTAATTTTCTTGCCTTTATATCCCTAGGTATGATTCCATAGTGACGCAAATATTCCGGTCCATGCAAAAGTTATTTAGTTTATTTTCTGATGATCTTTTTTAGATAAAGGATAGTTTATATCCGACTTCATCTATCAACCGATAGAATCAGACCAATTATTACAAAGTCTTGTCAATGGGCACAAACTCGGACTATAAATACCACCAATTTGCAGCCCACCAAACCGACAAACAAAACGAAATAAGGTTTAAACTAAACATGACCAATATATCTCGAACCCATCCATTTGAATTAAAAAACTACAAAGCTGACATCTCTAGGTGTTGTCCAACTTGGATGATAAAGAAATAAACTGATTCAAAAAATACTCTTCTTCTTGAATTACCAAATAAAAAAAGAAAAACAAAAGAAATAAATCAAACTAACCAGCAATATTTGTTTAACCGGGCTGCTTGGCGAGGCAATGGCATGGTAGTAATGAAATGGGGTCGATAAGTAGAGTTGTTGTGAGGTCAGTAACCATCTAGAGATTTACAGGTCAATCCGGAAAGTTGGTGCCGCTGAAGATTATGGAGGCGGTGTCTCCTGCACCATCATAGTATGGGCAAAAGCTATTTTAGGCAATAGAAGATTAAATTAGAGAACCTCACATGAACATCGAGTGCAGTATGCCAACCCACAGACCCCAGAAAAACTGAATATTTTTTAGATATACTTGGTATCCAAGTAATGCTTAGGGTCCGTTTGGATCTAGATATTGAGACACTGGAATTGTATTAAGTACCAATACCAAATCAGACTAGCATTGGAAATAGACTAAATACCAAATCTAATGTTTGGATGCAAAAGAATTCATAATCTGGAATCGAGTGAAACCTCAAATACCAATTCATGTTTGGATGTGCACATCTAGAATTCACTCGTCTTCTTCCCCCATCCCACTCACGATTGACCTAGGCGCGCAGGCGGAGGCGGCCTCGGCCGCGAGCACGCTCGTGCGCGGAGCTAGCCCTGGCCTCGGCCGCGAGCACGCTTGGGTGGCGGAAGAGGACGCGACCTCAGGTGCGGAGGCAGGAAGGAGGACAGGGGCGCGGAGAAGGATAGGAACAGTGCTCCTCACCGGCCGCGGGGAAGAAGGGAAGGGATGCTCGCCACCGGCCCTGGGGAAGAAGAGAAGGGGTGTTCGTCGCCGGCCGCGGGGAAGGAGAGACGCGGTGCTCGCCGCCGGTCGCGGGGAAGGAGAGAAGGGCTTCTCGCCACCGGTCGCAGGGAAGAAGGGAAGGGGTGCTCGCCGCCGGCCATGGAGAAGAAGAGAAGAGGTGCTCGCCGCCGGTCGCGGGGAAGGAGAGTCGCGGTGCTCGCCGCCGGTCGCGGGGAAGGAGAGTCGCGGTGCTCGCCGCCGGTCGCGGGGAAGGAGAGCCGTGGTGCTCGCCGCCGGCCGTGGGGACGAAGAGCCGGGGTGCTCGCCGCTGGCCGTGAGGAGGAAGAGAAGGGGTGGTTGTCGCCGACGGCTCGGAGGAAGAGAAGGTGTGTTTTCACGATTCTCTCCAATACGAAGGGTTGGAGCTCGGTATTGAAGGTGGGTAGATTTAGTTGTAGCCCAATACTATGGAAATGGGCTTCAATTCTGTCTCCCAATGCCAAAGATATCCAAACAATGGAATTGGAAAAACTGGGTACCAATTCCAATGTCTAGGTCTGAATATCTACATCCAAACGGGGTGTTAGAGACATTAGACCAACTTCACAACAAGTTTCATAAAGAATGCTCACTTGATGGAAATGGAGGGGATTTCAGAGAGGGGCTGTTAGCAAACAGGCCTAGCACGGCGGTGGCGGTCTTTGACGAAGATGGGATCGGGTCAGGCGATGTTGGCTCGGTGGTGGCTTCAGATTTAAAACTGAAGAATGGTGTCAGTTGTTTTAAATAGTAGGTCAACCCAAATTGTTCCACTAAATCTTCTAATGTGAAAATGGAAAAAATGATGCACACCAAATCATTTTCATCTCCAAAGAAAAGCAAGTTGCAGTTCTGAGCAGGTATTCACTAAAAATCTTCAATTTGTAATTTGTATAAAAAAAGATAACTTCAATCTCGCCACGCGGACTTCAGTTATAGAATCAGGTAAAGTAATTTGCATAAAGACATAAAAAACTACATAAGTGTTTTTTTTTCTCTAATCTCTTGTATCTACATCATTTGTTTACTGAGCCACACTCTGCATTATCAGATGATTTTTCAATGCGTTCGCCCTAGCTGAATTCAAAGCACATGGGATAATACGATCGTAATTCCAAAGCACATCACACACATGAATCTCTGCAGTCACATAAAATGGGTTCATAGACCCCAACTTTCATTTTTATGTGTTGCAGCAAGGGAGAAGAGCGACAAGGACAGTAAAAAGTACTCAATCAGTATGTGCTCAGCAGGGGGCAACTTTTAATTTGTTATGAGCCCAAATTATAGATTCCGTGAGTTCTAGCTACGGTTCCTAATAACCACGGTCGCTGAATAAAAACATTAAACTGAAAGCACAAACAAAATGAGCGCCTAAAAAAAAAAGGTCATATACAAATAATGAAGAGCCAAAGACTGAATTACTTGAGATGGCGGTGCCCAAACATTCGACTGCATTTTCCAATTGAAACGAAAAATGATGAACCAATCAATTCTAGGTTCAGACTCTGAAACGGGTATCTGTGTGTACATGTAGTTGGATTGGCATCAATCCTCCAAATGCGTTGAAGCGAATAGGTGCAGATAAACCCACAAGTCCACACCCAGGAGCATTGGAATTGGGAAGCAGCAAATAAACAAGAAGCATTGGACACCATTGATTGAGAGGAGCTGGAACGATACGACGTCTCGCATTACAATAATAAGGTAGCTAGCCAAGCCATAGGCAGGCGGTAATGAATCACTCGGAGGAGGGCGAGGGGGGCGGCGCCTTGTCGTCGTCCTCGGCCTGGGACTGGAGCGGCGGGAGGAGCTGGGACTTGCGGCGGGTGTCGCGGGGCGGGAGCGGGATGGCGATGAAGTGCTTGGTCTTGGAGATGGGGCGGGAGGAGCGGAGCTCGACGACGTCGCCGACCTTGAACTGGTTGTCGGGGTCGTGCGCCTGGTACTTCTTCTTGATGCGCTCCCGGCGCTTGTACTTGGGGTGCGGCGCCAGGCGCACCACCTCCACCCCCACCGTCTTGTCCGCCTTGGTCGTCACCACCCGCCCCGTCAGCTGCCTGGCCGCCTCGATCCGCAGGCGAGGGGCGGTGCCGCCATACGAGAGCTGCGGCGGCGAGGGCAACACGGACACGGACACGAAGGGGGAGCTCAGCAGCATCCTCTCTTCCTCTTCCTTCTCTTTCTCTGCTCGGGGGAGTCGACGGTAAGGGGGGATATGGATATCCTTCCCATGCCAGGGGATGGATGAGAAGCCGATAAGGGTTTTTTTTTTTTTGTCGTGGAGTAGGGCCGTAGCCCGTAGGGGAAGGGACCTCTTCCGTCCACTGCCATGCTTATTTATTTTGTTCCGTCTTCGTGTGGCATTGTAGCAGCGTCGACATAACGATGTTCATCTTTGTATAAAACAAAACTCAAGCGCATTTGCATTTCCGATACATGCCAACCGAGAAACAAGCAAAGCCTCATACTCATGTTGTTGGCTTGCTAGTTAAACAGACACATCAATTCCAACAAAGTTACCATACTAACCACAAACAAGGGAGAAAAAAACGCGGTGCACTGGCATGAAGAACAAACCCACATCGATTCCATTCTTTTATTATTGGCCAATGAATTGATTTCATACAGACCCTTCCCTGTCAAACAAGACTCGAAAACAATCCTACACCTAATAATAAACCCCCCCAAAAAAGGGAGAATTACACGCTACAAAACCTTTCTGTTTTTGCCAATGTTGCCGGGGCGGGACGAGTAAAAGTTGGTGGGGTTTGTTTGCCAGTGGAATGACAAAAACAAAACCAAGTCCACTGACCCAACCCAACCAATAGACTGACAGACATTCCCACCATCCTGTTGCGGCAGGCAATAACCACCCCCTTTTTACCACTATATATGTTCTGTTCTGTCCATCTCACTCACTCTTGTGCAGCACCAGCTAGTTGACCAGTATACAACGGAGTACCGACCAACCACCCAACGAACCGAATCGAGTCTCAACTCTCAAGTGCCACATATGTAAAGATGCATCAGCAGCACACACTACTCTCGACGACCCCTCACAGACAGACAGACAGACATACATTCCCATAGCCCTTTCTGCTCCTCCCTTTGTCTCCACCATGCATAAAGATGGTCCATGAGGTGAATAAAAACCACACCCACAGCAGCTGCTTCTCGACTGCCATCATACTCCGTATCTAGCTAATTTCTGCACAACATCTGGTTGCAGGGTGGCCATGCATTGTTCCCACCCACTGTTTCCAAGCAGCTAGATCCAAAAATAAAAAAAAGGTTTACCACCATTAATTTATCATCCTTGTCATCACATAATGCAAACGCAAAGGAGGGCAAAGAGGCCAGCTTTACCTGCTTGTAGCCATTCAGAATCTGGCACACCTCATTGTGAAGACCTTCGCTTTTTATCTCCTGTGCACAGATCAAAAGAGCGTGCATTGAATTGAATAGGGCTATAGGTGAACCTTAAAGAAACTCCCCGGTCTAATAGGAATCGCAACTCACAGTCCAACTTGCACAGGCCTGGCAGATGTAAGCTAATGAACCAGCGGCTCCTGTCGGGTTTGCTGCCACCTGGTGTGACCAAATAAGATTTCAGAAGAAAATCACCCAGATAGGAAGAATGCAGCCAGAACCAGGAGGGGTCTGGATATACCATTGCACACAGTCCATGAAAAGCGTCCTCTTTCTCAAAATCGTCTCTGATCCTGGAACACACCAAAGAAACGAGTTCCATTCATCATGCAACAAACCATAGATAAAACACTTGAAAACCATCCTTCCTTCTCTCATCCTTTGGATGTGCTTAAAGACTCCAGATAAGGGGGGCACTTACATGCACAAGGCATTGCACCATGCTTGCATGAAATGCTCCATATGAGGGGCCACGATGTCTGGAGAGACCCAGCTAAGCCTCCCAAGAGTGATCGCACTATTTTCAATAAGTGACTTGTTCAAACCCTGTCAATGTGATGGAAAAATAACCAGCCATTTAGTTAAAATCTTAAATGAAGCGTGACATGTAAGAAATCTTTAAAATCACTCACCTCTGGGGATTTTAGAATGGGAACCAAGCACGAAACAACCGTGATCACCACAGGTGCAATTTCTTTGCCAATCTGGAAACAAATAAAATCAGTCACATATGTACGTAACTTCATAAATACCAATCAGTGCTGATACGTCAAAGAAATAAGCTCCATGGTGGGGCCGGTGCACTGCAACTTTATAAGTGACATATACCAAAAGGAAACCCATGCCAAACAGTTTGAACTTTAACAGCGTCAAAACAAACAAAAAGGTTTTTTATGGATTGCAAAAGAATTCAGCACTTGGTTAAACCAAATGGTATAAAATAGGCACTAACCTTGATTGCTAATTCTCCAATAGCCCAACAGGCATTGTTAGCTACTGATACCGCATCCTTCACAGACTGAGGGTTCTGCACCAAAGTTATGAGTGAGAAATGAATCAAGATAATTATGAGAACATATAGACCATACAGAATATGCTTACCAGTTGCTTTGCTGCAACAGTAAGAAATTCTTGAAGGCGTGGATGCAAATGTATTGGGCAAACCTAGTAACAAAGAGCGTTAATTTGTTTGTAGTGTGAAAATTATCTCAAGATAATATGAACTAGGGTGGTATGCAGTCAACCCTAGAAAGGTCTCCAAGAAGGGCAAGGGCACTTTGTCGAACATCAGCTGCTTCATCCATGCAGCATTGCAAAAGCAGATCTCTCAAACTGCTCTGTGCAACCTACAACAAAATGAAGATGGCATATCAAACTTCTGCATATTTGGTACTAAAATTTTAAGTATAATCAGCAAACAAAAGAAAAACAGCAATTGCTCTTCAAAAAGTGTAGATGTCATGGCCATGCTTTACTTGGCTCTAAACCCCAATAGTGTGACCATACCACAAGGGCAGCGAGATAACTAGGAACTTCAATATATTTCTTGCTTAATGAGATGAGAAGACTTGACCTTTAATAAACCTCTCTTAGATTAAGGAAATAGAAAACAACGCAATCTGATCTAATTTCTAACCAACAAACGAGTAACAGACCTACCCTGAACCTGTTGTGAACAGGAACACACGTGCACTGTTCACCTGAACAGAATTGCGCATGGACACTATGCTGGCCCTTGGGAGGTTCAGCAACTTAAATGGGTGGCTATTGTGTGCACCTGCTCTAAGTTTAAGAAAGGTGAAAGGCAAACCACATGCCCATAGGTGTGCCACAACGCACACAGGCTCGGGCAGCCAGGCCACGAAATGAATGGTGTGCCGAAAGTTTTGCAAGCACAAACTCAAGGCTAGAAAGGTAAAAGAGATGGCGCACCGAGGGATAGATATACAGATTGTGTTTGGGGGGTGATATGGCGCCGGCGTGGGGTGAGCGAGAGGAGAGTGAGGAGGAGACTTGACTGGGAATTGGAACGCAGAGGGTAGCGAGGAACCTCGGCGGTGGGAACTTCTCCGGTGACGGCGGCTGAATCGCCCAGCGCCGCCGTCGAAGGGTAAACCCCACCCCGATATACAGGGAGGTTTATTCCTTTCGATAAATCTTTCACAATCCTAAAGACCCCTTTATATATAGGAGCCCTGCCTAATAATCAAAACCAACAATCTACTAAATATCCTCCCAAATTCCTCTATTCCAGCTACTAGACGTCAGCCACTGCTTGGGCTGATGTCCTGTTTGGGCGCCGCCTGTATTGGCGGCCCACAAACCGGTCCACAACAGGGGGGGGGGGGGGGGGGGGGAGGGTAGTTATAGATAGATTAAAAAAAAAGCCATTTGACAACCTTGAACAATCCACTTTGTATGATTAACCCCCTAAACATAATTTTGCTCAATTTACCCCCACACATACTTTAATACTACTTAATCCGTTCCAAATTATAGTTCGTTTGACTTTTTCAACCCTAAGTTTGACCACTCGTCTTATTCAAATTTTGTGCAAAATATCATTTCTTTGGTGTGGCTTACTTATTTAATGAATAGTCTACATGAATGACTTAAATTTGACTATATTTGCACAAATTTTTTGAATAAGACGAGTGGTCAAAGTTGGGGTCAAAAAAGTCAAACGAATTATAAATTGAAACGGAGGGAGTATAATATACTAGTTATAGATAGATAGATTTAAAAAAACATTTTACAACCTTGAACAATCCACTTTGTATGATTAACCCCCTAAACATAATTTTGGCTCAATTTACCCCCACAAACAATTGGGTCTCATACTTGTGCTCTGGTTTTAATCCAATTTCATTACCACACAAAGCATCAGCACTTAGTTTTAATAAACGCATACTCCACTATATGACAGTAATCAGTAGAGGCGTAAAGCCAACATAAGTAGTGGAACTAACTCTTTCAAGATGGATGGAAAAGAAAAACATATCCAGCCATCCTAGTGAGAAGTGAGATCTCAAGCCTTGAGGAGTCACACCTAACATTCATCCAGGATACATGATAAACAGACAAAATGCCTAAATTCAGCTACCCGGCAAAATTTCCAACTGGACAATCTACTCAGCACACATGGTACAGCCCCATGTAATAGAACTGATAATTTCTGTAAACAATACAGTAGATATTGGGACAATCAATGTATTGTCTGACATTAACAAGTTCAGATGGTGCTGTATACAACAAAAGTAACAGATACTACTAAAAGAGAACCAAGTGTAATCAGTTGTTTAGGATCGAGCGCACTCAGGTCTTAGGGCTCACCATTCCTCCCTAGTTTAGATGTGCGCTAGGACAGACCCCAGGGCGGATCTGTGTGCTTCCATCAGAGCCAGCTGGCCCCTTTAACAATAGTGAATTCCTCCTCTAAGTACATATTACAGCATGGCCCCAATATGATAGTATGATTGACCCCAATGACTAAATAATTTAACCCCGCCCCTGACGCACCCATGTGGTATGTGAGTGGTGTGTTCATGTGACCGTGTCTAAAATGTACTCGGAAGGGAAAACAATATTGTATCCAAAGACAAGAACTTACAAGACTTTCAATACCAGCGCCAAGACCTTCTGCAAGTCCTGACAGTAGGTCCAACGAACAGACAATGAATTCTCTGTCATACACCGCACCAGCTGCAGTAGGATCAGTCTGCACATTGGACGGAAATCATAAAGGAAAAGAAAATGTATGAGTCGCATATGTGATTTGACCTTGTAGCTTATCATATTTATTGTTTTTTCAGATGGTCTAGATCCAGGGTACTCAGAAAGCACATTATGATGTTGAAAACCGATTGCTGTGCTTACAAGTGACCAAAATACATAGAAACACCTCACAGGCCACGTAACCACTAAGGTGAACATCTCATTCCTTCCATGAACCATGACGCATTATATAATAAGTTTCACCAATTCTGTGAAACAGCTAGAATAATGTGTTTTGCACAATTGGACAGCTCCAATTTGATATCTCTAACATGATAATCAAGATTGAGCAGTCAATGTTAACCAACCATCTAGTTAGCAAATAGATGGTCTCATTTTTTTATAAAAAATGGGTATTAGCAGTAAGTAGATCATTGTGCTAGTATGGCAGTACAATAAAACTGTGGTTGAAATGAAAAGGAAAAAAGAAAACATCACTGATCAGGTCTCACTAAAAACAAATAATTGTGACATTGAACTTTGCACGAAAAGTAGCATGCATGTCTGAGATGAGCGATTCACAGAGAACATGACTCAAATATGTTATAGAAGGCAAAGATTAGACAGACCTTTGCCAACTGTTGCGATTGGATAAGGCCGATGCACCTTTGAAACACTGGTTCCGCAAACTGAGCAAATCCTGGTCCCAATGCCTGAACATTAAACATAAGGCATTGAAGTCCCAATATTGTATATGAGCATTTTTAGGAACAGCTCGGGAAAAAAATCCAAAACTGTAGAAACTCTTCTAATTATTCACATTCTTCTAGTTTCTAACCACAATATGCTACTAAAAGCAGCTCCTACTCCAAACTGTTGCAATAGATGATTTCCAGATAAGATAAGATTTGAACTACATTGATATCCACAGATTAAACCAGAGTACCTGTGCAATAGACGTAAAGCATTCAAGGAGAGGAAATAAATCTTTGTCAGAATTGGAAAGTTGCTGCCACTTCGTGATTAAAGGTGGCATAAATATATCTAGATATTTCGCCTGCATAGTAACTTAGAAGCATTAGTATCTTCACAAGAAATCGATACAGAAGAGAACATGGCATTAAGGAGTCTGCGCTCTGAAAGAACCGAAATGATTTTTCATGATATACAGAAGAAACCAGTAAAAGGTTTGTGAAAATGTTAGCACCTGATTTAATTCTGCTCCAACAGCATCAGCCAGGGTACCAAGGGCGTCATAGAGTATCCGGAGATTTCGTCTCTGCTCAGAAGCAACACATAAAACTACAAATAAGAATGTGAGAGCTGACATAGCAGTGCTTGATAACAATCAGTGCGCATGCACAAAATAAGATTATTTAAATTTCGAAGAACCTGGTATTTTCCATAGGCACACATGAGGTGCTGCAAAATTACTTCCAAGTGGGGCACTAATTCTTCGGAAGCTTCCTGAAAAACAGAAAGCCAATATGTACAGATGAGGATCAGCTAAGTTACTTGCATGCATAATATTAATTCTTACACAATTCCCTGAAAACAGGAAAGCATACTAAAATATGTCAATAACCTCTTCAAGAGTTGCAAATGCCGAACAAGCAGCCTCTTGCACTCTTTTGTTAGTATCCAATATCCTTCTGAGCAATCCTATGAGAATCTTATCAAATTGTTCACGTCCATTTGGATGATCAAGGCTCTGCATTGGAGACAAGATTACAGTTCTATAAAAACCATAATGTACAAATTTAAAATGCAAAAGTTACACTTCTCCAAAAGATGATGCATAAATGTCAACTCCACATTCCTAAAACATGATTTGAACATAATGAGCTTCCGCTGAAACCCTAGAATGGAAGGAATAAGAATACTATCAGGGAACAAATGTACCATGTTACCTGAACAATGAATTTGCTGTATCGAGAAAGCGTCCAACACGTAATACTCCGTATAAGAGGAAATTTATCGTCAAATAGTGGGATTAGGAAGGCAACAATCTGCATTTCAATGAAGATATCTTATAAAATGTACAACATATATAGCAAGATGCATTGTGGTACAGTATAGAGAATAAGAAAAACCACAATACCAGATAACTGCAGAGAGGAAACAAATCTTATAAAAATAGTTGAGTGATAATAACAATGAATATTTTGAGTTTTGATTTATCCAGTAAATACTAAGATTGCAACAATAGAATGCTCCTGCAATAAGCATTTTAAAATTGCCACATATTGTAACAATCTTATAGCTATGTTCTCAAGGGTTCGTACCATAATCAAGCATTAAGTCTACAGAGACTTTAATATATGTAATACTTGTTTATGATGGTATAAAGAAGATTTAGCACATAGTCATCTACCACAATGAGATATTTAATCATTTATAGAAAATAAAAGATATTTGACTACTATTCTTGCAGCGCATATGAATATAGCCACAATTATCCATTACTCATTAAAATTACCTGAGGGAGGTGCGGGTATAGACCACTAATGCACCCCTCTGCTATAGCGCCTAGACACAAAACAGCAGTTTCCCTCTCCTTCCAAGAATCATCATCTGGCCGAGCCAAGTTTTGCTGCAAATTACAAAGAATGGTGTGTATTTAACCAAAAGATGCAAAGTTAAGAGCAGCACATACTAACAGTAACGCAAAAGAAGCCAAAAGGCATATACACTTGGACAGATCCAACCATCAAATAATATCAGGAAACATGTTCTGAAGAAACGTTGCAATAATAGTTTTACCTTTTGATGACTAGGCAACTTTCAGGAGTGTCTTTTAGGGTTTTCAAGCCATGCTATTTGACTAGTGCTAAGAATAATAGCTATCAGTGACTATTGAGGAGTTTCACATTGTTTTCAACTAAACAAAGAGCCTGAACAATAGGGCTATAATAAGGAAATCATGAACCCACAATGCTTTTCCACGAGCCATGAAAAAGGCTCCAGTTCAGGCCATTTGAGTATTTTTTTCAACAAAAAGCACCACTACTAAACTATCAGAAGTACAAGTTACCTCAATCAATGGCATTAAAGTTGGAAGGATGCTGTCACCAAACACATTAGAGAGAACATCCAACCCAGCAGCACTACACTTCCGCAGGTTCCAGACATTTACAGCATCATCATCATCCTGTTTGAATCACCAGTAATTTTTTTAACACTTTACATAGATGAGGTAGTAAAGGGATGGCAAAAGCCATCGCAACCAAATGGCTTAAAAAGAAACAAATTCTAAACTCACGTCATCATCTCCAGTTTCTGATCCATGCAATCGGGAGGCATGGAAGCGGGGCTTCAAATCCTGTTACACATTGTGTACATAAATGTTGGAAGAGGCTCACATTATTTTTATATTGCTAGTGTTAACTGACTCCCAAAAGAAATAACAACTGACAAATCTGCGGTATGCTATGTGCGTTTACAATTCAGTAGCATAAGGCTGTAAGGTTAAGCTTTCCTGTTGTTGTTAGATAATCCACTGCTCTCACATCTTTCTTTTGTCATAGGAGCTTAGGAGTTAGGAATAGTGACTGCTCCCTTCCTTTCTTGTCAGTAGGACAGTAGTAGTTAGGAGTATGGCTATAGTGGCATATAGTACATAGTATGGCTACAGTAATTAGTGGGCAGTATCAGTATGGCCCTTAGTTTGACTTCTGTAATCTTTTCTTCTATGTGAAGGAAGTGAGTAGCTGCAGCCAGAATAGTTCAGCAGCTCATTCACGTGTGTGTGTGTGTGTGTGTGTGCGCGCGCGCTCTGATCTCCTTTTCTTCAACCGCCAGCATGTGCGTGTGAGTGAGAGGTGTGGTGATACACACCTGAGTGACAAAGCCAGCCAACAGTGATTAGATAAAATACAGAAAAACAAAAAAGAAGTCCTTGAAATAGAATCAGCTTGGTCAATGCATTGCTGATGCACCACTCCACTCCTGCCCAAAAATTAGATCCCACTGATAGTCCTGAAATGAGCTAAAGCTATAATGTGGTCACTTCATTCTGCCGACGCAGGTCTAACCGCTACGATGGATGGCCACAGATGGAGCCATTCATAAAATTAGGCCATTATCGGTTATGAATATTGCTCAAAAAGAATAAAACCAACCTGGTCCCTGTCTGGAAAGGATTCATCTTCCTGAAATAAAATGTATATATATAATATTTTATCAGAACATAAGATATTGCCATGATGACCCACAGGATCAAACATGAAAGATATTAAAAGTTTACCACACCTCAACATCATCAAGAGACTCATCATCATCAGCATATACCATGTTCGACAACAAAGTCTAGGAAAAAAATTGGAATGTAAGAAATTATATCTAGCACCAAGGTACAGCTGCACTAATTTGAAGAACAAGAAAGACATACCGGGATTAAGCGTGGCAAGAACTCCCGTAAACCTTCAGGTGGCATACTCACATCACAGTATGCAGACCTGAAAGATTTAACAGTTTACAAGATGAAGAATAACAAACTTCTAATTCCTAGCCATATAGTTCAGACTTTGTTTTGGATTTGAGCAAAAACAATTTGTGAACTTCAAAAGTTAGATCCAACAGTTAATTAAATTGTTGTAAAGTGTCCTCACAGTATGCGTCCCATTAGTACTACCAATATAACTCAGATTCAGATAGTCAATGTACATTACTAATACTAGGTGCATTCTACATTTTTTAAAGAATCGGTGCATTCTTTGTGCGGCCCTCATTACACTCACTTACTGAAAACATACCAGAACTCGCAAGCTTCCATGTTCAGATAGTCAATGTACATTACTAATACTAGGTGCATTCTACATTTTTTAAAGAATCGGTGCATTCTTTGTGCGGCCCTCATTACACTCACTTACTGAAAACATACCAGAACTCGCAAGCTTCCAGAGCAACTTCATCATCTGAATCTTTATTAGCTTGCAGGATCAATTCAGTAACATTTTTAAGATGTGGCTGCAGTTTCAATATCCAATGTTAGATCCAGTCCGTCAAGGGAATAAGCAAAGTAATACGTGTCAAGGCAAAAATTGTGTACATCATCAGGAAAATTGTGGGAAAAAGAAAAATGGGGAAGTTTGGAGCACTAGTTACATTACATCACTAATACATATTAGGTGAGAGCCAGGAAAAAAGTGTAATAGACAGCAAACATAACACACACCTCCAAAATTGACGGGCGAACTTCAATGAGCTGAACCCAGGCTGAACAAACCTATCAAATAAACAGGGAGAATTAGCAAGATGATATGTTCCATTGAACAATCATTATTGGCATTTCGCTTGCTGACAAATCAGCTATAAGCCTAGAAAAAAAATTCTGCTTCAATTATGAAATAATCACATTTGTATGCATTTGATTCTTATTCTCCTGCAAATAAGCAGCACACCATAATGTGCACTTTCATTATTATAACAAATAAGTTGGTACGATAAGTAATTATCTATGGTGAATACCAGTTTCCGAACATCTGCTGAAGGGTCCTTTGCAAGGTTGAATAATCCCTGAATATACTGATCCATAGACATGTAGAGTGCCTATGCAAATCCAACAGTGAGTCAAAAGCGTTGAGAAAGATAAGCTGAAGATGGGGCTAGGACTTTTACCGATGGCATCACTACTATGTACTGATTCACGCAACCCAAAGATAGTTTTCTCAAACTTGCATGTGGTGACTGGAAAAACTGAAGGAAGAAAAAAAAGCAGCATGTATCAGAATGAAACCCCATAAATATGTTAAACCAGACTGTCCAAGCATCTACATGCCAACACAGATGCATGCTTAGCTGAATTATAGGCAACTGGTGTACGAATACATAAATATGACCATTTACAGAGAGGAAGTCAAAGTGTCAATTGCGTAGGTATGTAATTGGCTATTTCTGGATGTTGGATATAGACCTGAAGTATTCTCGGCATAAACACATTGATCGGTCGTTCAGACAAACCAGGAACATCAACATCGAGCTCTTCAGGGACATCCTCACAGATCTGTCATCAGAAAGAAATATTTTGAGTACACAAATTGTAAGACCTACATCATGCTGGTTTAATGCATGGAACCCCTAGTATGACAGGAGTAAACAGTACCTTGTATATTGCATCCATAGCACCTTCCATGTGATCCAGGTCATTACTATCCAGACACTTATGGAGTGCCTGAAACAACTCGATCCATCCAGCAACTCGTACAATTTGGAAAAGTACACTGATCACTGTTCCAACTGTGGATCTAATTGCCCTATTGGCTGCCCCTATACATGGTAACAGCTCAGACTTAACATAATGCTGGAACGGAGGTGGCATGGAACTGAAAGTCGTTCGCAAATTGTTTTTCAGTAGTAGACCAGCTGCCTGTCTAACTTCAAAAGATTTCCCCTGGTACAAACACCAGATGTCAGATATGCCAAGGAAAAAATAGCTGGACCTACAAGCATAGTCATATCAAAAGAGAATTTTGCTCCATAACAAGTTTAATAATTAATGAACTACATGCATGGCTACCAGTAAAAGACATCACAATGTTGAAAAGGTTTTAGAACCAATAAGCGAGGAAAAGAACACAAGGGAAGCACACAATCCACAAATTTCATCCCACATTAACTCCATGATTAAATAACACCCTTGTTGATTCAATTCATTGTTTATCACTCTCTTATATTTGCCAATCACAAGTGAAACTAAATTCGGTAATAACCAAAATACAAACCGTTGGCAGAAAGTTAAAGTGAGTAGCAGTCCTTTGAATGTGTTTTTTCCGTTATCATTCCAGTGTCTAGATCACGACAGTGCTACCATATGGTTTCTGCTGTGGTTTCCCTCCAACCCCTCAAAGCATAAAAGTATAGATATTTCCTATGATCTGCATCTCTAAGTAAGATATACAAGGAAAATGTTTTAGATAGTGGGAGCAAGCGGTCACCCACCTCCAGTGATTACTTAGATCTCAGTGGGAGCATCACCGGTTGAAACTCAAACACTACTAGAACTCAAGTAGGCCAAATAACTAGCCATCTGAGCAAGATTTTAATGTGCACACATGACTGCCCGAGGATTCTAAAAAGATTGCATGATTTGCAATTTAAATATTCTGGGCAATTTGAGAATCATCACCACAATAAGCAATGATGCAGCGGCAAGTAGGATAGACATAATAGATTAGCATGGAAACAAGCTCTCATCTCTTACTGTGCATCGGCACATATCTGCGAAGGCTAAGCCCTACTCGAACCTACAACGCCACAACACGACAATTCAAATTACCACCTACTGAAACTGAAATGCTACATAGGTAGGTAGCCTTATATCGGCAGTGAAATTTTAGCTTGATTGCCAACCCATCTTTTCTGCCTTTGTGTGTACACAAATAGCACAAATAACGTACGTTATCATTTCCACTAAAACACCAGGATATCAATATCGATTTGGATTAAAAGTTAGCACGTGCGATTCAAGGGCTAAACTCCAGTGGCGACCTAGGGTGTCTATGGAGTCAAACAACAAGCTTCAAAATCTCTAGTAGCATCGAAGGAAACCCTAGCCTTTGCTGACGGCGGAGCGATCGGAAGAAGCCAGCGAGCGATTGAGGTGGTGACACTAGGAGGAAAGGAAGGCTCACCTCTCCGCGGGCCATGATGAAGACTAGGTAATTGTTGAAGTCCGGGAACTGGCTGTACTGCTGGAGCTGCTGCCAGATGCGGACCTGGTCGGAGTTGGGGGAGATGTGCGCCTCCAGGAGGGTGCAGATCTCGTGGAGCCCCTGCTCCTGTGGCTGCCATATCGCCGGCGCCGCCATCGACGATCCCCGGGGGACGGAGAGGGGGGTGGGCGATGGGGATGAGATGAGGCAGCGGCGGCGGCGGCTGGGGGAGGAGAGGAGGTGGAGGAGGAAGGAATCGGCGGAAGCCAAGCAAGTCCGAATCCAAATCCAAACTAGTGAAAAGCCCAGGGGTGGACGCGCAAGACTAATAACGTGGTTCTATGTAGTATATATATATTGGCTTTGGCTATTATTATTAATTAAATTAATAGGAAGTTTTGCTTCTTCGCTCCACAACGAGTTCAACTCTTGTGGTACAGCCACACTTCATCGCACTTAAAAAAAAATCTTTTTTTTTTGCACATATACAAAAATACAATATATTCTAAATATTTGTTATATAAATCAGGTTATAAAGACACTCGATTCTCTCGTAATTATCTGGTGACTCAATAAATGTGGACTCTTACACTACCGGCGAGCATTAGGAACACTTGCGACGAGTAATTCTTTCTTTTGGGTTTGTTTGGGACTGCTCCACAAACTTCACTCTGTAAACTCTACGGTAGAGTAGCTTCACAAAAAAATTGGAGTTTGTGGAAAACCTTTTGTAGGGTTATGAGGTTGTTACGCTAGCCAGAAAATAAAAAATTTCTACCCCATAAACCAGGAACTAGTTCTAGTTATAGATGACGGGGTTACCACTAGACGCGTAGGTGCAGCGGAAGCGACTTGATGTAGTCGTGTGCGTCGCAGCAGTACCGTGCAGTTGCGAGGTCGTCCGTCTCAACGTCTCTTACTCGCGGTTCGTCCTTGTACTCCAGATGCAGCACCTCCGAGGAATCTCACACGTGCAGGGAAGAAGCGCCACGCCTCTGGACTGTTAGGTCCGCGAGGAATACTAGGTGCGATCGTGGGAAGGGCGACGGCGGCTGTCAAAGGACGTGAGTATTTCGCCCGCGCCCACCCTTGCTTATATAGGCGTCCTAATGAGCTCCCACGTTGGAGACCCATTAGCAACCCTAAACCTAGTCTAAACCCGAATTAGGCTTTCAACCCCTTAAGCGTGCGACCTATGGGCTCACGCGCACATAGACGTGGTCCAAGTACTCTTACTCGACCAATAGTTGATAGCGGCCTCTAGTAAGACGTGTCAACTCCTATGCATACGCTATGATCATATCAGACGAACCACCACAATTCAATATACATGTTATTCCTTTGCCTCATGATATTTGGTTCAACTCGTGAGTTAACACTTAACCCAAGCACGGCCATGCATTTCATGATCTAATCATTTGAGTGATCCAGTGATATCTCTCTCATATGGAGAGTGGCAAATTTCATCTTGATTGACTATGTCTCACAGCATGTTTCCTGACAAACCCGAAAGTTACCTTTATAACTACTCAGTCACGGAGTAGCGTTTGGTAGTCCTAGGGTAGGTCGTTTCACATCTTGAGTACATACGACAATCTCAGGTCTAAGGACATAACGTACACGATGTGTATAGAGACAATCTCATGTCGGGTCTGTCCAGCACCATGTCCTACATGTGCCCACATTATTAGTTTAACATCTCATGTCCATGACTTGTGAAACATAGTCATCAACTAATAATATGTTGATCTAATATTTATGCACATTCTAGCAAAAACTTCGATCAGGGATAACTTTAAAATAACCATACAAGTAAATGAGTTTCACAAACAATTCACATAATTGTTTATCGATACAAGTTGTCTTTAATGGATATTCATTGAACTCATAATATGTCATGGATACAAGAAAATACAATCATCTCTATGATTACCTCTAGGACATATTCCCAACAGTCTCCCACTTGCATTAGAGCTAATCTCGAAGATATCTAATACACATACCTTTCACGTGCGCTCATCATTAGGCTGTGGAAGAGCTTTTGTCAAAGGATCTGCAACATTCAAATCTGTATGTATTTTGTATATCTTGATCTCACCTCGATCGATGAACTCTCGAATGAGATGAAACTTCCGTACTATATGTTTGTTCTTTTGGTGATTCCTAGGCTCCTTAGCCTGCGCTATCGCCCTATTGTTGTCACAATATAGATTCAATGGGCGAGATGTATTTGGAATTGGAACCACATCAAGCTCAATGAGAAACCTCCTCATCCAAACACCTTCCTTTGCAGCGGTAGAAGCTGTAATGTACTCGGCTTCTGTTGTAGAATCAGTCATCGTCTCCTGCTTGGAACTTTTCCAACTTACAGCACCACCATTTATTATGAACACAAAACATGATTGAGATTGTGAATCATCCACATTAGTTTGGAAGCTGGCATCGGTGTAACCATTTACAACGAGCTCCTCCTCACCTCCATAGATTAGGAACACATCTTTAGTCCTTCTCAAGTACTTAAGAATGTTTTTAACAAGCGTCCAGTGACTCTCACCTAGATTAGCTTGATACCTGCTCGCAACACTTAAAAAGCATATGAGACATCTGGGCGAGTACATATCATGGTGTACATAATGGAACCATATGGAATCTTACTCATGCGCTTCTGCTCATCAGCTGTCGTAGGACACTGCTTCTCGCTAAAACGCATACCATGTGTGTCGGGTACAAAGGTAAGGGGTACCCTAAACGTGTGATAATCTAATGCTTAACATAGCAACCATTTTTAAGGCAGGATCCGATCAGCCGTTCAAGTCAATGGGAAAAGACCCATCACACAAAGGCCTCCCTCACCGGCCCAATACTGGAAAAACGGTAGGAAGGATCCCCCTCCGTCTCTATCTCGACTGACGGACAGGGGTCGAACGAACGACCCCTCCGCCTCTACCTCGAATGATGGACAGGGGGTCGAACGAACGACCCCTTCACCTCCGCCTCGACCCCTCGAATGACGGACAGGGGGTCAAACGAACGACCCCTGAGAAGGAAGCTCGATCGACTTACCTGCTCCCGGTATGGGGTAAAGGGGATCCAATGCGCCTACCTGCCCCCGCCTAACACCATGGGCGCCCGCTACCACAGTCAAATCCATCAACTCACCGCCCATGCCCGGGACCTTCGTCAACCGTACGGCCGCTGTAGCCACGTCGCAGGTACAGAATCCAGAGGCAGCCCCTCGAGCCATGAACAGGACGACCCTCGACTGTGTCTTCAGGGATACGACAGGGCCACGCTGGCCTCGACCCCCCTCGACCAGGGGGCTCGACCCCCGTCTCCAACCACTCCAGCATGGGACCCGTCCAACCACTCCAGCGCAACCTGCTTCCGCACGGACTTTACAACAGCGCCAGACTCTGTTCTGCCTTTGTAAACTCGCAGATGCAAGCACGTTATGGGTCCTTAGGGAACCTGCTACGTGCCACGACTAACCTCGTCACCACCCCTCCACCAGACGAGCGCCCGGTGCCCCGGCAAGCCCCGGCCCGGGTTACTACACCTGGGGCATGCTACAACGACAACTGGAGGAGGAGCGCAGGGGATCTTTCCCCAACTTCTACCACGGCTACCCCGACTCGGACTCCCCCGATGAGGATTACGATCCCACCCGGGAATGCTTCCACCTCGATGGCCAGGTTGACTCCCAGGACGACATCAACGACGCCGCGGCCACAGATGAAAGAGGAGGGGGCAACGCTACACCAGCGCGAAACGCCGACCCCCGAGTCCTGACAAAGCTGATCCACCTCAGGATGTCCAGATCACGCAAGTCCAAGAGCTGCTCGCCAAGCTCGAGGAGGAGCGTCTACGACTCCAGCAGCTCGAGCACGCCCTCGAGCGAGATCGCGGGCGGCCACAGGGTGGAGGAGCTCGCGAGCGGGCTCGGGATGTCCATTGACAAATCGTCGACGAAGGGGCGAACGAGCGTCACGTCTACAATCGCGCTAGCCAGAATGTCGTGGCAGCCGCGATGCTGCTTCGCGACAAGCCGACACCATCGACGCCCCAGGCGCGACGCATCAGGAATGAAATCCAGGGACTTCTCCAAACCGCGGTCGTACAGCAAGCGGAGAGCTCGGCCTCGAGGTGCAGAGGAGCTGCCTCTGAGCGGCGGGACGTGCCCCCTCGACAAGATCGAGAGGTATCTGTCCACCAAGACAAGGCGCCCCAAGGCGAAGTGGAGCGGCAACCAGTTCGAGACCGCGTCCTCGATAATCGACAACCGCGAGACACGCGACGCGACATCAACGACAACAAACGACGCCGACACGGTGACGCTGAGGCTTGAGGTTACAGTGCTCATCGAGGTGGGCGCTATGACAGTGACGAGGATCGACGTCGATCTCCGGAACCACCAGGGCCATGAGTCTTCGGCAGGACCATCCGATAAACTGCCTTGCCTGTTCGTTTCCGTCCACCCACCAGCATGGTCAAGTACAACGGCGAAACCAAGCCAGAGCTCTGGCTTGTTGATTTTAGGCTGGCATGTGAGCTAGGAGGAGCCGACAACGACCACGTCATCATTCGGCAACTCCCACTCTTCCTCTCTGACACCGCTTGAAGATGGCTCGAGGAACTCCCCCCGGACTTGATCCATGGCTGGCCCGACCTGGTCAGGATTTTCGAGGGGAACTTCAAGGGCACCTATGTGCGGCCAGGAAACTCCTGGGATCTCCGCAGCTGCAAGCAGAAGCCAGGGGAAACCCTCCACGACTTCACCCGACAATTCTCGAAGCAACGTACTATGCTAACCCACATCTCCGACCACGACGTCATCACGGCGTTCGTCGCCGGGACAACCTGCAAGGAGTTGGTGCGGGAGCTGGGACAGAACACCCCCAAGATCGCCAATGAGCTCATGGACATCGTCGCCAACTACGCAGCCGGCGAGGAAGCCGTTGGCACGTTCTTCTATGCATCCCCAGACAAGGGGAAGGCCAAGGCGGACGAGCCCGGGGGCTCGAATAACAGGCCCAAGAGGAACAACAACGACAACAAGAAGAAGAAAAACCAACTAGGTCGACGCAACGTCGAGCCCGACGATCTTGTCGCTGCGACAGACAAGAAGAAGCCTCAAGGTCCCCTCTCGAGGGGGGTGTCTTCAACAAGATGTTGAAAGAGCCCTGCCCTTATCACAAGGGACCGATCAACCACAGCCTCGAGGACTGTCGCATGCTCAAGAAATACTTCGACTCTCTTGGCCTCAAGAAAGACGACAAGAAGGAGGATCCACAAGACGGGGGCGATGGCAAGAACGAGGGCTTCCCGAAATTCACGACTGCTACATGATCTACGGGGGACTCTCGACTCGACTCAGTGCGCATCAGCGCAAGAGGGAGAGTCGAGAGGTCTTCTCCGTTCAAGCCCAGGCTCCTCGATACCTCGACTGGTCCCACACGCCAATCACCTTCGACCAGAACGACCACCCCGAGCACGTCCCCAGCGCATGGGTCTACCCACTCGTCGTCGACCGATCATACTCAACACCCGCCTCACCAAGGTACTTATGGATGGGGGAAGCAGCCTCAACATCATCTACGCCGAGACCCTCGACCTCCTGGGGATCCCAAGGACCATGCTCCTGCCTAGCGCAGGGGGATTCCACGGGATCGTTCCAGGGAATAAGGCACTCCCGATCGGCCGCGTCAAGCTACCCGTCTGCTTCAGTACCCCCTCAAACTTCCGGAAGGAAGATCTGACCTTCGAGGTGGTCGTGTTCCATGGCATCTACCACGCCATCATCGGTCGATCGGGGTACGCCAAATTCATGGCGATCCCGAACTACACCTACCTCAAGCTAAAGATGCCAGGGCCCGAGGGAGTCATCACCGTCGACACCTCCTACGAGCACGCTTACGACTGCGATGTCGAGTGCGTGGAAAATGCCGAGGCGGTCGAGGAGTCAGCCATCCTCGCGGCCCTCGACGACTTCTCCAAGGAGATCCCCGACCCCAAGCGGCACGCTAGCAACTTCAAGCCTGCGGAGGACACCAAGACCATCCCGCTCGACCCCGACCACGCGGATGGGAAGGCGCTGACGATCAGCGCCACCCTCGAGCCCAAATAGGAAGTCGTGCTCATCGACTTTCTCCGCGCGAATGCTGACGTGTTTGCGTGGAGTCCCTCGGATATGCCGGGCATTCCGAGGGATGTCGCTGAGCACTCCTTGGACATTCGGGCCGGATCCAAACCGGTGAAGCAACGGCTGCGCCACTTCGACGAGGAGAAGCGCAGAATCATTGGGGAGGAGGTCGACAAGCTTTTGAAGGCCGGATTCATCAAGGAGGTACATCATCCCGAGTGGTTAGCAAATCCTGTACTTGTCAAGAAAAAGAATGGAAAGGATAGAATGTGTGTAGACTACACTAGTTTAAATAAAGCATGTCCTAAGGTTCCTTTTCCATTACCACGTATTGATCAAATAGTAGATTCCACTGCGAGATGTGAAACTCTCTGCTTCCTTGATGCGTATTCTGGCTATCACCAAATAAAGATGAAGGAGTCCGATCAGCTCGCGACTTCCTTCATCACCCCCTTTGGCATGTTTTGCTATCTCACTATGCCCTTCGGTTTGCGAAACGTCGGGGCCACATATCAACGATGCATGCTCCATGTCTTTGGAAAACATATAGGGCCAACCGTCGAGGCCTACGTCGATGACATCGTGGTCAAATCCAAGAAAGTCGAGAACCTAGTCGGGGACCTTGAGATCGCGTTTGGGTGCCTCAGGGCAAATCACATAAAGCTAAACCCAGAGAAGTGTGTCTTCGGGGTCCCTCGAGGCATGCTCCTAGGGTACATAGTTTTCCAACGCGGGATCGAGGCCAACCCTGAGAAGGTAACCGCAATCACTAGGATGGGCTCGATCAACGATCTTAAGGGCGTACAAAGGGTCACAGGGTGCCTCGCTGCCCTCAGCCGGTTCATCTCACGGCTCGGAGAGAAGGCACTACCCCTTTACCGCCTCCTAAAGAAAACGGAGCACTTCACATGGACCGTCGAGGCCGAGGAGTCGCTCTCCAAACTCAAAGCCTTACTCACCTCGCCACCTATCCTGGTGCCCCCAAGCCCAGCCGAGTCCCTCTTGCTCTATGTTGCAGCAACTACCCAGGTAGTCAGCGCTGCCATAGTGGTCGAGAGGGCAGAAGAGGGACATGCCCTGCTGGTTCAGAGGCCCGTCTACTTCATAAGCGAGGCGCTCTCAGAAACCAAAGTGAGATACCCCCACATTCAGAAGTTGTTGTACGCCATCGTCCTCACTCGGCGGAAGCTCCAGCACTATTTCCTGGGTCACCCGGTTACTGTGGTTTCGTCTTTCCCCCTCGGGGAGATAATCTAGAACCGGGAGGCGTCTGGGAGAATCGCCAAATGGTCAGTCGAGCTCATGGGGGAAACTCTCTCCTACGTTCCTCGGAAGGCCACCAAGTCTCAGGTATTGGCAGATTTCATTGCAGAATGGACCGACACCCAACTACCCCCGGCGCAAGTTCAGACCGAGCTCTAGACCATGTACTTCGACGGATCGTTGATGAAGACGGGGACAGGCGCCGTATTGCTGTTCATATCACCCTCAGGGGTCCACATGCGCTACGTCATCCGCCTCCACTTCCCCGCCTCCAACAACGTAGCCGAGTATGAGGCCCTTGTCAACGGTCTGCGCATCGCCATCGAGCTCGGGGTTCGATGCCTCGACGTTTGAGGGGACTCGCAGCTTGTGATCAACCAGGTTGATGAAGGCCTCGAGCTGCCACAACCCAAGATGGAAGCCTATGCAAGGAGGTCCGAAAGCTCGAGGACAAATTCTACGGTTGAGCTCAACCAACGTCGCCCGCCGGTACAACGAAGCCGCTGACGAGCTAGCCAAAAACCGCATCCACTCGAGGTACAAGTCCCTCCCGACGTCTTTCGAGGGACCTTCACAAGTGCCGTCGACCTAGGCTCGGGGGCTCCCGCCCTCGGCAAGGGATCGACCCTTCCTCCTCGACCAATCCTCCCTCGACGAAGGAGAGGTCATGGAGATCGATGAGACAACCACAACACCAACTCCCTCGATGGACTGGTGCACACCCTACCTCGAGTATCTGATATGGGCGAGCTCCCAGAGGACCGCACCGAAGCCCGACGCATAGCCCGCGCGCCAAAACTACGTCTTTTATGGGGATTGGCCGCGAGCTGTATCGACGCAGCCCTACCGGTGTACTTCAAACGTTGCCTCACCCTCGAGGAGGGGGGCACTACTGAAGGACCTACACTCGGGGGCTTGCGACCACCACCGCGCGCCAAGAACGCTTGTAGGAAGCGCCTTTCGACAAGCTTCTAATGGCAGAAAACCGTCGCCGATGCTACCAAACTCGTTCGATCTTGCAAGGGATGCCAATTCTACGCCAGGCAGACCCACCTACCCGCCCAAGCTCTTCAGATGATACCCATAACTTGCCATTTCGCAGTATGGGAGCTCGACATGGTCGGCCCCTGAAGAAAACCAAAGGTGGACAACCCACCTCCTCGTGGCCATTAGACAAGTTCTCGAAATGGATCGAGGCTCGACCCATCGCTAACATTCTATCTCGACAAGCTGGTTGTTCTTCACCGACATCGTCCACCGTTCGGGGGTCCCCAATACCATCATCACCGACAACGGCACACAGTTCACCCGGCCAAAAGTTCTTGGCCCTTTTGTGACCACCACAAATCAAGTTGAACTGGTTGCAGTCGCCCACCTCGAACTAACGGTCAGTCGAGCGCGCCAATGGTATGGTTTTGCAGGGCCTCAAGCCAAGGATCTTCGACCGGCTAAACAAACACGGCAAGAGATGGGTCGATGAGCTCCCTTTTTTCCTATGGGTTTTCAAACGAAGCCAGTCGAGCCGGGTTTCCCCTTTTTTCTTGTTATGGGCCCGAGGCCCCTTTCCCCCACGACCTCGAAGGGTCCCCTCATAAGGCCCACAACGAGAAGCCAACAAAAGCACCCGAGAGGACTCCCCCGACCAGCTGGGAAGCCGGGACGTGGCCTTTCAAATCGCAAAATACCAAGACACTGCGGGCACACGACAAGACATAGAAAAGGGGCCTCAAGTTTAGGGACCTGTATTGCGCCATCGACAAAGCAACAAAAAGGGGGGTCACAAAGTGGGCGCCCCTTGGGAGGACCCTTTTATCTGGCAAGTTGCTAAAGCCAGGGACTTAAAGCTGAAGAACGACAAGGTGAGTCCTCACCAAGCATGGAACATCAACACTACGTCCTTTTATAAGGTCGAGGCTTTGTATTTTTTTAATTTTACATTTATCGCATTATGAATGAATAAAATTTCTAAATACATTTTTACATTCTTCATAACTCTGAGGTGTTTTGCCCTTTTCCGGCAAAGTCAAGCCTCCCCTTTGGGGGGTGGAGGGGGGCACCCTCCTAATCCTCTAAAAACCCAAAAGTTTTTCGAAATGGGCCTCCTCTCTCCACTTTCCCCGAGTTCGCTTCCACGGTAAGTAAGAAAGCCTCGGTCCTTAAGGGTCGGGGCCGTTCGACGGGGATCCCTACCACTTTTGGTACCCCACTCCCCTCCCCCTCTAGGTAGAGGGGGTCGAAAAATTAGGCCACAAGAAACTGACAAAGAGAAATAGAGAACTGTAAATAAAAAACCCATGCATTCAAATAAAATGATTAAAGTTAAAACCCCCAGGGGCTCGACATCTAATTGTCACAAAAGCTAACTATTACATGGACCTTCTTGTCCAGATTTGACTCACAGGCCTCGACTACTCATCCGCCATCGCCGTCCGACGGGGGAAGCACCTCGGCCTCGAACAGCTTCGCCAACTCATCCGCCGGGACCTCTGCGGCGTCGATCAGCTCATGGCATCTCGCCATGTTAGCTTCATCGGTCAGCTCCGGGTCGACGACAAAGCCGCTGGCCGACACGTCGAGGTCGTAGATGTAGCCCGACGGACAACCGCGAGCGCCCGCTTCACCTATGTGAAGGCAACACGAACCTCTCCGTCACTTCACGGGTCGCGGCGAAGAGCGTGCAAGAGGGAATCTCCACGCACGTCTCCCGCAACCGGCAGTCCGGCTCGACACCCATCCCCATCGCAGAAAGAGGAGATGGCGTCCCCAAGCCTCTCATTCAGGCTCGTCTCCGCCCCGAGGAGGTTCTGAAGACTGGTCAGATTCTCGTGGGCTCGAGCCTTGTCCCTTCGAGTTCTGCCAGAACAAATAGAGGACTCCGTCAAAACCAAAAAATAGGGGAAGGATCGAAAACAGGCAAGCTTAATAATATCCCTAAAAAAAACTCACCTTTGGCGTGTGCTTCCAGGGTGACGTAGTCCTTGCTCAGCCCTCTGAAGTTGGTGGCGGACGTCGACGAGCTCTGCAGCTTGGTCACTTGTTTTAGCCCGGAGGTCCTCGATGATCTTGCCAGTACCATCGAGGGCCCTATTTTGGTTTAGCCGCCACCTCCCCCAGAGCATCGCGATCGCGGGAGACGATTCAACATCCGCCTGGAGTTCCCGGACCCCCCCTCGTGGGAGGAGCGGTCGACAGCCACCTGCTTCAGGTTGGCCTCGAGCTGTCGGACTTGCTCCGCGTTCGAGCCAATTCCCCCCTCAGCGAGGTGGCCTCCTCCTCAGCCTTACATCGGGCCTCCTGGGCAGCGTCTCGCTGCTGCCCGACCTCGGCAACCTCCTTGAAGGCGGCTTTCGGCCCTCGACCGCACCCAGGAGGCCTCCTCCTGGGCGGCCTTGGCCCCCTCCTGCGCGGCGCCACCTCGACCTTCGCCTGGGTGGCCTCGGCCTCCGCCTTCTCCAGCGAGGCGCGAAGGTTGGGGAGCTGACTCCACTGCTCCTCGCCCCGGAGGATGAATTAGGACTTGTTGTACGACCTCACCCTTTAGCATCTACCAGGGATAAAAAGGAAGGTCATCAGAAAAGAACACAAAATGACCCAAGCAAGATCAGAGAGAAAACGAGGCTTACTTTCATCCCCCGGTACAAATCCGTGGAAGCGACTTCCGCCGACACCGCACACACATGGGCAAGCCACGCTCGGAACTCCTCCAGGTGCTCCCACCTCCCCGAGCTCGGCTTGATCATCAAGCTTGAAGAAGGTGCGCCCTGGGTCTTGGGGGTCGGCCAGCTCGAGGGGCTTCTGCCCCCAGAACTTGCTGCGGCGGTCGATCCTCTCTTTGACCTCCCGCATAATGCCCTGGCGTATCTCGAGGTCACCCCCCGTGGAGCATCACCCGCTCCGCCAAAGTGGGGAAGGAGGTCGCCCCCTCAAGCCGGGCACTCCTGGCCTCAGGGTCATCTTGCAGGGCCGCCACCAGCCCCTCCGGGTCATCGCCTCAAGGCGGAAGAGGTCCCCCGCCATGAGAATAAACCCTGCGCGATGAAGAAAACACAAGTTAGCACCCAATGTCCGCATGCTCACTGCGGTCCCCTCCCTCCACATCGACTAAGTTAGGGGGCGAGCACCTCCAGTAGACGGCTGCCCGACCTCGATGACAGGCCGAGCAGTCGCCTCAGACATTGTCACGTCCGCCGTGCTGCTTCCTTGCAGCGCCACGACAGCCCCCTCCGGCTCCGACCGGGGGTCGTCACTACCACCATCCACTCCAACTCCACCGTCGTCGCTGTCTCCGTCGCGGGCGTTTGCCTCGAGCTCCTTGGCCCGTCCTCCCTCCTCGGCATGCTCGGGGAGCGGCGCCGAGGCCTCTTCGATAGGGGTCTCCACCGACGGTGGCACCTCCGACGCACCGACAATCGCTCCTCCTCTCGCCGCGCCTTCTCCTCGCGCTCACGCTGCTGACGCGCCTCCCACAACGCGAGGTTCTCAGGCCACCGCTTCGGCGCCGGCGCTCCAACGTCTCTTCGTCACCAGCGGAGGTCGGGTCAACCACCTCCATCTCTACGACGGCTTGGGAATGAACCCCCCCCAACCACGACCGTCGTCGACGACGGCTCCACGCCTTCCGAGGCTGCTGAGCCCCCCCTTCGAGACGGGCGGTGAGCACAGCCTCGACCACCACTACCGGCGGACCCTACCAAATGCGACGGGTCGACCCGCCTCTTCCTCCGCTCGAGTTCGCTCCGCGGCGGCCTGCGCCTGCCCACACCCTATCGCCTTCCCGCGCCTTGGCCGCCCACGCTGCCTCTAGGGCGAGGGTCGAGGGGACGGGGCGACAGGACTGGCCACGATGGTCATCTTGGCCGCGGCCTCCGTCTTCAGCCTCTTGGCCGGGTAGGGGTCGCGCCCTCCGACGAGCGCTTCACCCTGAAAAAGGAACTCATACACGACGGTAAGCACAAATCATATGTAAGGACCTGATTGGCCTAGAGGGGGGTGAATAGGCCTGTTTAAAAATCAACTCGACACTTGTTGTCAGTCTTAGGCCGGTACTGTTGGGCTAAGAGCAGCAGTGCTGGTCACCTGAACAGATTTCAAACACAATTCAAAAAGTAAAGATTGAATATGAATTGTGGCTGAATCAAAACCTTCCTAGAGGTGCAGGAAACCTCTAGCACCACTTGAAAGTGTAGCAACACACCCTTGAGTAGATCGGGTCCAAAACCCTAGAAATCACCTTGCACACAATATATAACAAAGTAAAGTAACAAGCACATGGGACACAAGGATTTATCCCGTGGTTCAGCTCACCACCAAGGCTTGCCTACTCCACGTTGTTGAGGTGCACCACACAAGGCTCAAACGGCCACATAAGGCTAGCTCTTTCCTCCCTCTCAAGTCAAGAAATGACCTCTTGAGACGAGGGCAATGTATTAGCAATATGGTGGTTTTACAAACCTCCCTTGGCTTGCCACACAAGTTGGCAAGCTCAAGGGCGACGCCTAACTGGCTAGGAGCAAAGCTCCAAGAGTAACAAACTCAACCCGTCGGCCACCACGCGAGCCAAATGCTTGTAGGAGTTGAAGACCGAGGGAGAAGCTTCTTCTCAAAGCTTGGAGGCTCAATCTCTCAAGAATGATTGGAATCAAAGTGGGAGAGAGGGAGAGAGCACCAAGGGAGAAGGGAGAGCAAGAAAGGAGCTTCTCTTTCTGTTTTCTGCAAAGTGTGAATGAGTGAGTGGCAGAACTAGCCGTTTGGGGGGAATGAGAAGGTGTTTTAAGTACCCCTCACTGCCAACGGGCAGAACAAGTCGCAGCAGTGCCGGCCTAGGCAGAACAGCAAAGGTGTGATCTTCAAAAAGCTGGCTGATTTGCCCACTTTCTATGTGGAGGTGTGAAGTATATAGATAGATGTTGCATTTGGTTCACTTGTTGGCATGCGTGTTGAATCCCTCTTAATAGTATGGCATACCTAACTCAATTTCAAAGTATAAAAGAATTTAATCTCCTTTGAGCTTGTTGCCATGCACTTTTGTAATTGGAGGGGTCCACCAACCTGTTCATCAACCACCTTAAGTTTAAACTTGCTTTCATACTTGTAAGTCTCATTAGTTTCTCTAATTGCGTTGTCATGTCACCAAAACCCACTTAAGGCTTGATTGCACTTTCAATCTCCCCCTTTTGGTGATTGATGACAACACACTTAGAGCTTACAAAAGTGAAGTATAATCTGAGACAATGCAAGTCATGGTGTAGGACCTCCCCCTAAAATGTGTGAGTGAGAATTTGAATTTCCAAATTTGACATAAAAAGGACAAAATTCACACATTGGAGTGAAATAGGGCCCCCCTACATCCATGGCTGTTTGTGGGGTGCTGAAAAAGGTGTCACAAAGAATATACGTGATGCATATGAAACCTGGTCTCAAAAAGAATCAGAGGGGCTGCTGGCCTGGCTGCAACCAGCACCCCTGCAGAAGCTCAAGCACGGCCCAAAACAGCGATATATATATATATAATGCACACTAAAGACAAGCATGATATATATGGAGAGTACACTGTCCACAAATGACACAAATAAAGTACTTAAGTGACAATATTACAAAAAAAAAATTTGCATGTTGCTCTCTCATCTCTCAAACTAAAAACTGAAAAACTAAGATAACTAGCAGTTGCTGCTCCTCTGCTCCTCCATGACCATCGAAGATTTATTGTACCCCCTTCACTTAGTAATTCTCCCCCTTTGGCAACAAGTCACCAAAAAGAGAAAAGAACAAAGAAAAAGAGAATACAAAGCTAGTCATCCGCATCCATGTCATCCTCATCATCATCATCTGCATCTTCATCTTCCTCTCATCATATCTGGAACTGAAGAGAAGTGAATACCAGGAGCTAAGGCCCTCTTGCTCAACCCTCCTAGTCTGGGGCTGCTGAATTTCCTCCCTCTATATCATCATCCTCATCCTCAGAGTCATCACCATCATAAGTAGACTCCTCACTGAGCTTGTGGTGGTAGTGTAGTGGAGGAATCTGACTGAGGCCCTGCTCCTGTCTGAGCTGCCTGATCTCTAGCCTAGTCTGGTAAGCATGGTCATTGGCATAGCAGATGCCAGCAAGAATCTTCTTTAACAACCTGCCAAGCTTACCCTTCTTCCTGCCTCTGCTAGCTGCTCTGCTGGAAGACTCAGGTAGTCTAGGTCTGCCCTGGTGCTCTCTCTGGGAGGAGTGTTCACCTCTTGAACTGCAGAGGAGTGAATGACCTTCTCTGCCTTGAAAGGCTCATGAGTTGTATCCTTGTTGTAGATCCGGTCAGTCACCATCTCAATGATGAACATCAGATAGGGGGCATAAGGAAGCCCCTTTCTGGCATCCTCTGCTGCAATGCATATCTCATCCCACAAAAACCGAGCCACTGAGAATGATGGTGCTCCACCTCTCATTCTCCTAAGCACATTCTTGGTGTAGCATAGAGATTTGAAGCAGATCCCATCTTGGGATATAGAGTGGTCCTGAAGAGGTTGTTCAAGATATAATACTTATTCCTCAAACCCTTCACCAGACTATCTGCCTTATGAGGCTGAATGTAAAGCTTGAGATCTCCTCATTGGTCAAGCCTCTCTCATCATGAATGTTCATGCACTCCCTGTCATCCTTTCCAAAGCCTAGGAGATGGGCAAGAGTCACATAGTCCAACTTATAGTGCTTGCCCTCTGTCATCCAGTGCATCACAAAGTTCTCCCCCTGTCAAGATAGTAAGTGGAGTAGAACTGGTAGATGATCTCAGTGTTCCAGCCATTCTGGAAACCCATCCAGTGATACATGCCAAGCTGCCTGCACTGGTCAATGACTCTGTCAAACACAGGATCCTTTTTGAGCTCCAAGTGCTCTCAATCAACATATTTCATCTTTATGATCTTGGGTTTATCAGCTTGAAGAAGGACTGTGGTGTAATAGTCAGAATGGAAAACATTCAAAAACCTGTAATCTACACTCATGTCCTTTGGCTCATCATAGGGATTGAAGGCCCTCTGCTTCTGGACTGTCCTCCACTGATTTTTATAGATTGCTCTGACTCTGCCAGAGTGTCCCTGAGGGTCTCTGACTAGCACCTCCTCAGGATGCCCACAAGGTGAAAAGCATTGAAAAGACCCAAGTATGGAGGTGTCATAGGGCACACATCATCTCTGATTGTTCTCCCTACCCTTTGCAAAGCCTCCTCTTGAGCTATCCTCTGCCTGGGATTTAACCCATCATCAGCCAAGGGAGTACGAGCCTTGGACCTTGGCCTCTTTCCTCCTCCACGACTCGATCCACTGGCGTCCATCTATGCATTTAAAAGGAGAAAATGTTAAGTTGTGCACTTAGGCAGTGACAAGAAACTCTAGTGGAGAGATTGAACCAAAATCTAGGGTCAATAGACGATTGTAGGAGCAACTGCATAGGTGTTGTCACCAGGGCCCAACACTGCTGGCCTGGTGCAGACAGCACCATGGCATGCTCCATCAATCCTCCATTGAAACTAGGTTTTGATCAAATCTAACTACTGGAGGTACATCACCATATATAATGCTACTACTAACAACCTAAATCTCATCTCAAAAACCGTGCATTGCATAGATCGAAACCAACCTAGGGTTTCATATTATTACCTTTGAAATAGAGGGAAGGAGACGAAGAAGGTTGGGCTTGAATGAAGCTTGACGCAGGGAGGAAGATCCTCCAGACCTCCTCCAATGGCAGCACCTCCAAAGGGGCAGCACTGCCGGGGGGAAGAGAGGGACCTCCGGGCTCCCTAGGTCTCCTTAGGGTTGAGAGAGGAGAGGAAAAGGTGTTCTGTTGGAAGGGTATGACCTGGGATGGAGTTCCCTTGGGTTGGGGTGAGAAGATAAAGCAAAACCCGAGGGCTAGGACTTAGGCCCGACAGGCTCGGGTCCTTTAAGTCCCGCACTGTCGGCCTTAGCCCGGCACTGCTGGACACCCCGACACTGTGGCCTGGGGCCGGCACTGCCGGCCTGGCCAGGCAGTGAGGCACTATGCCACTGTTATACTCTATATTTATGCAATTGTGGACACATACTCCTTCCATGTGCTGGTCAGTAAGCAAATCATCAATCATACAATGACCAACACATTCAAGTTTCTTTCGGAATTAGTTTTGAAACACATAATTGAAACTTTCAAAGTTTGCCTAAGTCGCTAGATGAACAAAACAAATGTGTGCTATAATTCAAACCACGTTATGAGAGTCAAGTATATTCAGCTCACTACGCAAAGCACAAAACCTTGTCTCATCTAGAGGCTTAGTGAAGATATCAGCTAGTTACTTTTCGGTGCTTACATGGCGAATTGTGATATCTCCTTTTAATTCGTGGTCTCTCAAGAAGTGATGACGGATGTCTATGTGTTTGGTTCTAGAGTGACTAACCGGGTTGTTTGCAAGTTTGATGGCACTCTCGTTATCACACAAGAGAGGCACCTTGGTGAATTGACATCCGAAATCTTTTAAGGTTTGCCTCATCCAAAGTAGTTGAGCACAACAAGCGCCGACTGCAATATACTCGGCCTTGGTGGTGGAAAGGGCTACACAATTTTGCTTTTTAGAACTCCAAGACACTAGGGACTGTCCAAGGAATTGACACGTCCCCGAAGTGCTTTTTCGGTCTACCTTGCAACCGGCGTAATCGAATCAGAATGCCCAAGTAGATCGAACTTAGAGCCCTTAGGATACCATAAGCCAAGGTTAGGAGTGAAAACTAGATATCTCAAGATTCTCTTAATGGCCACTAAGTGGCACTCTTTCGGGTTAGCTTGAAATCTAGCACACATGCACACACTAAGCATTATGTCCGGCCTAGATTCACATAAGTAAAGGAGAGAGCCGATCATGGAACGATATACCTTATGTCCACGGATTTCCCTCCTTTATCAAGATCAAGATGTCCATTAGTTGGCATGGGAGTCTTAATTGGTTTAGCATTTGCCATGTCAAACTTTCTCAACATATCATGGGTGTACTTGGTTTGGCATAAGAAAGTCCTTCCTTGAGTTGCTTGATTTGAAAACCGAGGAAGAACTTTAGCTCACCCATCATAGACATCTCAAATCTTTTAGTCATGATCCTACTAAACTCATCACAATAGGATTGGTTAGTACTACCAAATATTATGTCATCGACATATATTTGGCACACAAAGATATTATTATTGACTTTATGAGTGAAGAGAGTAGGATTCGCTTTGCCTATTTCAAAGCCTTGTTTGATCAAGAATTCCTTAAGGCATTCATACCATGCTCTTGGTGCTTGTTTAAGCCCATAGAGCGCCTTATGGAGCTTGAAGATATGATGAGGGAACTTTGGATCTTCAAAACCCGGTGGCTGCTCAACATACACCAACTCTTGGATAGGGCCGTTGAGAAATGCACTCTTGACATCCATTTGTTGAAGCTTGAAGTCATGATGGGCAGCATAGGCCAAAAGCATTCGAATTGCTTCAAGCCTAGCTACCGTGCATATGTCTCTTCAAAGTCTAGGCCCTCCACTTGAGTGAAACCTTGAGCCATCAATCTTGTCTTGTTCCTTGTCACCCCCGCCTTGCTCATCTTGCTTGTTGCGGAAGACCCATTTGGTTCCAATCACATTGGTATTTGGTCTTTCCACAAGTGACCAAACCTTGTTCTTTTCAAAGCTATTTAGCACTTCTTGCATAGCCATCACCCAATCCGGATCATCTAGAGCTTGCTCAACCTTGAGGGGTTCCAAAGAGGAGACAAAAGAGTAAAATTGACAAAAATTGTCAAATGTGAACGAGTAGTTACCCCCCTTCGGAGACTCCCAAGTATATTGTCGACGGGATGATCCTTTTGAATTGTTTACCTTAATCTTGGGTGTTCTGTGACTTCTTGTTGGCTAGCTTGGTCATCATACTCATGCTCTTCAAATATTGGTTGTAGGTTCCTTGGAGTAGCAGGAGAGGGGTTAGCTGCTGCCTGTCTACCTGATTCGGCAGTGCTGGCCACAGGGTCAGAGCCTGACCAGGGAGCACTGCAGGCCCTTCTTCACCATGTCTTGGGGCAGTAGCTTCTTCTCCTTGAGGTTCCACATCTATGGCCTAAACTTCTTGTGGCCTAATGTCACTAATAGCCATATTCTTGATTGCTTCACATGGTGGTTCCTCATTTCCTACAATAACTTGATCAATTTGCTCTACTTGAGAGCCATTAGATTCGTCAAATGTCACGTCTATCGCGATTTCAATTTTCCCTAAGGTCTTGTTGAATACACGATAGGCATGCTCATTTGATCCATAGCCAAGAAGAAAACCTTCATCAACTTTAGGTGCAAACTTAGAGGTTTTGGGTTTCTTATTAAGTATGAAACACTTGCACCCAAAAAACTCTAAAGTAAGACACCTTTGGTTTGTTACCGGTTAGGAGTTCATACGAAGTCTTCTTCAAGATTTGTGTAGATAGAGCCGGTTGATGGCATGGCAAGCGGTGTTGACGGCTTCGGCCCAAAAGATATCCGAAGTCTTGTACTCATCTAGCATTGTCCGTGCCATGTCAATGAGTGTCCGGTTCTTCCTCTCTACTAAACCATTTTGTTGAGGAGTGTATGGAACTGAAAACTCATGCTTGATGCCCTCATCATCAAGAAACTCCTCCACTTGAGTGTTCTTAAATTCGGTTCCATTGTCACTACGAGCTTTCTTGATTTGGAAACCAAATTCTCTTTGTGCTCTTCTAATGAAGGTTTTCACCTTATCTTGCACTTGTGCCTTATCATACATGAAAAACACTCAAGTGAAACGAGTAAAGTCATCAACAATAACTAAACCATGTTTGTTACTGCCAATGCTTATGTAGGCCACCGGTCCAAAGAGATCCATGTGAATTAGCTCCAATGGTTGCTTGGTGGAGACAATGCTCTTTGGTGGGTGAGGTGCACCTACTTGCTTTCCAGCTTGGCAAGCACTACAAATTATATCCTTCTCAAAATGAACATTGATTAGTCCAAGAATGTGTTCATCTTTTAGGAGTTTGACCAAGTTCCTCATCCCAACATGAGCTAGTCGACGATGTCATAGCCAACCCATGCTAGATTTTGCCACTAAACAAGTCTCAAGCTTAGCCTTACTTTTGTTGAAATCAACTAGGTAAAGCTTGCCCTTCAAACGACCCGTAAAGACAATAGAGGAATCCTCCCTCTTAAAGACGTCCACACCCTTATCCGTAAAGAGACAATTGAAGCCCATCTCACATAATTGAGAAACGGACAACAAATTGTAACTCAATGAATTCACATGTAATACATTTGAGATGGAATGATCAAGAGTAATAGCAACTTTACCAAGTCCAATCACTTCCCCTTTGGAGTTGTCACCAAAGATGATATTCTCACTTGCATTTGAAGTTGGGGAATATGATGAGAACATACTCCTTTCTCCGGTTATATGATTTGTACATCCGCTATCAAGCACCCAACTTGATCCACCAGAGGAGTAAGCCTACAAAACAAATTAGTTCCTAGATTTAGGTCCCAATCAATCTTGGGGCCTTGCATGTTAGTCACAACAATCTTTGGAACCCAAATATTCATGCTTCTCTTATCATGTTTCTCATCACCCACAAACTCTGCAATGACTTTACCACGGTCATTGCATTTCAACATGTAGCAAGAGGACAAACTTCCTTGAGGTGACCTTGTCTTGGGTTGATATGTAAACTTATTTTTGGCCACCCAGATTGAGTCCTTGGGTTTCTGAGAAACCTGCTTTTGCTGGGGCATCCTCTTGGCATGGACTTTGGTTTGAGTTTGATCAGGTGAAGCATTGGTAGCCTTCCCTTTCTTGGGGCGTGGCACTGCCGGCCTGTGGTCCAGCAGAGCTGTTGTCTGTGCAGGCTTATCTGCACCAATGCTTCCCTTCTTCTCAAACTTGACACACTCAATGCCTTTGACCATTTTTCTACCATTGGTTTTGCCTCCTTGAGTGTGACCAAGCCCATCTTTGATTGATGGATGCCTTCCATTCTTGTATTGGATCTTCTTTGGCTCAACTTTGTCTTTGTCATTTTTCTTTGAAACTGAGATGACATTGTTGAGCCTTGATATTTCTTTCTTCATAGCCTCCATGTTGGCAAGGTTAGTGGAATAAGCATTCATATCAATATTATAGCATTTTCCACAACCTTGACTAGTGGATGGAGAAGAGGCATCATTTGATTTAGGAAGATGTGAGTTTCCCTCCTAAAGAAGAGAGTATTATGACTCAAGCTCTTGATGCTTTTCAACTAAGCCACAATACTTTTGCTTGAGGTCACCACACTCATTCTTAGTGAGAGCATGAGCTTCTCTTTCCTTGGCCAAAGCTTTGGTCAAAGAGCTCACCTCACTCCTTTCTAATTCAAGGGCTTCCTCACTAGCAATGTAAAGATCCTTTGTTTAATAAGAGTTTTCTCTCTAGATGCTAGCTCGGCCTTTGTTGCTTCTAATTCATCCAATATGTTGGCAATGAATATCTTGGTCTTAGGATCCATTTTCTTAGTTATTTCATTTATCTCTTCATCACTAGATTCATCATCACTAGAGTAATCATACATGGTTAGTACAGTTAGAACATATTAGAGTAATCATCTTGGTCACTAGATTTATCTCTTCATCACTAGATTCATCATCACTAGAGTACTTCCTCTTCATGAGCTTGTACCCATTCTTCTTTAGGCCCTTGTTGAATCTTCTTATGAATAGAGCCATGTCATCTATGTTCTCCTCTTGTTCACCTTCACTTTCACCATCACTTGATGTTGGAGCTTTGGGTTGATGCTTGATGGCCTTGGTTTCTTGAGCTTTGCTTGAGGAGGAATGCTTGCTGTTTTTGGAACAACTATGGGCTGATTCCCTTGTGCTCTTGTTTGTCTTGAGAGCCACATCCTTGATCTTTATGCCCTCCAACCTTGCTTGCATCTCTCCAAGTTTCTTCCTCTCTTATGCTTCTTCTCTTTGTAGATTGAAAGTGATGATCCTTCCAAGCACATCACTTGGTGTGAAGTACTCAAATCTCTTCTGTCTCTTATCAATGTCACAACGGTTCCATTCCTTGGTGAGTAGGCTTCAAGCATAATCTTGACAACCTTGTGATCATTGACCTCTTCACCACCAAGGCCTCTAATCTTTCCAACCATGGTCATCAATCTATCGAACATTCTTGTGGCCCTTCACCTTCATTGATCACGAACCGGTTGAGCTTAGCCATCAATAGGTCGATCTTGGATTGCCTTACTTTGCTCACACCCTCATGTGCAAGATGCAAAGTATCCCAAATTTCCTTTGCAACCTCCAAGCCCATGACCTGTTGTACTCATCGCCATCCAATGCACTTAGCAACACGCTAGTTGCTTGTGCATTGAGTTGTATGCAACAGAGCTCGGTGGTGGTGGGACTTGTGGGATCAATCGGAGGATCACATCCTTTGTGCACAATCTCCCAAGCACCAGGGTGAAGACCTACAAGATAGGCTTTCATCAAGTGTTTCCACTTGGCAAAGTTAGTCCCATTAAAGTGAGGCAATTTGCCCACGGGAACATGGAATAATGGTTTATGCTCATGCTTAGAAATGGATGAATAATCAAAGGATATGACAGAGTATTTCTTGCTGCCATCATCCTTGTTCTTATTCTTCTCATCCTTCTTCATGGCCTTGGAGGCTTGATATGATGCATCATCATCACCGTCAGAGCTACTTGAATCAACCTCCACATGAGAAGCTTGCTCTTTGCTTTTCTTGAGCTCCTCCTCCTTGGCCTTAAGCTCTTTCTTGAGAGCTCTTACTTCTCTTCTATGAAGCTTCTCGGCAAGCTTCAAGCTTTTGGCTTCATTGATTGTTTTTTCTTCTTTTTTGCAATTTCTTGCCTTCTCTTCTTAATCTTCTAGCTTCTTTTCTTCTTGCTATTTCTCCAACAGATATACCAGCAGTGGTCTGGTACTTGTTCGTGTCGGCACTTTCATCGCTACTTGAGGTCTCATGCAAATTCACCTCCTTGGGATCAACCATCACGACCTTACCCTCTTCGGCCATTACCTCACACGGTTAAGTGCTTCTTAAGGTAACCTTGCTCTGATACCACTTGTAAGGACCTGATTGGCCTAGAGGGGGGGTGAATAGGCCTGTTTAAAAATCAACTCGACACTTGCTGTCAGTCATAGGCCGGCACTGCCGGGCTCAGGGCCGGCACTGCCGGGGTGGCCGGCACTGCTGGGCTAAGAGCAGCAGTGCTGGTCACCTGAACAGATTTCAACACAATTCAAAAAGTAAAGATTGAATGTGAATTGTGGCTGAATCAAAACCTTTCTAGAGGTGTAGGAAACCTCTAGCACCACTTGAAAGTGGTAGCAACACACCCTTGTAGTAGATCGGGTCCAAATCCTAGAAATCACCTTGCACACAATATATAACAAAGTAAAGTAACAAGCACACGGTGACACAAGGATTTATCCTGTGGTTCAGCTCGCCACCAAGGCTTGCCTACGTCCATGTTGTTGAGGTGCGCCACACAAGGCTCAAGCGCGCCACACAAGGCTAGCTCTTTCCTCGGTCTCAAGTCAAGAGAATGAACTCTTGAGATGAGGGGCAATGTATTAGCAATATGGTGGTTTTACAAACCTCCCTTGGCTGCCACACAAGTTGGCAAGCTCAAGGGCGGCGCCTAACCAGCTAGGAGCAAAGCTCTAAGAGTAACAAACTCAAACCGTCGGCCACCACGCGAGCCAAATGCTTGTAGGAGTTGAAGATCCGAGGGAGAAGCTTCTTCTCAAAGCTTGGAGGCTCAATCTCTCAAGAATGATTGGAAGCAAAGTGGGAGAGAGGGAGAGAGCACCAAGGGAGAAGGGAGAGCAAGAAAGGAGCTTCTCTTTCTGTTTCTGCGAAGTGTGAATGAGTGAGTGGCAGAACTAGCCATTGGGGGGGGGATGAGGAGGTTTTTAAGTACCCCTCACTACCAACGGGCAGAACATGTCGCGGCAGTGCCGGCCTATAGCCCGGCACTGCCGGCCTAGGCAGAACAGCAAAGGTGTGATCTTCAAAAAGCTGGCTGATTTGCCCACTTTCTATGTGGAGGTGTGAAGTATATAGATAGATGTTGCATTTGGTTCACTTGTTGGCATGCGTGTTGAATCCCTCTTAATAGTACGGCATACCTAACTCAATTTCAAAGTATAAAAGAATTTAAACTCCTTTGAGCTTGTTACCATGCACTTTTGTAATTGGAGGGGTCCACCAACCTGTTCATCAACCTCCTTAAGTTTAACCTGCTTATCATACTTGTAAAGTCTCATTAGTTCTCTAATTGCGTTGTCATGTCACCAAAACCCACTTAAGGCTTGATTGCACTTTCACATAACCAACGAAAAATACTCGGGATCGATAGGGAAGCAACTTACCCCAGCGGAATCATGGGGGTCCAACCAGTGGACCTCGAGCCGCTCGGGGGCTTCTGCGAGGCACGTCGGGAGCCATTTCTCCCGCCGGCGCTGGCCGCGGCAGGGGTTGAGGCTGCCCGGCATCGTATCCTTGGCAGGGGCCAACGGCGTCTTCGTCGCCACCGTCCTAGTCTCCTCCCGGGTCCACGGGCCTGATGCCCGTGCGCTCGACCGAGTAGGCGTCGGGGGCGTGCTCGACCGACCCCTCGACGGGGACCGCGACGAACGGCTACGCGTCTACCGCGACACTTCACCTTGAAGAGCCACGGGGCGCTCGTCCCGCGACTCAATCCCGACAGCTGGGGTCGACCTCAACGTCGACCCCTCTCCTCCTCTAGTACTGGCGGCCGCCCCCTGACGCTCGGGAACCGCTCTTTCTTCCTCGAGCCCTCGCTGCGCCTCAGCCTCCTCCTCCTGCTCCGGCTCCTCTTCCTGCATAAGGACGATACCCGTCAGGTCAAAACCGAAAGGCCTAACCCGATACCGTCACGTCATGACATCATCTTTAACAACCTCGTCGTTGCTCGACCCCTCATCCTCATCCTCCTCCGAAGGGGACTCCTCCTCGGAAAGGTTGGCCTGTCTCTGCCGTGCCCGGCGTCGTTCACGCTCCTACTTCTCTAGGGCCTTTTTGCCCTTATCCTTCTTGGCCTTGTCCATGTCCTTCTTGTCCTACTCGGCTTGAAGGCGTCTCACCTGGGAGTCGTTCCGCTCCTCCTTCACCGGTGGCAGCGACTGCCGGAAGACGACGTTCCCCTGAAGGAACGCTAGGCGGTTAGGACGCAGGCAAAGGAGACAAACAAGACAGACAAGAGGGCATTGACAAAGAAAAGAGGTGTCGTACCAGCTGGACGTGGCCCTGGTCTAGCATCATGGGGACGCCGGCGAAGGAGGCGCATACTCGGCGGACCACCCTCTCGAGGGCAAGCTCATCCTCCACGAGGTGACATCCCGTGAGATCCACCCCCGGGCGCATCTCGTCGAGGCGTCGCGGGCGAGCCATCAGCGGCATGACTCGCCGCTGGTGGAAGGCCGACGCGACGATTGCCGCCGTAAGTCCCGCCTTCTTCAGACTAGAGATCGTGCCAAGCAGATGGTCGAGGCGCTTCTGCTTCTTCTGCTCGATGCCGTACCTCCAGTGATCGGGCCTCGAGTCGATCGTCCTCCCGGTGTAGGTGGGGAACATACCGTCGTCATTCCTCAGGTAGAACCACCCGGAGTGCCATCCTGAGTGGCTCGACGTGAGCTTTGTCGGGATCCAGCTGTCCGCCCTCTTGAGGGCGATGCTGCAGCACCCTGCCCTGACCATCCTGCGGCTACCGCTCCCGGCCGAGGCGTGGAACAGGCCCACCTCGAACAGGTGGATCCATAGCTCCCAATGCGGCTCCATGCCCAGGTACCCTTCGCACACGGCGGTAAAGACCGCCGCGTGACAGATACCATTGGGGGAGAGGTGTTGGAGCTCCATGCCGTAGTGGTGGAGGATCCCACGCAGAAGACGGTTGGGGGGAGATCCCAGCCCCGCCCGATGGAAAGCTTCAAAGCTGACCACATAACCCTTTGGCGGGTTGGGCTCAGCGTCCTCCCTCGGCGGCACTATCCACTCCGGCCAGTCCACGGAGGTGATGGGTCGGAGAAGGCCGCTCTCCACCAAATCTCCCAAGCGCACCACGGTCACCAACGACGGAAGCCAGGCGTTAGGGCCGCGCAAGTTGTAGCTGGCCATGAGAGCAGGGATGCGAATGCGCTCAGATGCGGAGGTGGAAGGTATGTTGCCAATCTCTCCTCTCCCTACTCTCGCGCACGCAGAGATCCGGCTCGGTGGGCGACGAAGGCAATGGCGAGAAGGAGGCAGTGAAGGCAATGGCGAGAAGGAGGCAGCCGACTCCCCACCCCCAGTATTTATAACCAGAAGCCCAACGGGTAGATCCGACAAAAAGGCAAGTAAATCTCTGCATTTAATGCGCCCACCTACCGCCCCCTCGTATTCCACAAGATAGGGCACACACGGCTGTAGTCGAACGGACATCTCCTAAAAAGGCGTGCCTACGGCGGACAACGTACAACAGGGGGCGTTATCTTCGAAGGTAAGCAACGGACATCGACCCGTCCTTCAAAATCTCGAGGGGGCGAAGGCTGGCCCCACGAACAGGGTTCGACAGCCGCCCTCGAGTACCTGAGGTCAGGAAAGGCCTAGGGTTATGGACTTCGGTCCACCCCCAAATCTCGAGGGGGCGAAGGCTGGCCCCACGAACAGGGTTCGACAGCCGCCCTCGAGTACCTAAGGTCAGGAAAGACCCAGGGTTATGAACTAAGGTCCAGCCCCAAATCTCGAGGGGGCGAAGGCTGGCCCCATGAACAGGATTCGACAGCCGCCCTTGAGTACCTGAGGTCAGGAAATACCCAGGGTTATGGACTCCGGTCCACCCCCAAATCTCGAGGGGGAGAAGGCTAGCCCCACAAACAGGGTTCGACAGCCGCCCTCGAGTACTCGAGCCCAACGGGCGGATCCAACAAAAAGACAGTTGAACGGACATCTCCGAAAAAAGGCGTGCCTACGGTGGACAATGTGCAACAGTGGACGTCATCTTCGGAGGTAAGCGACGGACGTCGACCCGTCCGTCAAAATCTCGAGGGAGCGAAGGCTGGCTCTTTCACAGGGTTCGACAGCCGCCCTCGAGTACCTGAGGTCAGGGAGGACCCAAATCTCGAGGGGGCGAAGGTTGGCTCCACGAACAGGATTCATAGCCGCCCTCGAGTAATCGAGTCAGGGATGACCCAGGGGGGCCGGCGCGAGCCCCTAGCTCGAGAACGAACTCTCGAGGCCCCCCGGGACATATCCGAGGCATAACCACGGAATACCCAAGGATCCCTTCGACGGGAGGCATCGAGCCACCAACTCCATCGAACGGAGTTGGCACCTAGGTAATCCACACGGTCTTGCTTAATGAGAACGCCTCAGGGCTTCTATCGACCCCTATCGAACGGGGCATGAGTTCTCACTTGGATTTCTACCCGCACCGGACACGATTTCTACCGATTTCCGCCCGATACCAGCTCACAGAGGACTTCGAGGCTCGTCCTAATGAGGATAGCACGATGCTCTTCGCCCCACAATCCGAGCGCAAGGATCCGTGGGAAGGACGCTAGGAGGTAGTGAAAGCCCAGCCACACGAGGCTCGAGGGCTAGACTACGCACGACACCCCTCGACGAAAGAGGGTCGAAAACACTCGTAGCCTGGCAGACAGAGTTGACCCCTCGATAGGGCACTATGACTTCAGTTTGACGCTCGAGGGAGCGAAGGCTGGCCCTCGGAAGGGTTTCGACAGCCGCCCTCGAGCATCCCCTTCCCAAGGAAGTGAAACGCTCGTAGCCTGGCGAACAGAATCGACCGCTCGATAGGGCGCTACGACTCCAGGTAATCCTAACTCCCCTCGATAGGACAAACGTTAAAGCTCCCAGAGGAGTTCTTAATCACTCCTCTGGGGCCTCGGAAGCTAACCCCGCGGGGTGCGCTCGTGCGCACCCCACGGAGAATCAGATCTTTTACTAACCCTGCAGATCATCGGTAAAATCCCCTATACGGATTCTTCTTATCCGCATAGAGGCTCGGGGCTACTGTCGGGTACAAAGGTAAGGGGTACCCTAAACGTGTGATAATCTAATGCTTAACATAACAACCATTTTTAAGGCAGAATCCGATCAGCCATTCAAGTCAATGGAGAAAAGGCCCATCACACAAAGGCCTCCCTCACCGGCCCAATACTGGAAAAACGGTAGGAGGGATCCCCCTCCATCTCTACCTCGACTGAGGGACAGGGGTCGAACGAACGACCCCTCCGCCTCGGCCTCGACCTCGAATGACGGACAGGGGGTCGAACGAACGACCCCACCGCCTCCGCCTCAACCCTTCGAATGACGGGCAGGGGTCGAACGAACGACCCCTGAGAAGGAAGCTCGATCGACTTACCTGCTCCCGGTATGGGGTAAAGGGGATCCAATGCGCCTACCTGCCCCCGCCTAACGCCATGGGCGCCCACTACCACAGTCAAATCCATCAACTCACCGCCCATGCCCGGGACCTCCGTCAACCGTACGGCCGTTGTAGCCACGTCGCAGGTACGAAATCCAGAGACACCCCCTCGAGCCATGAACAGGACGGCCCTCGACTGTGTCTTCAGGGATACGACAAGGTCACGCTAGCCTCGACCCCCCTCGACCAGGGGGCTCGACCCCCGTCTCCAACCACTCCAGCATGGGACCCGTCCTATCCGCTCCGTCCCGCTTCAACTGTGGAGCCTGCACCCGTCTACACGAGGCCAACCGTACTGCGCCATGACGTTCGGCAACGTCCAGTCTGCTATCACCATGCCCTGAACACCGGAAGGACGGGAAGGCCACGCCGCTACAAGCGATCGACGTCCCATCGTAAGCATGGCGCCGCGGACATCTCTCCCATGCCTCTACAGTCTAGGACCTCTGTACTCTCAGGCCTCCCCTTGATCTATAAAAGGGGACGCTGGGATAGAAGAAGGGGGGGCGGACTAAGGCACATTTGTATCGAGAAGGGCATTCGTATCAGCTCACACATTCATACAAGCTCTGATCCGCATACACCAAGAGGCAAGTCACACATACCGCACCCGATTGCTTGATCGACCCCTCAAGCAAACCACCATCCGACCACCTAGGGTAGCCCTGCTAGTCCTAGGCCTCCGCTCATCCTGAGCACCCTCGTGTAAACCTGCTTGTACCCCCCCTGTACGAGCACTTCGGTGCAAGATAATACAAACCATCCTCCCCCGCTGGACGTAGGGCCTTCTGTGCCCGAACCAGGATAAATTTTGTGTTCTTCTTGCATCACATCTGGGAGAGGGAGCACGCAATATACAATTTTACTAGTTGGTGGTCTTGACCCCCTGGGTCATAACACCGACAATGTGACATAGGCAAGAACCCTCTCTTGGATTGTTCCATGTTGAACCGTTTCAACACCTTGTCAATGTATGTATCTTGGTTTAATCCTATAAGCTTCTTTGATCTATCTCTATAGATCTTAATGCCCAAAATGTATGTTGCTTCTCCTAAATCCTTCATAGAAAAACTATTATTCAGTGAAGTCTTTACGGATTGCAACATAGGAATGTCATTCCCAATCAATAGTATGTCATCCACATACAAGATTAGAAATACAATAGCGCTCCCACTTTCCCTCTTGTAAACACAAGGTTCTTCTTCATTCTAACGAAAGCCAAACCCTTTGATCACTTCATCAAAACGAATATTCCAACTCTGAGATGCTTGCTTTAATCCATAAATGGATTTCTTTAGCTTGCATATTTTTCCAGCATTTTTAGGATCAACAAAGCCTTCGGGCTATATCATATACACGTCCTCTTCCAAATTTCCATTTAGAAAGGATGTTTTAACATCCATCTGCCAAAATCTCATAATCGAAATAAGCAGCAATTGCTAGAATGATCCGGATAGATTTAAGCATCGCTACCGGCGAGAATGTCTCGTCGTAGTCAACTCCTTGAACTTGCCAAAAACCCTTTGCAATAAGTCAAGTTTTATAGACGTGAACGTTTCCATCCATATCCTTTTTCTTTTTATAGACCCATTTGCACTCTATGGGTTTAACCCCATCAGGCGGGTCAACCAAGTTCCAAACTTGATTGTCTCCCATGGAATCTATCTCGGATCTCATGGCACTTTGCCATTCCTCGGAATTTGGGTCCATCATTGCTTCCGCGTATGTCACAGGTTCGTCATCGTCTAACAACAACACTTCCCCACGTGCCTCACGGATTCTTGCTGACCTTCGTGGTAGTGGTGGTGTTTCTCTTGCCACAGGTATCTCAACTTGTTCTGCTACATTAGCATCACTCATAGAGTTATCCCCTATTGGCTCATCTTGAACTTCTTCAAGATACACCTTTTGTCCACTCTTCTCTTTATTGAGAAACTCTTTCTCTAAGAAGACACCATTCCGAGCAACAAACACTTTGCCCTCTGATCGGTTGTAGAAGTAATACCCTAAAGTTTCCTTTGGATATCCCACGAAAAAGCATTTGTCCGACTTGGGTGTTAGTTTATCTGACATAAGTCGTTTGACATAAACTTCACAACCCCAAATCTTTAGAAAAGACAAACTGGGACTCTTACCAGTCCACATCTCATGTGGTGTCTTAACTATGGACTTAGACGGTACCCTATTCAATGTGAAAGCGGCTGTTTCTAGAGCATATCCCCAAAACGAGAGTGGTAGGTCTGACTGGCTCATCATAGACCGAACCATGTCCAACAAAGTTCGATTACGTCGCTCGGATACGTCGTTTCTATGAGGCGTTCCAGGTGGTGTAAGCTGTGGAACAATTTCACAACTCTTTAGATGATTGCTAAACTCATGGCTCAAATATTCGCCTCCACGATCAGATCGCAAGGCTTTAATTTTCTTGCCACGTTGATTCTCTACTTCATTCTAAAATTCTTTGAACTTTTCAAATGTTTCAGACTTATGTTTCATTAAGTAGATATATCCATATCTACTAAAATCATCAGTGAAGGTTATGAAGTATTGAAATCCGCCTCTAGCTGTCGTACTCATTGGTCCACATACATCAATATGTACAAGTTTCAATAAGTCTGCCGCCCTCTCAGGAAAACCTGTGAAAGGCAACTTGGTCATCTTACCCAATAGGCAAGCCTCACATGTCTCGTATGATTCAAAATCAAACGAAGTTAGAAGCCCATCTGAATGGAGCCTCTTCATGCGATTCTCACTTATATGACCTAAACGACAATGCCACATATAAGTAGGACTTAACTCATTAAGCCGAGGCCTTTTAGCATTAATATTACAGATAGGTTCATCATCAAGATTTAAAATAAACAACCCATTCACAATGGATGCAAAAGCCACAAACATGTCATTCTTTGAGATCACACAACCATTGTCTTTACTCGTAAATGAATAACCATCCTTCATCAAACATGAAGGTGACACAATGTTTCGACTTAAACTAGGAACAAAATAACAATTATTCAATTCCATGATAAATCCTGACGGGAGGTGAAGTTGCATCGTCCCAACGCTTAACGCAGCAACTCTTGCATTGTTGCCCACATGGAAATCAACTTCTCCTCTTTTCACGCTTCTACTTCTTATCATTCCCTGCATCGTATTGCAAATATGAGCAACTGATCTGGTATCAAATACCCAAGAATTAATATAAGAATCAGTGAGAAAAATATCTGTAACATAAACAACAAGTGTACAAGTAGATGAAGTACCTTTACCACCGCCATCCTTCAAGGATTCCAAGTACAACTTGCAGCTCCTTTTCCAGTGACCTTTCCCATTACAATGAAAGCATTTAGCTTCAGCAGCTTGTCCAACAGCCTTGGGCACAGGAGGAGGGTTTGGCTTAGAGATTTGATATTTAGCCATCGCCTTCTTCTTCTTCCAAGCCCTCTTCTTAAAGTTAGGATTGTTTTGGACTGCCATCACATGGCTACTGCCATCACCTTTCTTGATATCAGCTTCTGTTGTTTTAAGCATGCCGCACAATTCATTCAAGCCCTTCTCCGCCCCATGCATATGGTAGTTCGAAATGAAGTTCCCATAGCTAGGCGGAAGAGACACAAGTATGAAATCAGTGGACAACTCTGGGCCCATTGGGAAGCCTAGCTTCTCCAATCTCTGAGTGTGACCAACCATCTTGATCACATGTGGGCCAACTGTTGCGCCTTCTGCAAGCTTGGTTTCGACAAAAGCCTTGGAAACATTGAACCTTTCAGTCCTGGCTTGAGTCTGAAACATATCATTAAGCGCCACGATCATATCGTACGCTACATGATTATTATCAAATTTCATCTGGAGATCTGGCTCCATGCAAGCGAGCATAAGGCAACCCACTTCAAGATCAACATCACATGCTTTCTTATAAGCGGTTTTCTCTGCAGCAGGTGCATTATCAGCAGGCTCATCTGGTAATGGGGTGTCTAGAACATCTTCCTTTTTCTCAGCCCTGAGAACAATTCTCAGGTTGTGGATCCAATTCGCATAGTTTGTTCCATTCAACTTATCTTTCTCAAGAATTGAACGCAAAGTAAATGGTTGATTACTGGGAGCCATCTACAACAAAAGTAATGCAAAATACTACGACAATGTATCCAAGACAAAGTAAATCATATTAAACTTTTAATAGAATCTACTCCCACTAAAATCAATATCCCTCTATTGAAACTTAGTGATTCAAGACCCGCAACTAACAAGTCTACTAGTGAGCTTTAGCATCACCGCTACGAGACATGGTAGATCGGTAAGCAACTCCTTGCTAATCATATCACATATGACTCTTGTTGTTGGGTGGCATCTCTATGCTTGTGTTACCAACAACTAATGCTCCAAGGTCCCTAACCGTTAGGATAACCTTGTTCAAGTAACCAAACCTTCTGCTTGTAAGTGTCCGACACAAACCTTGTCTAGTCAAGGAAAACCACTGGCACCCTAATTTCATAGACCCGCCACCGATCATACGAGACACGTGACAGTGCAAGGTTTGGGGAAGCATTATGACTTAAACATTGTTGAGGGATCGTTCTACTTCACTACCGCATATGTAGACAAAAACATTATCGCACGTAAAAGTAGAACATCGTAAGAACGGCATAAACATAGATTTGACTTGGTATAGCCCATTATTTCTTTGGAGATCTCCATCTCTATCAATCTGTTCATCATGGTGATCGTCATCTCCATGATAGAAGTATGCCATCCTCCGTGATGAGTCCACCAAGACTATCTATCACTACCGTAACATAGTGAAGTAAAATTACAGTCGTAGGATCATCATAGATTGGCACGCAGGCCATTACATATGAATGGACAATATCTGTGGCTCCAACCATATTGTCTTAATCATGACGTGCAAGCCATGAATTAATTACATACATGCATCACATACACATAAGGGCTATACCAATCACGAATACCTGCAAAACATAGTTAACCGATTCCGACGTCTAAACTTAAAACGTCAAAAACTCAATTTTGCAAGCTGTTTTTCGCAAATCTAATTTTTGCCAAAACCGTCAAAGGCTGTCTACCCCATAAACCAGGAACTAGTGCTAGTTATAGATCACGGGGTTACCACTAGACGCGCAGGTGCAGCGGAAGCGACTTGATGTAGTCGTGCGCGTCGCAGCAGTGCCGTGCAGTTGTGAGGTCGTCCGTCTCAACGTCTCTTACTCGCGGTTCGTCCTTGTGCTCCAGATGCAGCACCTCCGAGGAATCCCACACGTGCAGGGAAGAAGCGTCACGCCTCTGGACTGCTAGGTCCGCGAGGAGTACTAGGCGCGAGCGTGGGGAGGCGACGGCGGCTGCCAAAGGACATGAGTATCTCGCCCCGCGCCCACCCCTTGCTTATATATGCGTCCTAATGAGCTCCCACGTTGGAGGCCCATTAGCAACCCTAAACCTAGTCTAATTCGGGTCCAGGCTTCCAGCCCCTTAAGCATGCGACCCTATGGGCTCACGCACACATAGACATGACCCAAGTACTCTTACTCGACCAATAGTTGATAGTGGCCTCTAGCAAGGCGTGTCAACTCCTATGCATATGCTATGATCATATCAGACGAACCACCACAATTCAATATACATGTTATTCCTTTGCCTCATGATATTTGGTTCAACTCGTGGGTTAACACTTAACCCAAGCACGACCATGCATTTCATGATCTAATCATTTGAGTGATCCAGTGATATCTCTCTCATATGGAGAGTGGCAAATTCCATCTTGATTGACTATGTCTCATAGCATGTTTCCTGACAAACCCGAAAGCTATCTTTATAACTACCCAGTCACGGAGTAGTGTTTGGTAGTCCTAGGGTAGGTCATTTCACATCTTGAGTACATACGACAATCTCAGGTCTAAGGACATAACGTACACAATGTGTATAGAGACAATCTCATGTCGAGTCTGTCGAGCACCATGCCCTACATATGCCCACATTATTAGTTTGACATCTCATGTCCATGACTTGTGAAACATAGTCATCAACTAATAATGTGTTGATCTAATATTCATGCACATTCTAGCACGAACTCCGATCAGGGACAACTTTAGAATAACCATACAAGTAAATGAGTTTCACAAACAATTCACATAATTGTTTATTGATACAAGTTGTCTTTAATGAATATTCATTGAACTCATAACATGTCATGGATACAAGGAAATACAATCATCTCTATGATTACCTCTAGGGCATATTCCCAACACTCTTTAGGTGCTCTCACAACTCCACCTTTTTTGCTGGAGCTGTGCGCGTGGAGCTAAAACCGTTTGGCTGAAAAACGTGGAGCAGAGCTGTCCCAAACAGCCCCTTTATCTTCTTTCGCTTCGCTCTTCACGATCCACACTCCTCGTTTTTCTCCTCCTTCACCGTCACCACCAACTAAGCTATCGACACACTCTTAAACATTCTCACCATCCACCTACTATCATCACGTTGCAACCACATCTAACCTCCATCCTCTTATTTCTTCTCTTTCTATTTATCACTGTGTTGCCCCGTCGCCGCCACCTCAATCACTACCCCTTTCACCATTTGCATCCCACCGTTGCTGCCATAGCCCCGCCCTTCCCTAACGTTGTGGTCGGTCACCCCCATCCCTTACCTGCCCACCAAATATCCACACACTGCCCACTACGTGGTGCTCCAACCACCTTGCTCATCGCTCGTCGAACCACTTCCACCGCTAGGCATCTCTCCCTTCTAAGGCTGGGGTATGGAGATCATCCTAGAACACCCAAATCTCTAACCCTAATCATTGGAAGGAAGAAGACGAGCAGGATGAGGAGGAACGAAGTCGCAAATGGACCAATCATGTGTTGACATGTATCATTGCACTTTCGCTTATGGTTGGGAATTGTATAAAGATTTAGCACTTGCCATTGATCTTTTATGATGATGAATAAGCATATTTACTCGTTAAATTAAATAGGTATGGTACAAGACAAAAGATAACAGGCCTAATTTCGTCCCTTGTGTCTCTTCTACTTCTCTGGTATTCAACATCTTATATATTCTCCTCTCTTCATCACCACTAACTCTTACTCTCAAGTCTCATTACTACCATAACATCAAATGCAACCATTGTTATGCTTTCGTCCTCCATGGCTAACACTCCATTGTCCTTCCCTCACAATACAATTGTTATTTGTCTACTTGCCACCATCTATGATAGTAGGGAGTTTCAAATGGATTAGGATAGGGATAGGTTCCAGCCCTAAATAAGAGAACCACCTTCATCCAAGCTATCCTTTGACATTAGGCAACAACAGGTTGTGCATCCCTCCTCCTAGGTTATCTCTTCCCTTTCCCTCCAATTCTACTACTTTCTACCTATGCCACAACAAAATCACATGGAGATACAACTTTTTTAGTAGATGGGACTGTAACGACCGGACTTTCGTAGGATGATTTTAGGTATATGAGATCAAATATTTAACCCATCCCGCAAGAGGAAGTCTTAGATTCACGTATGCTTAACTTGCACGTCTTCATATGGCTCCATGGCATATAGTTTCGTCACATAAATTAGTCTCATTTTGTGTAATTAGTTTTTTATACTAGCAAATGTGTTCGTGCGTTGCAACGGAATTCAATACGTGTAGAAATCGGACTTTGTACTTTGTCCGGTAAACATGTCAGTGTGTTGTAACGGAACTTAATAGTGTACGAATCGGATTAGGGGAGCCAGACCAAAATTAGGAAGTGGAGAGAAATTTTGCCTCTTTATTATTAGATAGATAGAAAAGAAGATAAAGATATAGATATAGATTTATGTTTAATACTCTAAATTTATGTTAATATATCCGTCGTGACAAGAACGGATGTATTTATGGATGCTTCTCAAAGTACTACTCTACCCAGAGTAGTGTACGTGTATACCGGTGGGACAGGCTAGCCTTCTCAAGGTACCATCTTTGTTCCAAAAGAGTTGAAATATCGTTTCCTTACGAGTTAAACAACATTAAATTTAATTAGGTTTATAAAAAAATGTGAGTATTTATACTTTTGATGAATAGATTTGCTATGAAAATATATTTCATAATAACCACCTAGTAAGTGATGATTATTACACGCGTATTAGAAAATACGTATTAGTAGTTGGTACGTATGATTGTGTTTTGACTCGTGGAAAGCGACTTTTGTTTTTGGAAGCGAGTGTGAAGTACTAGTAGCTTGGCTTGGAGCAGCAATGCAAAGCAACAGTCACAGCACTACAGTAGCATACTAGTATGCACAGCATCGATGGACGATGGCATCAGCGCCAGCGCCAGTGCAGTAGTACAAGTGCTGGAGGCGATCGAGCAAGTGACACAACGTACAGCAGCAACATATCCTCTCCTCTCCTCTCCTCCCTGCAGGTTGTCCTAATGAACAACCCAACCCATCATGGTGAGATCAATGGAAAGGGAAAACTGTAACTTTCCTGATTCTCTAGCTTGTCCGATCCGATGGATGGCGCAGCAGCAACTCAAGTACTCAACCAACCAAATAGCTCTGCTTGATGCCGGGGGTGGGTGGTGGCGCTCTCAAGTCTGAATGCAATGCATGTCTGAAAAAGAGCCTACTCTAAAGGGATGGGATGGGTGTGGTTAATAACAGACATGAAGACAGGCTCAAGATCTTTTCGGCATGCTACATGCATCTGCATGCACAAGGAATTTACACGCCATGATATGATTTGATTTGGTTTGATGCTGCTAATAATGAATGTTCTGATAAGGTAGGTAACTGTTGTTCTGTGACACTCACAGTATTATATAACCTTTGAATTAACTGATGGTGTTCTTTATGACTATAGAAGTACACCGTACTAGTATACTGGAGTACTTACTACAGATAACCATGATGGGCAACTTCAGATTGTTTGATGGTGAACAACATCAGAGTGGTTCTTTGAGCTGCTAGATACTCCATTTTTATAGATTGGCGGTATAGTTGAATCCTAGCATATACAGTGGCATTATTTTATTTTTATTTTTGGAAAAAGAAGCACGAGCACGCGGCACCGCCTTCTTTATAGCCTTGATATTCCTTTGGCCGGCGTGCATAGCATGGCATAGAAAGGCAGGCTTGGGATGATGAGAAATGAGAGCACACGCATGGGCCTGTGCGGCGAGCCTGCCTCCTCGCCTTTTCCTTTGCTGCGGTGTGGTGCAACGAGAGAAAGCCAAAAGAGACAAGACGGACCAAAAGCCCCTCTGTCTCTAAAAATAGACTGGTATAGTAACTAAGTAGGACTGGACTGTGTGTGCTGATGGTGTAGGAGTACCCCCTACGGCCCTACCAACAAACAGAGCAAAAGAAAGTAGGCTCTCTTTTGCCAAAAAAATCCCAAAGCCCCAAAACAGGGTTGCCCAAGAACATGATCGTTAAGTTTTTTTAAAAAAGAACATGATAGTTCAGCAATGAGTTACCCCCCCCCCCCCCCCCCCCCCCCCAATTCACCCCCCTTCTTTCTTTCTTGCATGCATTTGCATTGGCATCAGCCATCTCTCAGTCTCAGGTCAAGGGCGGCAGCCTGCCCAACGAACGCCCGATCCTCATCAAAGTATCAAACAAACCAACCTAATTCACCCTACAACCTTCCATATGAACATTCCCTCATCTTACTTGTCATATGCACGCAACGCAAGCACACAAAAAAAACCATAGTACCGCTCAGAAACAAGAACAAAACCTAGTGTGTGCTACTATGTTCTATTGGAGACTATGCATGTTTCTCTCCACAACCAATGTAGTGTTATGCCACACTCCTCACTGTATGCACAAATCAAATCGCAGTCAGCACCCGGGCAACGACTGGGCTGACGTCATGTCAGACAAACTGGCATCTGAATCGCCACAGTGTCTCAGGTAGGACTGCCGCAGGGACTTTGCTGATGATGCACCTGCCGCTAGATTCGCCGGTGATCGAGGTCGAGGGACCATGGTACACAGGCTTGGCCCCGATTCTCCACATCGCCTTAGGTACTGGCTGTGGCTGGAGCCTCCCACCAGATCCAGGTAGCAGTATCTTGAAGAACCATACCCAGAATTATTGGAGATGTAGTAGGATGAACTCACATGTGGACTGTGTGATCCATACCCTGACCCTGAATGGGGCGACCGATCGCTTACTATACTGATTGGTGGAGACAAGTGGCTGCCAACCATGGAGATGGAGTGCGTCGACGACGATGACAGATGTGAGATGCGGGGATGGGGAGATGACATATTTCGAAGGTCTGCGATGCTTCTGCTTGCACGGATGCCAGGTGAGCTTATGTGAGATCTAGTAAATGGGGTGGGAGAATTGGGGGTACTAGAAACAGAGTAAGCACGAGAGACCGAGTTCGATGAAGGATGCCGGCTTATTGGCCTTGGAGGGGATGCTGCCACACTCGACAACCGGAATGAAGAAAGTAAGGGGGTAGCCTCTGTGGCAGGAAGTTCTGATGCTCCTCCACTCCTTGCATCTCTCTTGCATATAGGACAGAATGTTCTCCAAGAAGTCAGCCACAAGTCCACACAACCTGCATGGAACTCTGCAAGGCAATATACACAAGTTATCTGTTTGCTACTGTACTTTACACATAGTACCATTCTTTGCATTACTGATTTTATTTATACAAGGCTACACTTCATTCAGTGCAATGATTTGTTTTTCCCTCATCAATTAAATCTGACTACTCTTGATGCCTAAGGATTAAAAACCAACTACTACAAGTACACGCTTGCCTTCCATTCAGTAATAAATAAGTAAAAATCTGGAATGTTCTCTATACCTAATGATTAAGAAGTGATTACTACAAGAAAAAGCTCAACCAGATGTGTCGTGCCCCCTCATCAGACACTAGTAAGATTAAGGCGTCTATATGAATTAGCTACATATAGTTTTGTTACATTTTTACCTTCCTGTTTTGGTTTGTCTAGTTCTTGTTGGGTTTCATAAAGATCTTCTACCCAAATCCAAACACTGAAAGTACAGTACATCAGATCTATTGGCGGGGGTAAGAGTTCTAAACAATCATGCTATAGTAGTATCATGTATGCCCAAAAAAAAGCAGGGTGTTAGAAGTGGAGCAAACATACTGTGATGGCAAGGCAGCACTCTTAGCTTTTCTCCAACATTGTAGTCTTCCAAGCAAATGGCACACATTGACGATGTGCAGTTATCTTCCTGCACTTTTGTAAAAATAAGACTTGGAATAGCCTTAACTAACTGACTGCTCATTCCATGGAATTCTCGATCTTCTGGGATTCTAGGGTGATCCCTCCTTATTCGATGCCTTCTCACAAAGAAACACGTAGCGAGTACAGCAGACATGGCAAGCAGCGATATGAATGAGATTGCCATGATCGACCAGGCCGAGTTTTCGAATATAGGTAGTATCCACACCTCTACATCGGCATGGCCTGAAAATTTCTTCAGCACCTCCCCCGAGGCCTTCGAAACGAACACAGCATATATATGAATGCCACTTGAGCTTCCAGCCACTGTGACATTTTAATCTAGTTATTAGATAGAGAAGGTAATACAGGATCAATTGCCAATATAATTTAGTGGAATGAAATTGAATCCAGTTATCAGTTAATTTTTCTTGTATTATTTGAGCATTATCAGCGTAAATATCAATGTCCGACTCATTTTGCAGGTAAACATGGAGAGGTTATAACAAAAGGTAACTATTCGACTTCTCAATGCTATAGATAAAGGATATCATGCAGCTACACAAGTGGAATTAAGAAAAAAAAAAGTGGATAAGGAGCAAGTGCGAGTAACAGGGTAAATTACTTGAAACCAGGACCCCACTATTTTCATTGTCATAGACGATTGCAGCTTTGAATCCAGCATCCTGTGCATTTTTTACTTTCTCGTCGAATGCGCACCCGCCTCTTATAATTAACGCAAAGGGAGATGGAGAGCCATTGACCGCTTTGGTTGTTAACGGTCTGCAGGCGTTCAAAGGTTCAGAAGCATAAACTATGCCACTGACTCCAGACCCTTTCACTCCTGGAGCTGCAATCCAATCGAAAAGGCATGTTTAAATCCTTCAGTAAAAAGTGAGAGCCTAAGAGACAAAACCAAGCTTAACATTAGTCAGACAACTGATATAAATTAGCCACGAGAGCATGATAGTAGGCAGCCCAATGGACTCACACATCACCATAAATCAGCAGGTATATATTGTAACGAATAATAAGCCAAACATAACACCTGAATTGATCACATACGCAAGCCATGCAAACAAAATGTTTCAGATCAAGTGGCATCGGATGGTAGCAGTCGGTGATCTGACAAAATTAAATGATTGTACGGAGTGCGGGACTTACAAAAGCTCGCCTCATTGTCATCAAAGGACTGGGTCAGATTATTCCCCATTAGCACGACATTGGCAGCTCCCATCCGAGCCATAAGACAGAGCATCGCACAAAGAATCAGAATTCTACTCTTCATCTGGCCAGTATCCAAAGCACTACAAGAAAATGCAGCTCTTTTTATGAAGTAGAAGCACAGAACCGACAAAACGGAGAGCCAGCTCAGTACTCCAAATATGTGTCTCCGGGTGCAGCTAATGGCTTATTAGGCCTGGTCGATACCTGCAGATCACAAAGCAACAAATCAGGTACCATTCGGTGGCAACTGAAACCGACATTGATGTGCTCCTTTTGGAACTTTATTTCTTTAATGGTATGTGAAAACAGAAAAAGAATTGTGAGTAGAAGCTGGAGATGTCTAACATTTACGATTAAGTAGAAGGAGCTAAAACTATTGCTTCTGCTTTAATTTCCACAATTGGCATGGGAAAGAGCCAATCTTCCAAAAGCAAGTAAGCTCCAGAGAGAAGCTTCCCCTGCTTTGGGGTTATGAAACAAAACAAGCACACATCCGCTCAATGGTCTTCCCTAGACCCTAGTAGGAAATTGAATTATGATGAAAGAAGCATTTCACATGGTATGGTCATGAGCTAGAAAATCTCTAGTCGCCAAGAATGTCCCAATGTTAGGACTGAACAAGGATCTTGATAATAAGCAACACATCGCTCCAAAAGAGAGAGAGAGAGAGAGAGAGAGAGAGAGAGAGAGAGGAGAGAGAGAGAGAGAGAGAGAGAGAGAGAGAGAGAGAGGACCTAGACAGTACTACAATTGAAGGAGAACTAGTAGTGGTTGCAAGGAAAGAACGGATCTTTGACAGATTTTGAGCAGGCAGGTGACGGCGGAGAGGAGAAAACAAAGGGAGGTGGGGAAGGCAGGAAGGGGGATGCGGACCTGGGGGTAGCAGCGGCAATGGGGACGTCGGCTTCCATGTGACGAGGGGGGCTGTGGTGGTGGATGAACCAGGCGCGCGGAGGGGACGCAGCGCGATTCGTCGTCGAGGCCTCGACCTGAACCTGGACCTGGACCTGGACCTGAACCACTGCCCACTACCGACCTGAAGAACCTGGACTGATTCCGACAGGGGCAGGGCAACTATAGTTGGGCAAGACAGAGCAGGGGAGGAGAGAGTTGTGGAGGGGAGAACCGGCGAGGTCGGCTTGGAGAGGGCGAGGATATCCGTTTTGTTGAGCTGCATTGTCAATTTGTCACACGCAAACAAAGAAACAAACAAAAAACTGTATTTTTTTCATGGTTGCAAGTGTCCGTCCGGATATGCTCTTAATAGGTTCAGTTGAAGTTGAAGTGTGTGTAGCTGTGTTGACCCATCCACATATATCTGCTAGTGTTACCATCCAGGATGTTCCTGATTTTGACAACTTTTTAACATGTATCTTATAAAATACAGTACTTATATGTCGAGGTAGTAGCAGCTCTGGATGAGACTATGGGCGGCGGATCAAATTTTGATGCCAAAGCAGACCGAAGCAAGCAAGAAGCTGCCGTGCCGTGCCAACCCATCTAATCTAATCGATGAGATGACACATGAAATTTGCATGGGCCCATCGCTAATCTGTTGCTTTGCTTATTAGCCATCTGGTTGTTTGGTCGGAGTGTAACAACTCCACCCGTCCACCGGACACAACCTGATGGGATTCAATTCAATCCACTAAATCATGCATCTTGATATAGTTATGTGTATATATTATAAGTACAATGCATCCATCTAGTTGACACCAATCATTCACCATTATAGCCTGGCCTAGAAAAACGGGACAACCCTCCAACCCATTGATACATTGGAATAATCAGTCATCGCGTCCACCCAAAATATCTTTTGCTTTTGCTACAACACCTCGTCCAAACGTGAATTCAAATTTGAATTTGAATAGGGTCCATTTTAATTTGTCCCCCACAACTGAGTTTGCTTTTGTTTTACAACAACAACCTGTCTTTCATTCATCTGTACTGCTGCTGTACTTGAAGAATTAATTTCATCAACAATACGTACTGTATAATAAATAAAGAGAGAATTTGAATGTACTAGGTAGCACTAGCAGGAGTGTTTGTGTTTCCCAAGCGTGGAGGTGAGGCGGCTGCTGCTGCTGCTGGACTGGTGCTTGTAGACGTGGGATCGCGCGAAGTAGAGGAAGAGCACGAGCTCCACGGCGCTGAGCCCCGCCAGCAGCCAGTAGAAGTAGTCGAGGTGCGCACGGTTGAGGTTGTCGGCGAACCAGCTGTCCCCGCCGCCACTGCCGGTGACGCGGTCGATGAGGGAGATGAGCAGGCTGCTGATGAATCCCCCGATGCCCATGACGCTGAGGTAGAGCGCCAGGCCCAGGCTGCGCAGGCCGTCGGGCATCTGGTCGTAGAAGAGCTCCTGCAGTCCCACCACGGCCAGCACGTCCGCCACCCCCATCATGGCGTACTGCGGCACGATCCACGCCCAGCTCATTGGCACCGTGGCCGCCGGGTCGTCCACCAGCCCGTGGTCCCTCGCCGTCGCCAGCCGCCGCGCCTCCACGAGCGCCGCCACCGCCACGGCCGCCAGCGACGTGGCCATGCCGGCGCCCACGCGCTGTAGCATGGTCAGCCCCGACGGGTTGCCCGTCGCCCACCGCAGCGCTGGCACCACCGCGCGGTCGTACACGGGCACGAACAGCAGGATGCTCGCGGGGCCCAGCGTCTGCAGCACCGCCGGTGGCAGCTCAAGGCTGCTGCCGATGCGGCGGTCCAGGGTGCGGCCCTGCTTGTTGAACAGCGTCATGATCTGCGCGTACACCACGCCGTACGCCAGGCTGGACGCCCAGATGGGAAGCAGGCGAAGAACGCAGCGCGCGTCGTCGTCGTCGTCTTGGTGGTGAAGGAGGCCGCTCGCGAGGCGGCGGAACGGGGATGAGGAGGAGGAGGAGGACTGCTTGTGCTTGTAGAGGCGGTACGTCGGTGTGCCGAGCAGGAAGACGATGAAGGCGCCGAGCACGATGGCGCAGGGGACGCCGAAGCCGAGCCCCCACCCGACGTACTCCTGGATGTAGCCCACCACGGAGACGGAGACGGAGATGCCGATGGCCATGCAGAAGAACCACCAGTTGAAGAGGGAGCCGCGGGAGGCGCGCTCCCTGTCGTGCTCCGCGTCGAACTGGTCAGCCGCGAACGCCAGACCGCACGGCTTGTCGGCGCCCTGCGCCAGGGCGATCAGGTACAGGGACACGTAGAAGAAGGCCACCTGCGCCCACCCGGGCTTGTGCGACGACGACGGCTGCAGCGCCGGCACCGTCGCCGACAGCGTCAGCATGCCATACCCCTGCAGGCCAGCCAGGCCACCATTAATTAGCACGCACGACGCAGTACAGATTATTCAGTAGTACGTAGTATGCACCAGCCAGTAGTAATTAACATTGCTTGTCCAGCTGCTGACATACTACATCCCAATGGGAAATCTGAACCTTTTTTTAGTCCTTGGAACAATTAATACACATGTGCATTTCTTCCCCGATCCTACACATCTAATCTAACACTGATGAGGTGGCCGAGTTTGGTGAAGAAATGTCCTGGCTCGTTCTGGGACTCGGGACTGGGAGCAACACATGAACAAGTGTCCTTGCTTGGTCCACAAGCAGCAGGCAACATGGCTGAGAATAGATGCAGTCCATTTGCGACCTGCATTGCTGGTCCATCTGGGTTTGGTGGATGGATGAGGAGCAGGCAAACGTGGCAACAACGACGGTGGGATCAGGGTTTTTCAAACCGTTCGGTAACCGCGGTTACCGACCGGTTACCGACAAACCGCCCCGGACCGGTTCGGTTTCGGTACCGGTTTGAATTCAAATTTCAAATTTGAATTTCAAAAAAAAAAATTCTGAAAAAATTCCTAAAAATAGTTCATGATTTATAGAGTCGAATGATGTAAAAAAATTTCAAATTGGAGTTCGTTTGCTATTTTTTTGGACGTGTTTAAGTTTGAAAAAAGAAAGAAAAAAAAAAAAAAACCGGCCGGCCCGTTAAGGGCCCATGCGGCCCATTTGCTCCTGGCGCCTCATACAAGGGGGCTGTCGCGTGGGGAGGGGTTGTCGGCTCCCCCAAACCCTATCCGCCCGCTCCCCGCACAAACCCGCCCGAGTGCCGCCCGCGTCCGCTGCCGCGCCTCGGTAACCGTTCGGTCGGCGGCTGTTACCGAGAGGATTCGGTCGGTTACCGACCCCGCCTCCAGGCCTCCCCCCCCCCCCCCGGCGGTTACCGATCGGACGCCGTCGGTTACCGACCGGGAGAACGGTAACCGCCCGGGTTCGCTCGATAAGTTTATTTTTGTTTTTTTCATTTCCTTGCATTTGTAGTTGTTTTAGTTGTAGGATTTAGTTATAACAAGCTCTAGGATGTAGGATTGATGGAGTATAGGATGCAGAAAATATTTATTGTAGGATTTAGGTAGGATTTGACTTAGGATGTATATAGGAGTTATGTTTATTTGGTTTAGGATTTAGGATTTGCGGTTGGATTTAGGGTTGGAATGTATGTAGGATTTAGGATTTAGGATTTTATTGATATAGGATTTAGGATTTAGGTGTATGTTAGGATTTAGGTTTATTTGCGGTATGATTTGATGCATGTGTTCGATTTGTTTGTGTTGTCCATTTGTGCAGGAAGACAATGTCGAGAGACGTGGTATGGGAGCATGGTGAGAATTTTGCTCCCGGTTGGAGATACAATTACTGTCGTACACAAAAAGCCGGGGGTGGTGCTTCCCGATTGAAGCAGCATTTGGCTGCGCGCGGGGACGGAGGTGATCCACTACAGCAAGGTGTCCAAAGAAGTCCGGGAGTACTTTCAGCAGGACATCGACAGAACTAGGCAGACAACTAGTGACCGCTCTCGGCAGAGGGTTGCACGAGAGACTGCTAATTTGTCGTGCATCGTATGTTGCAGCTGCTATCCTGAACCCAAGGCTTGTATATCGTTACAATCCAACTCCGCAAATGTTTGGTGGCCTCAGGGAAGCATTTGGGAAAATGACAGATGTGCATACCGCTGTCTTGACATTACAGGAGGCAGAAACATTCCGCCTACACCTTGGGGAGTTTGGCACTAAGCTGGCCATTAAAATGGCCACGGACCCCAAGACAACCCCATGTAAGAGTACTTTTGAACTTCTTTTTTTGTCTTTTTGAGCGCATACCTAACATAATGGGTTCCACTTGCAGCTCAATGGTGGTTGCTGTTCGGCAGGCGCACTCCAAATCTGCAAAAACTTGCGTTGAGGCTTGTTGTACAATGTGTATCCTCCAGTGGATGCGAGCGCAACTGAAGTACATTTGCCTTAGTGCACACGAAGGTTCGGAATCGCTTGTCCCACAACAAACTGAACAAGCTAGTGTATGTGAACTACAACCTTCGCCTGCGACTCGCGGATGCCTTCGGACCATCTAGGCGTGAGGAAGAAGACTTCATTGACCAATTCACGCATATATCCTTTTACGAAAGGGATAATCCGGTTCGAGACTGGATGGAGTATGACAGATCCAACCAGGCTCCAGTTCTCGACGAAGAAGATGAAGAAACGAACATCCCTCTTCCGTCCCATATTGTGAGGTACGTTGATGTACTTTGTTAGCCACTAACGAACCATACTTTTAATAATATGATTCATTTTTTGTGATGACAGAGACCAAGTGGACCCCGACGATCTTGGACCCATCAGTGATTGGGCCCGTAGACATGTGGGTGACACGCATCTTGGCAAAAGAAAATACCAGATAGGACCTAGGCAGGAGGACCCCAAAAGTCAGAAATGAAAGGGGAAGCGAGTGCAACAACCTGTCACCAGCGATGCTTCGACAGATGATGGCGAGGAGGGTGAGGAAAGTCCACGGAACCAGGAGTCCGATGACAGCAGCTTAGCAAATGACAGTGGAGACGGTCATAGTGGTGACGATGACCCTGGAGCTGGTGGTGGTAGTGCTGTTGGTGGTGGTGGTGGTAGTGGTGGTGGGGCTGGGGGTTTTGCAGTTGGTGCTGGTGGTAGTAGTGTTGGTGATGCTGGTGGACTTCGTTTCACATGTATCGATTGCTACAGACATTTTTTTTATGTCTATGACTATTCACTAGAACTAATTATGGTCGGCTGCAGGCGAGACGGACTTCACACATGCTACTCAGGACCGCGACCATGGGCAGCCGGAATCGCAGAGGAGAGCTTACGACCCGACGGATTGCTACGACACGCCACAGTACTCCTCTTCCTCGTACAGTGATACATCGTACGGTGGTGGTTATACCTACCCCGTTCCTGACATCAGCACGTAGCCGGTCACTAGATGGGTCTACGAATGACAAGACCCGAATTTCTACAATATGTTAGTGCAGGAATGAGAGACCACAGCTCATTGGACGGGCCAATCATGGATAGACTACAAGGCTGGGCTCCAGTCGCGCGGTATCGCTCTAATGTCCACCGCGGAGTATGAGAAGGGGTGCCGAAACGAGATCTTCCCTTATATTCAACGTCAGTGACCATGATGTTCGCATGTCTACGACACAAGGTATTTCCATGGACGATTTGTTGTTGCAACGGTGAACTACGTTATTTCCGTCGTGAATTTGTAGCTAGTGCATCACTATGATATTTCGATGGGTTGTCCATTTGTGTCACACTATTTTTCCATGAATTGTGTGTTCTATTTACATCATTATGTGCAAAGGTCATGAAAAAAATTGTTTTTTTCAAGTAAAAAAAAAGACCACCCGACGGTTAGGACTGGTTACCGGTCCCAAACCGAATGAACTACAGGGTTTGAATTCAAATTCCAAACCGTTCAGTTTGGGACCGGTTTAGGCGGTTACCGTCGGTAACCGACAAACCGCCGGCGAGAGTTCCCGGCCACTGGTCGGTTAGGAAAACCCTGGGTGGGATAGCAGTACAAGTCAGCGCGTCTGTTGTGTGTTGAGGCAGGGCGATTTTCCTTCTCCGAGTTCTGTTTTTTTTTTAAAAAAAAAGAAAATGTTTGTTTATATACCACGTGCGTGCTCGTGCTTGTGCTTAACTATCTCCACTCTGGACACGTGGAGAAAAGAAGAAGAAGACTAGAAACAGAGCAGTTTTTTTTTTGACGAGAAATAGAAACAGAGCAGTTGACTGATTCATGGATGGATGGAGGAATAAGTTGAGAAGAACTGAAGAAGAAACATAGTAGAGATAATTACCAGGACGTATAGGGTGCAGGCGATGATGACGGATGTGTATCGTCCCAGGTATGCGTCGGCGAGGAAGGCTCCGAGCAGGGGCATGAGGCAGGCCGTGCCCGACCAGGCGTTGACGGAGGCGGCGGCGGAGGCGTTGGACTGCCCCAGCGGGCCCGTCAGGTACGTGATCAGGTTGGCGGAGATGCCGAAGTAGGCGAAGCTGCCGGCGATCTCAACGCCTGCACAGCGATTGGAATCGATCGACCGAGATTCGAATCGTTGGATTGGATTCGATTCAAATCAAACAAACAAGCAAACACCCTACTGTACTGTACTGTACTGTACTCACCCACGACGAAGAGCGCGGATCTCCATCCCCCAGAGCTTCCGCGGAGCACGGGCCGCCCAAGGTAGTCGGATACGCCGGCGAGAGCGTCCTCCTCCTGCTGCGGCTGCTTGTTGGAGTTGGACTGCGGGAGGAGGGGATCGACGAGGATGCTGGTGTCGGTGGGGTCCATGGCCATGGCCGGCCTAGTGCTATCTGCTGCCTCGGCGTCGGCGGGCCCTTCCCTTCGCCGGCCGGGGGCTCTGCTCTGCTCCTGCTGTCCGGTCCTGGATGATAGATACCCACCTCGGACTAGGACTACGTACGGGGCAGCCAATAGCAGAGTATTGTGCTAGATACTATTTGGGAGGAGGGAGGTTGTTTCAATAATTGTGTTGTGTTGTGTGTGGTCGTCGTCTACCTCCGAGCCGAGCCCAGCCGAGGGTACTCCCTCCCTCAGCCTCCTCCCATATATATACTCTACTCTACTACGTATTCAAATTTTCTTGATGTGCAGTGCTTTTTTTTTCGACAAAGGATATTCTATATCTAGCCTCTGCATCCGGGAATATACATATCCAACAAACACAAAAAGAGATGGAAAAACAAAAGAGAAAAAAACCATAGTCTTATACAAGACTAGGACAATTACAGCAAAACGATAAATGCTTCTACCCTCTATTTGATCGACGAGAGGGCGTCCTTGGCTTGCTCTTGACGCCGCAGTGCAGGCATGGCTAGGAGCGGATGTGCTTGTGTTGATGCCTTCAAGAAGGTAAATGACGTCCGCAGATGCCATCATCAACGAAAGGAAGAGGAAACTTCAGTGACACATCCAAGGGGAAAAATGACGTTGATTGCGTCATCGTCGCCGACCCAGCACCGTCAGACATGGTTTTCACCCGTATTCCAATATCATGCAAGGCACATCCAAGCCGAACCTACATACGAAGATGTCGGAGATGATCGGCAGAGTCTTCACCAGCTACAGTGAGACAGCAGAAAAACAGGGGACGACGATGCCCTTTGATGTTGACGTCAGAGCCGATTTACGGGCCGTCTGGGAGCGACGTGGTCTGTGGGAGGGCGGGTTGGACGGCTTGTCGAGATGGCCGGTGCCAACACTGCCGTCCTCATCCGGTGCCCGAGGGTCCAGATCGACCCCCAAGCCGCCGCATGGGGAAAGTCCTCGACCCGAGGCAAACGTCCGCCCGAGTCCCCCTCATCGCTGGAGCACCACCCGCACCGAGAAGGGGCAGCACGGGGCAGCAGCCGACGAATCCAGTCCTCAGATACCAAGATCGCCCCTCGTCGCCGCCAGACCCCTTCACCGGTGTAGGTACGCTGTCCGTCCATCCATCAATCGATGGAGAGAACGGTGCCGTCGTCCACGTCGTCTAGCCCACCGAGGCGCGTGCCAGATCGGCCGCCACCCGAGCAGGTCGCCACCTCGCAGCACCGACGGGCGAATTGCAGATCCGGTGGAGGAGGACCGGATCGGTCACGCCTCCTCCCGGTGGCCGCCGACCACGCCGCCGCCCTAGACCTTCCGCCGGTCGATCCGGACGCGGAAGGGCCAGATCCTGGCGCGGAGGGAACGGATCCAGTCGAGGAGGGGCCGGATCGGCCGCGCCTCTACCTAGGGACCACCGGTACCGGAGAAGGAGGGTGGAGGAGACACGGAGGTGCATAGGAGACCTAGGGAGGCGCGGACGGGGACCTTTTGGGATCCGTCGCTGGCCGCCTCCGCCGCGCGTAGGGAGGCGGCGACGGCGACCGAAGAGGACGCGCGAAGGGCGGCTCCGGGCAGGCGGGGCGGGTGCCCCCGAGTCCGTCGGCGGCTGTTCGTGACACTCGACGCAGGAGTATTTGACTATTTTACTTTTTCTGATGATGTGCAGTGCAGCAGTGCTTCTGCAGCTTACAGAATGAGCAAGTCTGGCCTGTTAGGCTTGTGACATCTTATATTTATTATCTTACATACTACACGCAACTGCATCATGGAAGTGCTTTTGTTTAAACTCGCTCGTTGCAAGGCTAGCTGCTTGATGCTTTTTGTCAAAACTTTGATCTTGAAAGGGGTAAAACCACAACGTATACCATCTCCAATGAAGCAAGGGTAGGATTACACGACACCAAACTTATCTTGTACTCCAACAGTTATATATTATTATTACGTACTATAGGACTTCACGACACTAATTTGAGGGCTTTTTTCCCTATGTTTGATACTCAATAGGGGCAAACTCTTATTTCAGTTTGAAAATACAGTGGGTAAAATGACAACGTTTAAAAAATAGGAGAGTAAAAGCACTATTTCCATTCAAAATTAGGATATGATGAACGTCAGGCCCAACATATATACTCAACTATTTATTTTTATTTTTTGCTTTTGCTTCATGGGCCATCCCAACCAACAAAGCACATATAGGTCCATGCAACCAGGCCGATGCAGCCCAACATATCTCATGCATGGGCCGCTGGTTCTAAAGCATACATACTCGGTCGATTGTTAAGAGGATGTGAAGCCACCATGTGCAATATACCTGCTAATTACAGGGCTAGCTTGGTTAGCTGCACCTGCACGTACACGTATGTACTTTAATCGATCCACATGGATTGGAAGGAATTAAGATGAAACTTTAATTAATCGAGGCGGTGGCGCGAAAGAGATTGACTCCAATCCACCAGGGGAAGTGCATGGTGGCTTGAGAAACGGTGTGTCGGCCAACATCCTTGGGAGGGCTCGGTGTTTCCGATCTCAGACTGATGGGCTATGCCTTGCAAGTCCGATGGTTGTGGCTACAAAAGGATGGACCGCAGACTCCGCATCCACGTACACGGTGGTGGGTGATGGTCCCCAGACTCTTTTCTGGGAGGAACGGTGGATTCATGGAGAGTCGATCGCAGAGATTGCTCCAGCCCGCCCTATCAGCTCAGAAGGCTGAAACAGAAACAGGCGAACAGACGTTTGGGTCCGCTCTGAATACCTACACCTTTGGACGATCATGGAAGTTGTGGTTCTCTTTGACCAACCTGACCAGACGGTGTGACGTTGGACGCCGGATGGAGCTTACAACGCTAGGTCGGCATACAAGATGTTGCATACTGGTGCAACCCAGCTCCACGGACATAAGCTTCTCTGGCGGACGTGGGCACCGTTACGAATCAAAATCTTCCTTTGGTTGGCCCTCAAACACCGGCTCTGGACTGCGGATCGTCGGGCGCGCCATGGCCGGCCTGGAAGCCTCGGAAACAATCGATCACATCATCGCCGTCTGTCCCTACACCAGAGAGGCTGCAAGTGCCACTTCCACCTCAACAGAGCTCGATCCTCAAGTGGTGGAGGCATCTGCGCTCGACGAGAAAAGCGCGGTGTTTCCGAGAAACCTCCTGCACCCCAGCCTCCCTGGTCCAGTTCGTTCAGGTTGAGGACCTTCGTTGGATTCAGGCGGGAGCAGGCAACCTGGCTAGCGCAGCGCTGCTCTACCTTCTCCTCCTCCTGTGTTTTTTTTCTCTTTCAGTAGTTGCTCTTTAATTTGTTTTCGTGCTTCTTGTATGATGTGAAACTTCTTCTTGTTAATGGAAAAAGATACGCAACCCTCTTACGTATTCGACAAAAAAAAAGAGAGAGAATAAATAGTTTGTTTTCAAATTTAATTTATTATTGTTAATATAATACATTAAAATCTAAGTACGTAGGTTGTAGTGCAACCAAAAACGTACGTACGCTCTGGCTAGCTTGCAGCGAACAAACAACGGCGGCCTCGACCAGCTATTCCGGAGAAGGAAGGAGCAGATCGTCGATCGGCGGCCCCGACGACGCTACTAGCTGCCGCTGAACCCGCAGTTAGTGAGCACTCCGTCGTGTTTACCAGAAGAGTAATGGTAATGGCACTTAATTAGGGGATCAAAGCAGTTAAGGAAATCTATGATTTTTTATGGCAATCAACACATTGGTGTGTGTATATATAGAACTGCACTATTTAGCAGCCCGGTGCTGAATATAATTCAATACGACACACTTTCATTTTAATTTTGACGAGACCTGTGGTAGTAATAATTCACTAAAGGTCATGCAAATTTTACCGGTTATTGAATGTTGGTGGGTGCGTGTCATTGAATGATGGTGGGTGTGATCTGGAGTAGTGTGTGTGTTGAGGTGATTTGAGCGTAATGCATGTCCATTTTAATTCTAGAGAGGCTTGAGGGATAATTAGTAGAGGTCACCCAGATTTTATTATTGTAAATTTGTGTGTGATAATCAAAGGTGCTTCCGGTAACTGGACGAGGTAATGTTTTATTTAGGCCAATAAATAATTTTGTTTGAAGGTGTGCTTATTAATTTGTTGTAATAGTCACCGGCATTTTTGGTCCCCGGTCCGGATCAAACAATATTTATTACTAAGAGTTTCATTTTAGCACATAAATAATTCTATCCTAACCGATAAGCAATCAAATTTGTAGTCATAGTCACCAGGCCTTGGTCTGTTATCAAACTATATTTTATACTAGTAATATTGTTTCGGCCTATAAATAATTACTTATGCATCTATACATAGTAAAATTTATTGAAATAGCCGCTAGCATGTCAGGTGTCCATAGATGCTATTTTTTCTTATTACTAATATTATTGTTTGGGCTTATAAATAATTTGACCAAGAGTTGTGAGCAGTAAATTTACCTGTAATAATTAACGGGTTGTCTAGTATTCAGACGATGTAATTTTTATTACTAATAGTATCATTTGAGCATAGTAAAAAAACATTGTAATAGTCACCGAAATATCTGGTATCCGGTCATGCTATTTTTTATTATTGAGAATTACATTTTGCTTTATAAATAATTCAATCTGGATCCTAAGTAATTAAATTGACTGACATAGTCACCCAGGTGTTCGTTTGCGGCCAGACTATTTTTTTATTACTAATATTATCATTTAGACTTGCAAATAATTTCGTCTAGACCTATGAGCAGTAAATTTACCTATGATAAATAACGTGATGTCTGATATCGAGACCAGATAATTTTTATTACTAATAGTATCGTTTTGGTCGGTAAATAATTATATCATAACATGTGAGCAATAAAATTAGATATTTTTTATTACCAATATTATCTTTTGAGTCTATAAATTGTTTTGGCCATGCCGTAAGTTTGTTGGGGGACGGATCTGATATTTGTTCGAGGTAATTCTTATTACTAAAAGTATATTTTGTGTCAACACATAATCCTGTCTAGATCGGTGAGCGGTAAATTTGGCCATGACAATCAACATGCGTCCAACATCCGAACGAGGTAATTTTTTTATTAAATAATTATCATTTGCACCTATAAATAATTTGGTTTTCATCTGGACTTGTGTATAATAAAATTTGTTGCAACATCAATGTGTCCAATATCTGGTCAATGTATTTTTTATTACTAAGTATCATTTTTATTACTAAGTTTTTAGACATAGGTAATACTCATTTTAAGTATAGTAATGCAAAAATAGGTTTTGGGTTGGTACTATGTCTTGAGCAAACAAACATTATTCTTACACAAACGTCATGTTTCTACCATGGTTATAAAAAATTCAAGCATGCGTGTTCAAACCATAAAAATATGTCAGGTCAAACAACATAGTAGCAAAGTTTCCACCTCAATTGATCATAATTGTCTACAATTAAGGAGGTTAATTAACCGCAAATGCTTATAATTGAGAAAGATAACGCTTGTTTCCTTTTAATTATGGATGGATGGATACGTACGATAAGAAATATGGAGACAGAGTGCAATAATTATGTTGAATTGTTCTGATGTACTAACAATTGCAAAAATAAGATTATTTGTTATATAAAAACTAGGAAAATGGGTCAACATTTAAATTCTTTTTCCACTACAATTTGGCGTAATTAAGTAGTAGTTTATTTACATAAGTTGTAGTATTTAGATTCTTTTTCACTCTAATTAGGCATAATCAAGTAGTAATAATCACATAGGTTACAAAAGATTCCAAAACTTTACAAGATTTTACATCACATCGAATCTTTGAACTCATGCATGCAGTAATAAATATAGATAAAAAATATAACTAATTACACAGTTTATCTGTGATTTTTGCGAGACGAAACTTTTGAATGTAGTTACTTTGTGATTGGACAATAATTATCATATACAAACGAAGGTGCTACCGTGCCCGTTTTCAGAATTCTTTTGGATCAAGGCCTAGTATGTCTCCTTTTAGGGACAATTATTTTTCTATTAACTTAATATTACTCTTATAAGGATATCTAAGAGTAATAATTTCTTTATTGTTTCTTAATACTCTCAAGTAGTAATTTCCACCAGGACGCGCTCACGCTCGCCACGGTCCGAGGCCGCCGGGAGGAGCACGTCGATGTACGGGGCTCACCGGCCGGGTGGAACGGGGGCTTGTCCCGGCAGGAGACGTAGACAGGGGCGTCGTGCCCTGTGGTGCGGAGCGACGACCGACCGACGAGGACGCACCCGCCACACGATGCTGCTCCAGGTGCGCGCACACGTCGGCGAGGAGGTTGCGGTCCCATGCGTAGCGCAGTGAACCGCGTGAGGTGCCGCCTGCATATTAGGGATCATATACAGTCTGATGAAGACCCTATACGGATCGCTAATCCCCATCAGATCAATAGGAGCCTGAAGTTGCTCTCCGAATCCCCTACTCACCGGACCAGATCTGCCACGAGCATGGAGGATCAGGTGGCGCGGTGAAGAGGCTACTGGTCAGATAGACGCACCTTGCCACCATGGATGAGGCACCGTGTGTTTGTGCCGAGGATGACACCCACGACGGCAGCGGCGAGGAAGACGAGCTCCCAGGATGCGAGCAGTTTCATCTCCTGTCACCTACATCCTACACGAAGAAGATGGAGAGAGGTCGACGACCTCGACGTTCGCGCACGCAACCTCGGCCACGCTCCGGCCATCTCACTCGTTGTGTGCGCAGCTGACCACGCCGGCATCCCCTCGCCGCGTACGCAGCTGTGGCTCGCGTCGGACACCGGGCGCCGGCCATGCGTTTCGCCGTGGCCCCGTGCTGGTCACCACACTCGCGGCCTCCGGCCAGAACGTGCGGCGTCGCGTTGTGCCCACATGGTGTCGACTGCAACGAGGAACACGACGACTTCATGACTGCCTGAGATGGGACGCCTGATGTTCTTCTGTGCTTCTTCAGCATGCAGTTCTGCGTGCCATGGTTTAGTTGGAAAATGGATGGCACGGATCGTTACTCTAGAAGGAAGTTGAGAAGGACGACCGCAAAGGATTTAGTTATAGCCGCGCCATAAAACCTCGCGTGATCACAGCACAGATGTGTGGGGTTTCTTCGGGGCGTGGATTGTGGTTGATGATTTATTATTACTAGATGGAAGATCAACAGTAAAATATTACGCATACAATAATTACGTCAGTTTTTATCCCGCCGGAGTGGAGCGGCGCTCCGCCGGGGTGCTGATCAGTAAACAACACCCAGGCTTTAGAATAGTGTGTCTATATATATAATAATAATATGTTGCCTTAGCTTGATCGATCTAGCTAATAAACTCGCTCGATCTTCTGTGTGTACGTGTGGTGTACGTCTACATACGCGTCTAGCAACGTCTCAGGGGCCGGTGAGCGCGTGAGGTCATCAGATCTCAGCTCAGGTCATCTCGATCGATCCATCCATCCATCAGCTAGCTAGTAGCTGTGTACGTAGTCCACAGTATAGTACACACCCAGCGAGCGAGCTCTATAGCTATGCAAATTAAAGGCGATCGAATGCAGCAGTCGTCAAGATGGATGGATGGATGGATCGATCATCGAGTCATCAAGGCCTGCAACTGTCAAGATGGATGGATCGCAGGGACGACGACGACGGGACCCACCACCACACGCACTAAACAGGAGTAATCGTAGTGGTGGTCGCTTCGTTCACAGACTTTTCTCCGGCCTTCTTCTTTCTTAGCCGACCAAATGACCACCGCCGCCCTGAGACTGAGATCTCTTCCTTTCTTCAATTTCTCTCTCTAGCCGTGCAAAACCACTTTCTCGATTCTCTGTGTATCCACTACAAAAACAATCTAACTTCTATAAACATCTAATTAATGGATTTAGTCGATGACTATGGAAAATACTTTTATGATACTAAATTTCTACGAGCTAGCTAGGAGTAGTTAGCTAGCTAGTTAATTAAAAACGTACAGTAGATTAATTAATGGCAGTACATGACAAAAAAAAGTTTTAGGAGCGAGCAATGGCAAGGATGTGATGTGTGCTTCCAATCCAATATGAATTTGGAAATACGTACGTATATAAATAGGGCCCCGGCCCGGGAGCTGCCGACTGGTACGTACGTGTTGTGCCTAAGGCCGCCGGCGCCGCGGCCCCTCCTGCTCCTGCTCCTGCCTGCAGCCATCTCGATCCACCGCAGCAGCAGCAGCAGCAACCAGCTAGCTAGCCATACATACGGAGTAGCTTGCTGTCCGGCCGCGCGTCGTATGTACAGTACAGTACAGTACGTCGTCTCATCTCCATCTCTCTGTTCAGTTACAGTATGTTCTCTTCTCTCTCTGTTTTTTTTTTTTTGTTTTTTGTTGAGGGGATCGTCCATCCATCGCTAGTTGTGCGTGTGGCTCTCTGGCGATCTCTATTCAGAGAATCTGCGCGCATGTGTTCTTCCCGGGCCAGTCCCCACCCCCACAATTCAATTCCTGCTTTGTTATGTCTGTTTGGTCCATACGTATGCATATAATTAAATTAATAATTAAGCTTCTTCAGCCAATTGGTTTTCCTAGAAGATCTGGTTGTTCCCCCAGGCTTCAGGTTCCACCCTACAGAGGAAGAGCTGGTGGGATACTACCTTGCCAGTCCCCCTCCCAGAAGATCGATCTTGACATCATCATCCAGGAGGTCGATCTCTACAGGATAGAGCCATGGGATCTGCAAGATGTTGAAATATGGCACAATTTTTCAGCATATTTAAATAGATTAAATAAACTGAAACTGAATATAACCAGTAGATAACTCAGATTATGGCCAAGAATAAATGTGACATAAAGGAACAAGATCATATCAACATTTATCATGGTTGTTAGATGAAGAAGGCAGATTAAACACATAAATATGTTTATAAACATTTGCTCTCAAACTTAACGGGTTTCTGCTATAAGCAGCCTTCCAACGCCAGTTGGTGATCAAAGATCCTTGACAAACGTGACAGTGAATCTTACCAAAATAAGGTTCTAGATCAAGAATTAAGAGCCTAAAAAATTAGCAATATAACCAGGAATATACGTTACTGAAGATTAAGACAAAGCAGTAAAAACACAAGATTCACAGGTTATATGCTCATAGACAAAAAACTACTAATCAACTAATAAGCGATCAGATTAATAGATAAATTTCTAGGCAAATAATTAAACAATGCTGAAAAGAAACAACACTCTAGAACCCAACTGTCACGTTGTCTCACTACACCGCTTAATATCATCGAGCAATGAATTAATCCGCCCAATAGTGCAATCACACCCAAATTGAATAAACTAGCAGATTGCACAAGTAAATTTCTCAAATAAAAACCGAGCAAAGCAACAGTTTACTTACAACACGTAGATTGTCTACGTGGGAAGTCAAGCTCAAGCGAACACAAAGGTCTGTCCCAGAAAACCAATTTCCGCCGCTCACGTCCGAGCCTGCATGACGTATGGAGAACGGAGATACTATAGCCGCCGTCGGAGCCGAGGGAGACGTCCACGGCACCAACCCGAGAAGCAGAGGTACACCACGCAGCAGAGAGCCCAAACACCAGGCCAAGGTGGACAACAACCAGACCACCGTGCAACACCACACCAGTGCTCACACAAGAACAGTACGCCGCCGGTCAGAACCAGCACCACCACCACCACCAGTACCACACGAAGATGGCACTTAGAAGGCTCTCGACGGAGTTCGTCGGAGAGAATTTCAGAGAGGTAGGAAATGGAGGAATGAGTGGATTTTCAATCTTCTCCACACGAGAGGAGGCGCACCCCTTTTTGAAGGAAGAGGAGAGTAACGGCCTCGCGAATACGACCGCATCCTCCGGCTGGACGCCGCCTAGGGCGGGCGGGCGTTGGAGCCGCCGCCGCTGGGAGCGTCCGCTCCATCCCTTCCGTGCGGCACTCGAAGGACCGAGTCCTCACTCTCCCATGCGTGAGTCTCCTGTGAGGATAAGAATAGCTGCTAGCCGGCTGGGCCACTTGGCCTATTGGGCCTTGTGTGACCTTGCACGGTAAGCTCTCTTCCCCTTTTCCTCTTCTTATTATTCATTTTCCAATATAAAATAAAAGGAAAATCCCTTAAATGAACAACACAAGAGAGGTGCAGCTGGCAGCACGCCGGCGGTGGTGGGCACGAAGATTAGACGACGACGACGACGGAGTGGTACTTCTTCAGCTACAAGGACCGCAAGTACCCCAGCGGGACGAGGACGAACCGCGCAACGGCGGCCGGCTTCTGGAAGGCCACCGGCAGGGAACAAGCCGGTGCTCAGTAGTTCCAGCAGCAGGAGCAGGGGCGGCGTCATCATCGGCATGAGGAAGACGCTGGTGTTCTACCAGGGCCCCCAACGGCAGGAAGAGCGACTGGATCATGCACGAGTATATATATATATATATATATATATATATATACACAAGCAATTCATTAATTTAAGATCTATAGATCCAGCAGCAGCTAGCAGGCTAGATATGATCTTGTTTATTTATTTATATATAATCATAGATGCATGCATATATATATATATATATATATATATATATATTTTGTCATATCATATCGTCAGGATCGAGGAAGGCTGGGTGGTGTGCCGCGCATTCCAGAAGCCTATCCCCAACCAGCATCAGAGACCCTTCTTCTTCCCCTGCACCAGCAGCTACCCCAACAACGCCACCGCGGCCGGCGGTTACTGCGACTACGACTATGACCATCACCACCTCTCATCAACGACGACGACGACGACGAACACTCGGCTGCTTCACGTCGACGACCGCCATATGCATTTCCTTGGCTCATCGTCATCAGCGCTGCTACACCTCCCTGAAGCAGGCAGCTGCTTCCCGCCTTCGTTATTATACTCCGATGACGACGACTTGGAGTCCAAGCAGAAGCACCTGTACCTCAGTAGTAGTAGTAGTATAGTATCGGCCTCCCGCCGCTGGAGAGCCCCACGGCCGACGGCGGCTACGTTGCAGCCGCTGCACAGAGAAGAAGCAGCTACGATGAACATGATGAGCTGATGATGATTCAGCAGGGAGGAGGAGGAGGAGGAGGAGGAGGAGGAGGAGGAGGAGAGCTCGCCGGCGCCATCGACTGGAACTTTCTGGACAGCCTGCTGCTGTCCGCGACGTCGCAACTCCATCCATGAGCTCGCTCCATCGTCTGATGTTGCACCCGGCCCTGACCTCCATCGTCGTCTTTCCTCCAATAACTCCAATCGGCGCGCGCGGCTACGGGTAGTAGCTGTAGCTGCACACTAATTAATATATGTTGATCATTATTCATTCATCGGCATTACTACATTAGTTACATATATTAATTCAGATGTACGTACGTGTATGTTCATACATATACACATACATACTCATCATTGTTACAGTTACAGACGGCCGGTATGTTATTTCACTAGCTTATTACTCGATTTTTAATTAGGTCTTGTTTGGATGCACATGTATCGTTTTCAAACCATATGTTTTGAAGTGTATTTGAACTAATATACACTACAATCCACTCTAATCCATGTGGTTTTGAACTAATATATACTACAATCCACTCTAATCCATGTGGTTTTGAACTAATATATACTACAATCCACTCTAATCTATGTGGTTTGAAAATAATACATGCGCATCCAAACAAGACCTTATTAGGATCTAGCGTGGGAGAACTCATCATCCATTCAGTCGTCGTCGGTGTACGTTTTGTATGTATATAGATCATAGAGAGATAGATAGATGCATTGCTTGCATGGGTCGAATAAATTAAAGCACACTGATCGAATTACTATATATATTGTTGTGTATGGTGAATCGTGGCAAATAAAGATGGGTGTCATCGTCAGTTGACGCCATCGCCATTGGATAATCTCTACAACTAAAACATACCGAAAGGAATCGTCAACCAGTCAGTTTCGCACGCTCGCCCGCTCCTTCGCCGCCCGG